>VYXD01014885.1:24056-87340 GCA_013397195.1 Hylia prasina | reverse complement strand
TAATAACATTAGAAAAAAAAAAAAAAAAAAGGTAAAATCTAGAGTTAGTGGCAAAAATCTTCACAGTAAACCGTTAAAAGGAAACTTTTATTGTGGTCATTGCCGAGTTGCTGTCTCAGTCGATGGGGCCCTGAAAGATGAGCTTGACGCAGTTGTGCTCCCCGGAGAGCTGCGTGGCGCAGAACGGGCAGGCGGCGTGGAACGCGTGAGTCCCGTGAGGCAGCGGGATCTGGGACCAGTACTTGGCGGATTTCTCGGAGCACACGTGTCCGCAGGGTGTGAAGGCGTGCGTGGGGGGCCCGGCGTCCACGTAAAACCCGGCCTCGCAGCCCAGCCACAGAGGCACGTAGGGGCCAACGGTTCTGCACATGGGGCACTCGCGCTCGTTGGCCTCCGTGTCGCTGCGGTGGCCCCAGTTGTGGTAGCCGTGCACGTGGCCGCAGCTGAGGTAGGCCCAAGGCTGCTTCTCCTCCACCACGTCCTTGCGGTTGATGCTGGGGAAGGCCAAGGTGTTCAAGCCCACGGGGCACTGGGGCCTGGCGGCGTTGATCTCCTGCCGCAGGGCCTCGATGTGTTTCTGCGTCGGCGTGTGCAGGAGTCCGTCCGCCGTTCTCCACAGCAGGGTGGCCCCGCACAGGTCGATCAGGGAGCCGTCCTGAAGGATGTTGGTCTCGTTTTCCACCTGGTGGCGGGACACAAGGGGAGGCTGTTTAGCCTGAGAGCTTTTACAGACACCCCACAGCGCCTCTCTCAGCATTACCCTCAGTAGATGCTATTTAATTTTGTCTTATTGTTGTCCTGAATCCACCTCACCTCCTAACCTAAATCTAGGATTATAATGAGCACTGATCTCTTATTCTGTGCTTGTACAGGGGATTTGCATTTGCTGTTGCAATACAAATTATTATGTGCATTCTTTGGGCCCCTGAGCATGCATTTCTTTCCTCCAATATTGATTCTCTGTGCCTTTGTCGTATTTCAGGAAGTCCTGATAGACTGAAGAAGAGACGTGCCGTTCCCTGAGGGCTGCATTAGCAGATTCTCTCCTGGAATTCTTTGCCCACACAGACTGACAGAAGCTGCTCACACAGCAAAATAAATAAATAAATAAATAAATAAATAAATGTCTTCCTTTTGGACTAAAAACTGCTACCCAGGACAGGCCAGCTGTCCTGCCTCTCAAATTTTTTCTGGGGTTGTGGCAAGGGTCAAGCGTTTTGCAGAAGCATGAGCTCCCAGTGTGCCTCAGCAGCAGCACAGGCACCTGCAATGGCTCAGCACTGCAGCAGACAGAATTACCACCTGAATTTCTCAGGTGACAAATTTGAAGCCACACAGGCTCAGCTTACAAACAATTACCCACCCCACTCATTAGGCCTTTTATTTAATGAGGTATTCCAAGCAAACACAGCCCCAGCGTGCACTGCCTGAAGGCTTCTCTCTGATTAAAAGCAGGTACTTAAAACATTTTCAAGGGATTATGCCACACATGGTACTTGAGTGAAATATTCTTTATTTTAATGTCAAACATATAAGCAACCTGTGCTTTTGCTATGAGTTCACTAATGATGAATATATATTAAAAAGGGTTTTTATAAAATTAAAGAGAAAAACAGGTCTGCTGCCTGGCTTTATGCACAGAAAGTACGCAGAAAATACCACTAATGCAGAACAAATAGCCAAATACAAACAAATACATTAAGTAGGTCACATGAAATCATCACATCTGCCTAAGAATACTATGAATGACAACCAATTTAGCATTTACATTTTAATCCAGTTTAAATTCACAGATTAATTGTGGATCATCCTTGCACAAAACACCTCAGTGGTACAATACAAACTACAGATAAGAGGTCACCAGTGCAAAGTAATTCCAGCAGAAAAATGTAGTGGTTCAAGTAGAGATGAGAGAAGCCTTGATCTGATGTTCTTTTCAGATAATTCCTTCACAAACAGCAAAGCAAAAAGCTCCCTCATATGCAACGTGTTCAATTCATTATACAGCCTGCATTTGGTTTTATGAACCCAATCAACGAATACTGATCACATCAATACCAGTGTGCCATGCAATTTTATTTAAATGAGAATTCAACTCATTTTGGATGCAGGGAGGGGGATTCATTTGTTTTGCTGTGCCTCTCTTCAGCAGCACTAAAAAGGTGTTTTGCTAACCACGTACAAAGGCTGCAATTGCCACATCATCTGTCCAGGTCCCCAGGCAACATGTGCCTGCCATCATCAGTGTGACAAAGCAATTTATGTCCTGCAGGGTGTCTGCTGAAAGCAGAACAGCCCAACTCCATGCCCCTAACTCTTTCAGCAGTCAAGTTTTCTGCAAAGCCAACAGCAGAGTTGCAAAGTCAATGAACTGACTTCTCTCCTGGTTTTATGTGTCACAGGTCCCTGGCAGCTGAAATCTCTCACTTCTGGGAAAGGCAAAGCCTGTCCTGCCTCACAGGAGAAAACAGGAATGTACTTCAGGGCTCCTCTTATCTTCCCAGCAGCAGGCAAATCAAACAGAAGCTGCCTTACCCAAACTGCTTTTGCACAAAAGTAGACTCTTCTGGCAGTACTGCAGAAGACAGCTCCCCATGCAGCAACTTCCAGACATCCCCATGTCCCAGGAGAACATTTCAGAGATGGAGAATCCAGATCAGAGTTTATTTAACTTTTACACTCTGTGCTATTTCAGCTGGGAAAGTGGCATTAGCAGTAAGTTATGAGTGCTCTCCCCTACAATCAGTAGCAGAACAGCAGTGCAAAATCTGCTGTAACATGCAGATTTAGATGCTTGCAGTGCCCACTACTCAGGGACAGTCATCTGTACCTGCCTCTCTAGAAGGGAATACAGGTGACCTCACCCCAATAACTAACAGTTGTGTTAATTAACCAATACAGCCTTGTCCCTGCTGAGTAACAGCTATATCCAATAAGGATGAGTGAGATAAAAGAGGAGGTGAGCTGGTAAGGGGAGGATCATCATGGAGGAGGAGCATGAAGGAGAGACTCATGAAGCAGATCCTGAGGGTAGAGAGAATCCCTGCTGTGAGGTCAGCCTGGGTGTGCAGTTAGAGCCTGTTGTTGGAACCTGCAGTCACAGCCTGGCTAGGTAAAAGCCTGCAGTCACACTCTGCACACCAATCCCTGCAGTCACAGCCTGGCTGGGGGAAAGCCGGCAGTCAGAGTCTGCAAACTGATACCTCCAGTCAGAGTTTAGCAGGAAATAAACCAGCAGTGAGAAGCTGCAAGAGAAACCGACAGCAGGAGCTTGGCGCAGCCAGAGTCAGGGAATAGCTGGAGTTAAGATGGCAAAGCTGTGAAGAGGAATAAACCTTTTGATGCTGTGTTTAACAGGAAGCCTGTGCCTCGGCTCATTTTTACCCTCTAGTAAGAGGGCTGCTGCAACGTGCCTCCATTCAAAGCCAGGAAAACGAGCACCCCTTGGTTACTGGAGTTACTTCCCACTTACCAGTTTGCCCCTCTGCTGAGCAGACCTGGTCTCCCGGAGCGTGTACACGTCCCCACAGACGGAGATCTCCCGCCACACTCCGGGCTTGGACTCCTCTGTGAAGCCTCCTTTGGGGTGCATGACCAGCACCCCGTTGGTTGTCAGTCCATCCATGTGGCCATCGGGGTTTTTCCACTTGGCCGCTTTTTCCTACGTGTGACAGTCACAGTGACTATCAGAAATACATCAAACCAACCTAAAGAAAACCCACTAACAGTTACTAAAGTGCAGCTTCATTGTTAAAGACAATTATGACCACGAGTCTGTGCTGGTGGTAACTCAGACACATAAAACTGCAGTTTCTACTTAACGCTGCAGCTGGTGCATTGGAGTAATAAAAGTCTAATGACAGTACAAGTTATCAACCAATACAAGGAGATTTGGGGCCTTGAAAGTAACAGAATATAAACCATTATTAGCAGTACTTACACCAAGAAATATATTTTTAGACGAGTCAAAGCCAGCTGCAAAGATCCTGGCTGTGTATGGTGGGCTCCTGTCACAAACAATCCTGCAGGCAAATCGGGAGATGGTGCTCTGGGTAATCTGGGTTTCATCATTATTTTGATTTCCTGAAATTGTATCTGTTACTACAAAGTCTATGGGGCTTTCTGTAGACCTCCCAACCTGCAAAAAAATTAAGAAAATGGTATCACTAGAAATACCCACAGAAAAAATGAAGCATTGAAGACACAGTTTTGCCAGGTTGATACTTCTGTCTACTGAATTTCTGGATGGCAAGATCCAAGCAGAGACTAACCTGCATTTCCACATTTGTCCTAGGCAGAAATACATCACAGACATGGAATGACAAATTTTCGCTTAACACAAGGGATGTTCATGCTTGCTTGAAATAAATCAACACAGCTGATCTGTTTGATAAGAGTATTGCCACCAAAAAAGTATTATCACCTTGCTGCTTCCTCAGCCAACCACAGCAAATTACTTGCCACTACATTCTGTCAGCTAAGAAAAAACTAGATTGGATTGACGAGTTTTGTTCACATTTTCCAATTCCAAATACATTTGCTATGAATATAAAGGACTTTTTTTAGGCCCAGAACTTGGTTATTTTGATATGTCATAACAAAGAGCTACCCACCTTCATGTTTTCAGGATTTGTAGTCCCAGAAAGAAGAGTTTTCAGGCAAAACCCACCGTATGATGAAATTTACTCCTAATCATGCACGTGCATGACTAACAGAATTAAGTAACTTTCTTGAGTTGAGCAGAAATGAAACACACTTATCAGCAAACAGGAAGATTTTTCTATCTTGTCAGCTAAAATTTTTAATTTCTAAATCTGGAAACATCTGGGCCAGAAAACTTCATGACTGCATGGATGGAAGGGTCTGACTGCCAGACAGACAGTGAGGCTTTATCAATATTTCTACAGGCAAATTAATGTTACACCAACTTTGAGCTTAACTGGGGAAGTGGAGCTGAGGAACAAGAAGTGGAACAGAATATTAATTTTACAGACACCTTATGATCAAACAGAATTAGGAATACTCTTCACATGAAACTACCTTCAGTATCAGGTATTTACATGGATATTAAATAACCTCCTCACTGAACATGATCTCATTGTCCCCCAAGAAGTTCCATTCTCAGATCTTGTTCTTTAAAGCCAGCTTTGGGGAGCCATGTATGGTCCCATCATTAACAAACTCTCTGCAAACTAAACCTGCTTTTCTTTAAGAAATACTGTTCAAGAGTCAAGGAAATTAATATTATCCACACCCAAGCCTTGTCACAACTGGATTGATAGAAATAGTGCAGGGATCTCTCTTGTACTTCTCTCTCCTGCTTCAAGCTCTGCTTTGCAGGGTTTCACTCTAACACACGTCAAAATTCATGTCTCCAATGACACCTCCAGTTACTGTCTCTGTATCACAGGGCTCAGCACAAGCAGAAAATGGGATGAGCTCCCTGCACAGGAAATACTCAACAAGGCCTAATCAAAAGTGTACATTTCAGTTTCTCACACAAAGTGTCTAGTAGAATACCCAGGAGACAGAGTTTAGAAACTCTTTAACATGGGATATTTCTGATTTATATAACTTGACAACTTGAAGCTAAATCTTACAAAGCAATATTCTTCTTCTTTTTACAGTATTATTTCTACCAGGCTTCTGCTTCCCATCCAAAGCAATTCCTGCTAAGAGTCAGCACTGAGCAGCAGCAGCAGGAACCTCATGAATAACTTTTGACTATTCTCTATCTGTACGTGGAGTCTCTTAAAGGATAATCAATAACAAACATGAAATTAATTTGTTCATAACAAGTTTCTGCCTCTTTCAGTCTCTGAAATAGATCATTCTCTCAAAGCTTTTAGATGCAATTAGAGAAAAAATTGCCTCATTTTTCCTTGAAGGATGACAAAGCACACAAGTGTGTGCTCCCAGCCTTTCTTACGTGATATTAATCATTCACAATGAAATTCAAATTTGTTTGGATATAACCATTAAGATCTATAAACAATGCATCTATGTGCTTTTTTGAATTTCTAGAATAATATGTAGTATTTTACATGAACACTTAAGTACTTATCTCATTTGTGTCACAAGTATGTCTATGCAAAATCAAATATTTTAAATATTTGGTTTTCTTCCCTTTTCCACTTGAGAAAGCCTTCTAGAGGATCAGTCTCATGTACTGTGCTACTTTTCAGCATTTCAATTTATTTGAAGAAGTAGCCTTCAAATTCTGGCAATTTTCTCAAGCTCTGTATTACATCAAGAATTTGGGTTTGAGATTACCTGAAAAGCAAGTGCCTAAGGAATAAATGAAAAACTTGATGCTATCAACATCTACCCTCCAAAACTTTTAACTCATCTGCTGTTGCACACTACAGTCACTACAGACCAAGCCCATTATTCACAGCTGCTCTTTACACACTTCATTACTCATTTTTTCTTGGTTTTCCTCCACAGCACAGATGATTTCCCTCTTTCTAGCAAATTTGAGGCTGCAGTTTGGGACCCATCCTTGTTACCTGTGTCATGTGTCCAACAAGAACCCGTAAAGGTGCCAGGTGCTGCAGAGGCAGGTGATTGTTAAAAGCTGTGTGAGAGGCAGGCAGTCCCTGGCTTTGCTGCTGTCTGCTGTCAGTAAAACACTGCTCCTGACAAGGCAAAGCTGCCAGCACACAATTTAACAGCTGCAGGTTCTCGGGCTTCCAGAGAAATTCTCTCTGCTGAGAGCCAGAATTGGATTCTGCATCTTCTGAAGGGCCGTTCTTCAGAAAAAAAATCAATGCTTTGTATTGAATGTACCTGCTTCTTGTATAAACTTGTAGTTATTTAGGGTAGGAGCTGCACATTTTGGTTCTTTGTAGTGGCATGAACAGGTATAATCAACCCATTCTCACCCCATCAAACCATGAAGGAACAGGTTCAGCTTTACCTAATGCATCATTAACAGAATGGTTAAACTCCAAAGAAAATCTTCATTTATAGCAGCACATGGATGCTGGAGCACATAGAGTCTGGGAAATGCCAGAGGAACATATTTGTACATTCTGGTTGTAATTAAATGAAGAAATCTGACCTGGATGTCACTAAGACAAAGGTGCATAGCAGCATATGCACACATTTCATAATACACTTACATTTAAAAAACCCAAACAACAAAACTACAAACAACACAGCAGAACAGCTCAAGAAGCACAGTGGGAATCAAGAACAAAAAGCCAAGTGATCTGCCCAGGATAATACATGTGAACTGCAGTCAAAGTGGGGCCTCAAGGCTCAGGAGAATCCTGTAGTCCAGGAATTATCCTTCCCTTTTCAGCTTCCACATCCTACACAAGCCAAGAACACACATTTGAACAGAAAACATCAAACTCCAAGGATTGTCTGACCAAGTGATGCCTGACCAACAATGAAATCCTACTCTGTGGATCAACAGACATGAATTCTGTCATCATGTACCACAGGGCTGCACTGAACATCCTCAAGTAACTTTTCTCCAACAGATTCATGAGAACAGTTAAAATATAATGGCTCAAATAAACAATGGAAACCTCTTCAACTGCTCTGGCACTGCTTCAGTGGGGAATTATTGCCACAGTCCACCAGACCACTCCTGTTTCCACTCTCCCCAGCCATCAGCCCCTGCAGGCCAATACATGGAATGCAATCCTCAGGAAACAGCCAGAGAGCAGAAACCTGAACCAGGACACAGCACTCGAGGTCACACTGAGAGCACTTCACAGCAGGACCCCCTCACACATCCCAAGACTGAAATGGTGTCTTATCCCCCCCCCAAAAAGCTGTACCCACCACTAGGACATTATGCAATAAATGTCTATATAGCATGCCCAGAAGAAGCAGCTGTTCTGCAACTCTTTATTCATTTTTTTACTGTAATCAAGAAGGGGAAAAAAAATCCAGCTTTTCAAAACTTATATACAGGAAAAAAATTTACTGTAGCTACTCAAGAGCTAAAAAAGCATCACACGGTAACCCCAATGGATGGGTTACATTTTTCTTTCACTAGTCAACACAGAAAAACCTATTTCAGTTCACTCTGGCTTTCAATCCTTCATTCTGAAGCAAATGAATAAGACTGGGTTTTAATCAATTCCTATTTGGACCTAATAGTTTTGTTCACACTGGGAAAATTTAATATAGAGCAGAACACAGAAAGTCAAGAGAAGCAATGACATCTCCCAAGAGTTATTTCCTCTCTGTCAACAGCCCTTCTAAATATGAAAGGCTGAATGAAGAGGGATAACAATTCCTGGTGAGATGCTCTAATTAGAGGTCAAAGATAACACAGACCTGACCAGCCTAGAATAAAAAAGGTTGTTTGGCATGTTTGTGTTCCCCAAGTATGAAGTCTAAGTTCACACAGAATTTCTGCTCTCTTTTATTATACATAAAAATAACCATGTCACAAGAAAATCACTCAGGTTAGTGGAATGTTAAATGATGCAGAAAAACACAAATGCAGACAGGGGACACTGAGCACAATGTTCAACAGGTGGGAGCTTAGAGAAACTCAGCCCAGTCCCCTACACCACCTGAGAGATCTGCACACCCCTCAGGAACATTTCTCATTTATCACTGGTTGGTGTCCCCTGCTGCCCAGCCCCTTTTACCTTCCTCCTTCCCCATCCCATGTCCCACTCTTTCCACTTCTTTTTTACTCCAGCTAAGTGATTAACTGGAGGGTGGTGGGTGTAATTCTGTGCTCATTCTTGAATCCAAACAGAGCACACATTTCTCTCCAGTACTGCTTGTCTTTGGAGAAAAGGCAGAGTACAATTAAAGGAGTAAGTCAGAATATTAACAGATGCTGGTGTGGCTTTGCAAAAAGCAGATTAATGCAAGATTTCCAAGTGCTCCCATTTTAATGCAGCTGGGTCAGACTGTGGAAACCCCACAGGTCATGGAGAATACCCAGAGGATAACACAGAACTGGGGTTTCTTATGTTGCTTTTAAAAACCAATCCAAGTATTTTGGAGCCTTACCTGAAACATGTCAGTATCTTTATCATGAATATATTCCACTATAACTGTCTGGCTTCTGGATAATGTGTAAGAGATACTGTGGTGACCTTTTGAGCTGATTGCCTGGTGGATAAAAAAAAAAAAGATGTCTATTACACACAAAAATATTGTAATCAAATTCATTTTGCTACATAAACACCTTTGCTGTGATCAGGAAAAGCAGTGTATCGTAACATGTTATTACAAGGTTGAGTAAACACCTACAATAGGATTTCTTTTGTTTGTTTTCAATGGAAAACCCCAAGCTGCACTTGTTTGTTTCTAGTTCAGACGTACCCAATACTTACCATTTTTACAATTTAGACTCCAAATACTCTTTTTCTCTACAATGATATTCACTTCCTAACCCTTGCAGCAACTTGTACCCTAGCAAAGTTTGGAGTTGAGGGAGTTTTGGCTTGATTGCTTTTGAAGTAAGTGAGCAATAGAACTGATTTCCAGTTAAAAGCCAGCACTTCAGGTTAAGTAAATTTCTGGTTATATCAGAAAGAGCCCAGCAATTTCATACAACTGGGGACAAAATCCAAACACTTTCAGTGTGGTTTTCCTCATTAAAGGGTACTTCTTACTACCTGTCAAAGCAGACTGGTGTCTATAGATATGGATTTAGCATCAAAGATTGAATAGGATTGCAGTATTTAAAAGAAGACAAAGAAGAGGACAGCTCCTGTTTTCTGCTTTATCTCACCAAGAGTGAAGGAAATGAGCTGAGAAACTGAATCTATTGGCTAACAGGGCAATAGATGTAAATATAAAGGTCCATATAATCACACACAATTCTGGAAGGTAATGACTGTTACTGCTCAGGAAACACTTTGCAGACACTTAAGCAATGAATTAATAGGTTAATTAAGGCTTTCTCCAGTTGAGGATAATTTTCTCCAAGAGGTTCTCTCACTTGTTCCATTCCTTCATTCTGCTTTTCACCTAAAGAAGTCACAGATAGGGATGATTAAACTAAACAACTAAATATATTCTACTCATCTGCCATCTCTCACAAAAGCCTAAATTATGCCAAAGCTCCATCAATTATTGAACAAATCATTAAAACCCCTTCTGAATGCTGGAGGTATTAAAAACATCTATGTGCATACTAAAAGCCTACTAAGGGTTAGCAGGAGTGTTTGACGCAGAATTATTGAAAACACGTAATGGAAGAATTGTTTTTTGCAAACCTCATGCATTTACAACCAGACAATGCTTTTATTCCTCTTGCTGGAAGTTCTAGCACATGGTGTAGGGGAAAATGTCCTCGCCAATGGCAGAGGGGTGGAACTGGATCATATTTAAGGTCCCTTCCCACCAAACCATTCTATGATAAGGCAAGAGGACCTTTCCCAGTTCTTCTTTTCTGCAATAAAGCTTTTAACAAAACTTGAAGACAAAGTCTAGGAGTTGTAACAGCTGAGAAGTGATGTAAACACACTTGGTAATCAGTAACAGCCAGATTCTGAATTTCCCAGATTATAAATGATCTGTGTTCTGTAGTAACCACTACACTGGCACACAGTTGGAAGAAGAAATGGCACCAAGATGCAGTTTTGGATTAAGTCACTAACACTCTGTGACCTGCCAGGACACTCAGCTGTGCTCTCAAAAGTTTTTCCTCTGTGCCTGTTTGACAACTAAGAAAGGGAGCTCAAAGCCTGGGCAGGCCCCAGGTGTTCTTAGGATATAAAAGAAATAAATAACCAGGAAACTCTCACACCTTCAGCTTTAAGCTTAACATAGCAATAATCAATTCATACTATTATTATCAGATATCACCATTTCAAACATCAGAAAGCAATAGCTCTCATACACAAGATTTCACTCATTTCCACTCTGCTGCAGCTGGACCAGAGCAGAGGACAGACTGTAAATGTGACAGTCCTGACTGCAGCTCCAGCCACCAGCACCCAGGCAAACTCCCAGGACGTGTGCCCCAAGCTCATGCTCCTGTCAGACAAGCTTCTGGATCACATGGAAGCTTTGGTGAGAACCCAAGCTGAATGCTTTAAGGTCTGATGGAAAAAACACAAAGGGAAACACAAGGACTTCCTGAATTACTGAGTAAGGTCATGCCCTACTCCTACAGAGCTCAGGGCTTAGATATATTAATAATACTGACCAGGGTCAGTGTGTCCTCTGAAATTCCAGGGTAGGACATAATCTTCTTTTCTCTGTGTGCTCCTTTCCCCTCCCAACTTTGCTTCTTCATCTACTTCCCCTCCTCTTTGTTTTCCATTATTTATACCCAGTTATTTTCACTGAAGAAACGCTACATTTAATTTCCTGGAATTGTGTAATCATTTTTGGAAAAAACCAAGAAGGTTATGAGAAATGTTTCAACTTGTGTGCTTTCACAGCCTGCTCAGCACCAGCAGTTGCTCCAATTCAGACATTTCACAGGTATTTTAGTGCTGATCTCAAAGCAACTGGCCACTTCCAAGGCAAGAAGAAAAAAAAGAGACACGTAACATTATTTTAGGAACTACACAAAACAGTGGAAGTTAAGACTCCTAATAAAACACTACTGTGAATGCAATGCAGGCACAGGCAAAATCATGAAGGATTTTGACTGCCTGAGGAAATACAGAACCACACTACTGCAAGTCCCCAAAGAGCCTGGAGATTGATTGCACAAATCTGGTTTTTTGCAACCAAGGTAATGAGTTTGCCTTTTTACTGCTTTTAGCATCCAAATTTCCAAACTGTTTTTCCTGTCAGCAGGATTCCCTCCTCAAAACCCCTTGATGCTGTCACGTAATTGCCCTGGTGTAGCAGCTGAAGTGGTGAGAAAAGCCCTGACTCCCACAAGAACTACAGCAGCTTCACAAGTTCTAGCAGATAAATTCAGAGTTTCAGGCTGGATAACACCATGTCCACCTTCCAGGCAGGAAACAGGAAAAGGAAGAACAAGAACCTGGCACTAAACTCCACCTCTTCACCTCCAGGCCAAGGCTGCCAAGATCCACCAGAGCAATACTGGGTATTTTCAAAGCTTTGTCTTAGAAACCACTAAGCTTGTGAGTGAGTGGAATTGTAAAATCATTTTAGTTTGAAAACACCTTTAAGATCAAATCCAGCCATAAATCCCAGGGTTGTAGCTTCACCTGAGTGATCATGGCAGGGAAAAGTCTTCCTTCAGGTACACTTCCAGCATTTTGGACTCCTTTACTCTTCCCTGTGCTTACTTTGAGCTGTTTATTCCTATTTCCCAGGTTCTTAAAATTTATGGAAATTATCAATTGAACAGGAAAAAACCCACCATGCTGAATTAGTCTCCAACAGATAGAAATGCTGGAAAAAACTCACTAACATCCATGGACTGAGCCTACCAATTCAATCCACTGTGGCTCCAGGCTGTTCCTAGCACATCCCACCTCTTGTCCACTTGGAATGCTGGTGGGGAAACACAGGTTGGGTGAATTCAGCTGCCTACACAGCAGCTGGTTTTATACATTTAACTGTCTCAGGGTGCTAAGTTCAAGCAACTCCCTTTGGAGCAAACAGTGAGCAAACTGAAGATGAACTGACAAAAAATCCATGGAGGAATAGAGGGGGAACAAACAGCAGCAAGAGATTTTTTCCAGAATAATTCCACTGCTAGTGACTATGTCCACAGTGGGGCTGAGGGATTTTTAAAAGTCCAAAAGCCAAACAAAAACAGTAAAGGAACCCTGATTGCCATATTCTATGTGGCATGAAGGCACAGATTTGCCCAGCACTTTTCCAAGACAGGGCTCATGTTTGCACAGCAATCCATCCATCTCCATGGGGTTTCCCAGAACTCCAAGCCTCACTGTATGCTGAGCCTGCTCTTAAGGAGAGCAGGAAGATTCCTCCCTGTTCCCCCAGGCAAACCCCACAGCTCCCCCCACTACCTCAAGATTTGTGTTCTGGTGATTTTGGATCAAACCTGCCCGATTTTAACAAAGACTGAAAGGAGAAGGCCCATGACCTCACAATAACATGGCCCAAGCAAATGTTCCTTTTTTTGTTTTTTTCTTTTTCTCCATTTTTCTAGTGGCTCAAGTTTCCAGTTATATCCTTCCTGCTGGCTGGAATTACATTTGGCCTTGGTTTTTCCCCTGCCTCCTTACACAAACGCTTTTTCATTCTTGCTCCTTTCTCTCCGTTTTGAGAACAAAACCTCGTTCCAGCACTCTGCCCTCACAATCAAAGCAGCAGCTAAAGGCTATGACTTACAAATCTGTCAGGTCTCAGAGGAGCCAAGATCAAACAGAGATCAAACAGAGTCTGCTTTCCCAGCAGCAACACTGCAACTCTGCCAGCCCCTGGAATATCTCAGTCCATCTGAATTCTTTGCTCTCCACTCACTCCCCTGGAAAGGTGGATGCTATCAGTTTTATCATCGTTTCAAGAAGTGAGAAAATAGAATTCCCTCACCCCATGTAAAGTCACCTCGTAGATAAATGGAGTAAGTATACATAAGGGTTATGTTTAAAACTAGTGTTTCTTAGTGCTCTGCTTTTTTTAGCAAAGATACAGAAAAACATAACAAATCTTCGATTATCCCCAAGAGCAGAAATGGCTCTTTTAGTCAGAATTTCCACATTTTTCTCTCACACTGAATTTACATCTGTGCTCAGCCAGATGTTCCCTATCTAGGATCACGTCCTGGTGTGCCACAGCAAACCCCTGCACACTGACAGTGCTGCTCCTTCCCCTCAGTCACCTCCAGCCCCAGAGTTCAAGAACAGGTCAGGAGCTCACGGCATGATTACATCAACTTAACACTATTAAGTCAAACCTTCCGTGTCAGGAGCGTGTCAATGAACTACAGAAGCAGATCTCGAAATTCTCAGAGCCTTTAGGCTGCTGCTTGCAAAGCTTGCAGGGAACAAGTCTAATCCACTTCTAGAAATAGAGGTTTTATTGCTTCCTCCTGGCTTGCAAACTATGTTTCCAAGGAATGAAAAAAAAAATAAATCTCTGCATTTGGAAATTTAAAATTAACCATTCCCTTGTGCCAGGTGAGGTCCCCAAAGACGGCAAGAGGGACTTAACATTATTACAGTCACCAACTCTTGTGCACTACAGCAGAAATAAAAGCTAAAATCCATTAAGAAAGAGGCAGATGTCTCACAGGAAGGGCTGCTTCATCAGAATAGGAGTTTTAGTTTAGTTAATTAGGTTGGATTAGGACAATAAAATGATTTATGGGAACACTTTAGTTTTCTTTGTTGGTAGTCGAGCTGACCGACACCACAGTGACGTGTTTAAAATTAATGACAGCAGAGCCTTCATGAGTTAAATGCCTTCAGACTTGGCTGCCGGCCTTCCATTGCTTTTATAAAAAGAGAACACAAGAAACACTCAGGGATGTCAGACAAAAGATCTTGCAACTTAAAAGGAAGCTTTAGCCAGCAAGGAAGGAAGCCTTCAAAAGCGAAGAACACATCCCATTTCCACTGGATTTTTGGACAGACTGACTGCCAGAGCCAGCAGATTCTGAGTTATCGTAAGAAAACGTAACAAAAGCTCATGAGCATGAGCCACTGCTATTTTGCACACACCAGAAAAGTATGTCCACCACTTGGGAAGTTTCCCAGCAATTAAGACAAATGCCAATTCATAGAACATTAGCTAAAGACTGTTTGCAATTTTACTCTGTCTCAAACCTAACAGTAATTGCCCAGAATTACTGCTTCTCTAACGCAGCATTTCAATAAATTTACACTGACCTCTGCCTACTGACACAGCTATTATATATATACTGTAATTTCCCCATAGCCTTCTGCAAAGAAAAACACACTATTATGGAAAACTGAAGGGTTTCATGTGCCTGTAGCAGAGGCTGAAATATCTCTGTCAACCAGAACCACTGGCCCAGCTCTTTTAACTCTGCATCTGCTTCCTGCACAGCTCCATACAAGCCCACTCTTCCAGGGTTTTCCCTTTCCTTATAAACACTGCAGCTGCAACAACATCTATGCAGTCACTTTTGAAATACCAATGTTAACACCTTGTCTGTCTCTAATACTTCAGCTGTCAATATTCTCTTGACAACTAAATGAGTGTTAGGAAATGGCCAAAAAAAGACCAAGAACCAGTAACTGCATGCAGGGAAGGAAATGTGCCACCATAAAGAAATTAAATTTTGTCACTTTGAAACGACCTACGTGTGGCACTGCCTGCAATCCCTGTCACAATGAACGAGTTGAAGCATGAAAATAGCAGGTCACCCACCCCACTTCAATTTACTGAATGCAGATCGTCCCCCAAAACTCAAGGCTCAGTGACTACACAGAAACAAAGTCAGCACAGTGAGGTTTATTTACACTTCACGTTTCTATGGCTTTTGAAGCACTCCCAGGTTTGTTTTATGCACCCTTTCCTGCTGAGGCTGGAGGGGCAGAAGGGACAGCACATTTGTCTCAAGCACACATCAAAGCCATCTGCTCCAAGTGCACATGTGGGTTGTGTGTTGCCACTGGAGCACTTCACCATTTATCAACTCAACAGGCAGATGTTAAACCATTTTCTCCATTTGCTGAATCTGTGTTGTTTTAGACAACCAGCCAATACCACACACAGCACCCTCTCTAGAGAGGCAGCATTAAAACATGCCATTCCCTAATGCTCTGGTTGGGTACTGCAGAAGGAAGGAGGCAGAAAGGTAAAAGTCTTCCTAGACAAGCTACTGTAAAGCTAAGTCAGGGCTGGTAAGACACTTGGCTACACTCTTGTTTTTCAGAAGAATGTAGACTAGGCTACTCCTCAAACAAAAGGGAGTATTCAAAACATCTTCAAAATGCACAGGGGGTGTTGGGGTCCAAACGGGAAGTTCGGGGCCCAAACCATCATTTTTGCAGCCACTGACCAGACCAGAGTCCCACCTCATTCCTAGGACTCCTGACCAGCTCTGCAAGCCCAGTTGTTCCCCGTAATAAGTAAAAGCAGCTCAAAGTAGACACCAGTTTATAGCAACACACACCAACTTTATGATGCAGTAGCTCAGTCAGGACTTGCTTTGTAAATCACCAACTTTTGGTGGTTGTGAACCAACACTTTACAGAACCAACCTATGAATCATCATCCTCCCAATCTCACCTTTTCACTTTTCTAGCCCTAAGATCCTTTCCTCTCTCCTTCCATTTTCTTCTGTCCATGTTCAGTAACATTACATTACAAGTGATCTTTCATACATCTTTGAAATTATCTGTGTTTTTCCTCCTTTAGTCACTTTGCTGAATTTCCACCCCCAAACACACCAGAGCCAGAGACAGCTCAGAGGCACCACACAAAGCTGCAGCAGTGTCAGATACATCAACTACCCAGAGCAGAAATCATCCTTCCCAAAATCCTCTGGACACATTAGTGCCTGCACATTGCTGTGACACCTTCTATCACAGCTGCTCTAGAGCTGCCTGCTGGCAATCCTGTGTTGAGGACACGTTTCACCTGCTTTGGAGCCTCAGGAGACATTTCTGTTTATCACTTCCTATGCAGAGCTTCATCTGTTTGATAGGACACCTTAAGTGTTGTTGTATCAGACACAACATGTGCATATTTTTGGAAGTTTTGCATTTTTTTTATATTTGCAGTCAACAATAACTTATCCATATTTTTTAAAAAAAAACAGAAGTCTCACTTCTTATTTACTCTAGTAGGGATTTTCTTTTTCTTTTCATTGTCTTAACTCATCACTGAAGACTACATGGGGATCCCCTACTGTATTACAGGTTAGATTTCCATATTCCTGTCAATACAGATTACAATCAAATTATTAAGAGAATTTTTTGGACACCAGTGAGACCTTCCCTCATGTGAGACTTTCTGGAAAGCAAAACTTCTGACCCCAAAACTTCTGGCATTAATTTCCTAAGACTCAGATTTCTCCAGGAAGACTACAAGCCTACAGATTTAAACATGAAGGCATAAACATGATTTTGTCACTGCAGCTGGATCACATCCCCAAAACTCTTGACACACCCACAAAAATATCAGTAATTAGAGAAGGATGCAACAGTGTTTGTAACTGAACATTCTGGTGCCAACAGTCTACAATTCATTTATACACATCAGGAACAAAAGCAGCAGATGCCTGGCTACACTCATGTATTTGGGTATGCCAAGCACACAAAATAGCCACAAATTAGAATCCTTAACTAAAAGCCAGACAAAAACAAAATATAGTGATAATGTCCCCTCAAGGGCTTCTATCAATACACAGCCTGAAAGATTTGTACACTCGGCTCATCAGCAGTGAATGCTTCTGTGAATCAAAGCACCCCTGAGCACCAAGCTGTGCCTGCCTGCCAAAGGAGAGCACATAATAACACCAGGAGAAGCTGCAGATCATTCCACAGCTCCCAGAAACCATAAACTGCACCTCACACAAGTCAGTTTTACATTAAGACAGCCAAAGACTCTCCAGACAGTTACCTTAACAGACCTGTTAAGCAGCTGCACAAAACTCTCTCAAGAGGGGGGAAAAAAAGGCAAATTCTTTTTGCTGAAGAGCCATTCAGTGCTTCTAGAAAGCAGTTACATTTTATAGAGCCCATCAAGGGACAGAAGCTGTGTTCTAGAAATCACACTATGGAATATTGCCCTGACAAAACAAACACAGAAAATCAGGTTCTTTTTTACTGGTCTGGGATTGCTACAGGAACAGCAACAAGTCATTGCAAACTGGACTTTGTGACGATTTCCTCCACAGAGACTTTCAATAATAAAAAATATCCTCTAGAACAGTTCAACTGGTGCTTTAACCAAACTGGGCGATTTGACAGTAGCTCTTATCAAAAGTATGTTAAGCTCACCCTGCAAGCAGAGCATCCTTAGTGTAAGAGGTTTCTGGGGGTAGAAGGCACAAGCCAGGTAAATCTGTAGGATCTGTCTCCTACAGGGATGAAGGGGTGATCTGACCTCTCAGTTCACTAACACAAGTTAATAGCCCACATCTTGCATGTGGAAAAGTATCACTTTGGGTTTCTTTAGCCCTACAAGTGCACAGGGAGCACAGTGTTTGTAACCTTTCCGGCTCTCATTTATACACGTTAGCAAGCATCTTCCTGGGCAAAGTTCAGAGCTTACTCACAGTCCTTGTCTTAGCGTATTTAAAAACTCACACACACACACACTGTGAGCTGTGTTTAAGTGAGCTACTTAAGTGATTTAAGTCAACAGGATAATACATTAAACAGCAGTCAGAATTAAATCCTGATTTACGTGCTGCACGGGAGTTGAAAAATCAAGTTGCTAACAAGTGGGAAGCAAGGAGCTTTCCTCTCCACATGTGCAGTTGCCAAGCTCATTTCAAAACAAGTGACTGTAAACCCCTCTGGTGCTGTCTCTGAATCTGTGCAAAACTGAAAACAAGGCTGGCCCCAATTCCTAAACCTTTCTAAATTATCCAAGGGAGGAAAAAAAAAAGACCATCTCTGCAGCCAGGAGTTGTCACAGCTCTGGGAGGATGTGGGACCAGTACTGCCTCTCCATCTTGCAAATTGAGAAGGACAGTGAGAAAGCAAATCCCATTCTCAGTCACTCACCAGAACTAAAATGAAGCGCTTACAACCAAAATTAGGATTCATTTATCCCAGAAGGTTTTGTCCTTGAGCGTTACTCCAGAACTTTTAGTGTCCAAGATACCAGCCAGGTTCACAAAACATAAGCAACACCAGTCCAGGGAGGTTCAGCTCAAAGCTACACATTTAACCCCAGCATCTTTGTGTATTTACTAAACTTCAGTGTGGAATAGGGAGTTGGGGAAAATTTCAATATCAACAGCAAAGCAAGCACTGGCTGAGAGCACTTGAGCCAAAATACAGGTCATGTCTGCCACTAAACAGCTTTGCTATCAGTGTGGAGCCAAAGAGAACTTTTATAGCAGAGTCCAACACAAACAATCACCGCTGTAAATATGCCACATTCTCAGCCCCCATGCCCAGACAGAGGGCTCTACCCCATCGTTTATAAAACTATGGAATTGTTTAGTTACATTTCAAACCCCAGGGTGTGAAAGGGCCAGCACAGGGCAATTAAGAGCCAGGAAAATTCCAATCTGTAGACGGGCGTTTGACAGAGCAGCCACATCTGCTTCGCTCCCATCAGATAAAGACCACCACAGCCCATTACTATTCTGAGCTGGTAGCAAAATCCCTCCCTTTACAGCTTTGGAATGGAATAAATTTAGCTTACTCTAGATTGCACTGAAGGATATTCTGCAGCCCAATTCCCAGTGTTCAGAGAAAGTAATTAGAGGATTAGTCGCCTCTATTGCTCTCCGTTCCTGTTATTTTCATTGTGTTCTCAAATTCGAAGCTTCTGTCGTTTCTCAGTAAGATTGATACAGACAGAGGAGAGGAAGGGAAATTTATTTCCCTAAAATTTAAATCTATCATGCCAGCTTAAAAATTCAAGCCACAAAGATTTGTTTTAAAATTTATGATCCTGGAATTTGGGTTTAGCAGGCTACACTAGCTGCATCCACATCGGGAAATTACCACTTATCTTTTCTGCAGTTTATTAAAATTTAAAGCAAGCTTTACAGGCAGCTTGCTTTCTATTCATATGTAATGTCAGATAAGAGAACAGCTCATCAGAAGCTCTGCACTTCACACAACATGATTTTACCACTGATATGACCTGCTTTGCCCCTCTCCAAAACAGGCTGTCTCAGACAGAAGCGAGGCACAGCTCCATCCCAGAGTAACACTTTTTTTCCCCAGATGTGCCTTTAATAATAAGACCCAAATTGTCTGAACATACACACAGAGAAACATTATAATATTTAAAATTATATTTTATTTTTGTATTTTTATTTTAAAAATAAAGAGGTAAAGCACAAGACTGGAGTTGCAGGAGCAAAAATTATGGGATATGTCTCTATTTCTATGAGAAATACAATACCCAGTGGTAGGTGGGATTTGGGGCTTTATATTGAATGAAATAACACTGAGTAACAGTCTTAAATAATGACACAATGCACTTAGCAGGCCCACAGTGTAAATAAGGCACAGTTTTAATTAGGGTTATAGAATATCCAGTGCTTCCTAGGATAATGCAGCCCACATTTATGTGGAGAACAGGTTTATGAAATTGCATACAGCAAAAAGCACTTCAAGGACCTTTTTTTTCCCCCCACAGCATGCCTGGGTAGAAGTTCTTTACATAAAAGTTAACTGTGTTTCCCAGTATTAACTGAATTAAGGCATGATTTTAATTTGGTGTCTTAAACTACTTGATTTCTTAAATCAGTTGTTTAAGCTAGGTTTTAACAAGGAGGAAAATCTTTGCTCTGTTGATTCTTTTCCTGGCAGAGCTTTGAACCCGTCTCATGACAGTTAAGGGTATTTAGCACACAGCACCATCAGGCTGCCCATAATAAAGGTGATTAATGTGTTCAATATTATTGCTTCATTTAAGAAAAATTCGTGAATTTACACACACGTTTCTGAGAGCTTTAAGAGCAGTATTTGACATGTTTCAAACCACTTCAATACCCACAATTTTACAGGTTTGCTGAGAGCAGGACTTGGAACAGCCATTACACATTTCATACACTGCTCAGCAGATCACTGCTTACTCACCCATCATTTTTATGCTGGAGATAAGAAGAAAAAAATCTTCCCTTCAGCAACCCTCTGCCAAAACCCCCATTCTGACTTTCCAGAGAGCTGCCCCATAGATCCCAGAATTATCTAAATCATTTCCACTGTCCCCTTCCTCTGCACCTACCTTCATCTCCAGACTTACCTGCTCTTTATATTCTCTTGACTAAATATCCGATGACAGTTGTTACACGATTTGGAAAACATATATTTATATATATATATATGAACTTAAAACCACTGAAATCATATGCTATGGGTGCAATGTTACTCACATTCCTGCGCACTTCTGGAATACTTGGACGGTATCCAGAGGAAGCCTCATGACATTTTGTAACTGGCAGTGAAGTCAGCTGTGGGTGAGTGAATTAAAAAGCAGCTCAAGTGACTCCTTGGAGCAAACACTGTCTACAAATAAATTATCAAATCATCTAATGCAGGCTGTAGAAAAATTATGAGTAGTCTTTTTTTTTTTTTTTAAATAAACAGCAGTGGCTGTGAAGATCAAGTTGCAAGAACTCTGCCACCACTCTGCTGAGCTAAGAAAGCAATTTAAGAATAGTAACCGTGGGAATCTGCACTGAAATCAATTGATTCTTTCACAAGGTATGAACTGTAAAGCTGCACAACCCAGCAGGAAGCCTAATTAAAGACAACAGATGAAAATGGCAATCCAGATCAAATGCCAGATAAAAAAAATAATTAAGAGCTTACATATTTTTAGAGCAAATATAATAAATGGAAATCCAAAAAGATAATCTCTTCAAAGTCAATATAAATGAAGAGTATATTCAAATTCACATTTAATATAACTATAATTGAAAAAAAACCCACATTTTTCTAACAACCACCCAGCAAGCTGGTACAGATTCACTGATCCTTAAAAACAAGAACTTAACAGCACAGCAATGCTGAAGAAATGCAGACCACAGAGTGCAGTGCCAACACAAAAATTCTTTTTACATACAAATTGTACACAAATAGTTGGCTTTACTTAAAGAATTCCCTTCAGAAAACTTCAGCAAAACGTCTCCTGGGTTCTATAAACACTGAAGGAAAGGAAAGGTTGGAGTGCCTCAATAACTGAGTGCACTCCTCACCTGCAGAATGACTTAACAACTACCTCTGTCTCAGTCTGTCTTCTCCTATCAAAACATTCATTTTTGCATTGACCCTCCAATGTTTTATTAAATCTCTGGGATAATGACATGTATTTTTTAACAAGCAAGGTAATATGCAGGAAAATATTTCACACCTAGAAGGTGTTTTATTCAGCTACATTAACCCATCCTGCTCTCTCAACCTTTACTGTTATTATTAATAGAGCTATTACACATAATAGGTAATTCAGAACACCTTTTATCACAGTATCTCATTTTGACCTTTTCGTTTCTGTACATGGCAACTGATGTAAAATTATTTCCACTCAGGAGATTTGCCCTCTGACTGTTAAGTCAGGTCAGGGAGTGTGGATAACAGGGATTTAAAATGATGGCATGCAAGCCATAAACCGGAATTTGTGGTTGATTATAAACTACATTTTACACTTTATACAGCATCATTCCAAATTTACAATTCCCCAGATGAAATATAAACTCGAGTTTGAGGCCTTTTGGTATTGGATTTTGTTGTTGAGCCTTTGTAAGAGTAGCAAATAATCCCTTAAATCTCACATCTGCTTTGCCTAATGAAGCACCAGGAACAAAAGGCTCCAAGAGCTGTGAGGGTTTCCCTGCATCCATCAAGGCTCAGGGCTCTCATCCCCTTCCCTGCACCCTGGTGTCTCTGCAGACAGAGCTGGAGCTACAAATCACATATGGGCTGCAAAGATGGGATCTTCCTTTAATCTTCCCACACTAATGCTTCCTAGGTTTGTTTTTGCTCGACATTATGTACACAGAGACTTTCACTAAAGGCATCGTCATTTTCTACACCTAAAAAAAAACCAACAACAAAAAAATCGCTCCATTTTGGCATTTACTCACACAGCCCTAATTTGTTTTTACAACAGCCATTACCCTCTCATTCCACACACTGCATACAGTGACTGCTACAGCACACAGGAACATTTTCCATCATTTTCAAAACCTGCAGTTACTGGGATACAACTCACCCTCCACCCAGCCCCTACAGACAACAGTGAACACCTGCTTCAGAATAACCAAATCCTCTTGCACACTTAATACTTTTTCCAAAAGAGCACAAAGAAATTATAATTTAGTTTTTTAAACAGAATTACTTCATCAGGTTAAATTTTCCCCATACCAGCTATTTTCCCAAGTCAGCCTGATGTTCCCCATCTTGGTTCAAGTGCATCACATTTAGCTCAAATATGTCAATCTGCTTCATGTTAATTTGATTGCATCAATGAAGTGTACAATATACCAAATTAAAAGGAAGACAGATTTCTTCAAAGCAATCAGTTTTCATACAGCAGCATGTGAAAACTCCTAGGCAGTTGCTGGAGTTCAGAGTCAAATTGGTGAGGTATTTTCTGCCAGGGTTTCTTGGGTACTTGTGGTGAGTAACTTGTGGAATAGTTCATTTAAGCTGCCAGTTTTCATTTGCTGCTATAGCAGGCAGAGTCTCTCCATTCCCTCCTCCAAATCACTTTTGCTACTCCTGTTTGAATCCTCTCCAGTATTTCAGCATCTTTCTGAACTTGACAGCAGATCTGTATTGGATAAAGCAGCCTCATCAACACAGACTGTTCAATTCCACAATTCCCTGCTCATCCCAGTCCAGAAATCCATTACATTTTTACCAACTGGAGACAACTCTCGTTTCCAAGGCACAGTCCCTGTTTCAGTAGCTACAGGCCCTACTGAAATCCTCCAAATATTTCACTTTGCTAGTATTTTGGTTACAGTTAATTTTAACTAATGTGTTTTTTTTAAAAACCCGTATCACCAAGCCATCCGGACAACTCCCTGCAGCTGTTCTGTTTTATTTACCCTTCTGACACTTGAACTGCTACCAATTTTGTCAAATGAAATTTATAGAGTTTGTTATTTGGGGCTTTCTTTGTTGTTTTTCAAAGGTTTTCTTTCATGTGATACATTAAATGCTGGAGAATTGCTTACTACTATGGAATCCCATTAGTAACCAGCTCAGGAATTTCAATTTCACAAATAATTTACCACTATTTAAATTAATTAATAGCCAGCTGATAATAATGAAGATAATATCACCTAAAGCTCCTTGCTATTTCTCTCTTTTTGACTTTTCATACCAGTGTTCAGTGGTGCCTTATTCCCATCCTGCACAGGTCCCTCCTTATCCCTTTCCAGCTCTTAGAGGACCATTAAAAGCTCTTCAGGAATTCCCCACTGTTCTCACTCCAGCAATCAATTACCAAGCCAGCAGGTGCTCTCTTCCTCTCTCTTTAGCCACTTAGGATCCTTGGGAACACACTCATTTAGAAAATGGTATTTCTAGGAAGTCCTCAATAAACCAGGATTCACCTCATAACCCTGCAGTGAACAGACACCTGCCGTTCTGCTGTTTTCCCCAAATACAGGGGAAAAAATGTGTGCAGAGGGATGAAAAGGCAGTGGGGAGGTGCTGTGCAAGCTTTGCCAAGCCCACCTTCCTTTGGGAAAGGCACAGCCAGGCTCTCCCCTGCTCCCAGCAAACTCAGAGAATGCCTCATTACAGAAAAGCCCTTCAATCTAACACAAATGGATGAGGAACTGATCCCTCCCTCAAGAACACGAGGATAAATTGTTTAAAATTCTTCATTCCTCTTTACCCTGTCCTCATACACTTTCTCAAAGTCTTTCATTATATCAACATCTCATTTACACTCAGCAAGTCACAGAAATGTCAGATTCCTCACATTATTATGTAGGCAAGCAAGGAATTCTTGGGACTAGAACCTGCTAAATGAGTTTCTCTCCCATTTGCTGCTTACCACACTCACCACAGACCCTTCAGCTGAGTACTCTACCTTGTCCTCAACCCCAAAGGCAAACCCCACCTGCAGAAGGTTGGGGTCATCCTCCATATAATCCATCTTCCATTGACATGCAACAAAATAATGCACAACACCAGAGCATTTAATTCTCACTGGTCCTGGTACATTTGTTTCCCCCCTCTCCTTGCTGAGAGCATCTGAGAAAGCCAGGATTTGCATCCTGCCAAATCTATATATTGACATACTCTTTTAAGTAAAATATTTTGAACAGACCTCTCCACATTACCACAATTTCTAAAAATAAATATTGAACAATAGCTAAAGCTCACTTTCCAGGCACAGAGCACTGTGAATTACAGGTAGCTACTTAAGTGCTTTCTTTTCAAAATATTATAGACATTCCCTTAACAAGGAGTTATAAATGCATGAATAACCTATTCAGTTCCCTTGCCTTGCACTCAATACTTAAATGCTGGCAAAGATATCACTATGAAAAAAGAACTACGTCATATTTAAACACATAAGCAAAAAAAAGAACACTTATTTGTTAAAAAAATTATTTAAAGGGTCCTGAAACAACAGGTATGCAACAGAGACCATTTTCCACAGTGGAAAGTATAAATGTAAGACAGTTTTTGTGTCTGCAACCAAATCTATCCTCATTACAGTTCTGTGCTGCCACTCAAGCCTCAGCTTTGATAGCTAAAATTGTCAAACTAAAGGAGGTTTAAGTGTTAGGAAAAGACAAAGCACTACCTGAAGAAGGAAATGTTACTGTGAAGTGCAACTAACAGTCTGGAGGGTCTGAAGCATGAAGTACTTGCCCTCAGGGTTGGATCAGCACATCTAAAACTTCAGGAAAGCCTCCTTAAACCCACACTAGTCCATCATGAAATTGTTGTTAGAGCGTGAGGCTTTAAGAGTTAGAGCATTACGTGCCTGTCAAATTGCATTAAGCAATATTAGAACTAGAGCAGTTTAAAGCCCTTTTGGGGCTGGAAGTGTCCCTGTCTTTGGCTGATAGTGGAGGAGCTGAGGCAGCAGAACTGTCGATACTTTTGCCACATCACTATTAAACGAGTCGGTTTCAATAATACAAGGTATGTCTGAACCCGCACAGATTCTCCTGTTACTACAACAGCAACAAGGAAAAAAAAAACCAAAACAAACCTCCAGTTAAATGTTCCATCAGCAGAGATGAAATACGACACAGACACAGAAAATAATAATTTGTTGTGTCTGTTGAATCCTGAACTTCACCTTGCTGGGACACGGCAGCAGGGAGAGAGGAGCTGCTGTAATGAAGCCCCTCGGGATTACAAAGATAGAGATAATTGCAGCTTTGTCTCACTGCACATCAACCTGACTAACTTCTGTTAGGAAGTTCAAACACCATTTCACAAATTAATTCAAGATTTTTATTTTCAGTGAAAAACAAACAAAAAACCCACACGGCACTTTATGGGGACGGCATTCAGAAAAGAACAATGTGCTGGAGTTGTAAGAACAAAAGGCAGACATTCCTCCTGGAGAAAGAAAAAAAAAAAAGCTGAGTTGTTACTATGAGGCTTCTCCAGTGCAAACACTCCAGGAGAAACGAGCTGAAATTCTGTCTTGACCTGGAAAGATTCATTTTATTTGCGACACTGGGAGATGACACATCAGTGTTGTGCCACCAGACACAAAGATCCATGACTGACACTTTCTGCTCAGACTGGCTTCCAAGGAAAATAATAATAGTTTTGAGGAAACGAGAGCTATGAAAGAACAGCATGTATCCTACATTTTTCCCTTCAGCAGCAAAAGGCCTCAGTACCAAGGAAAACATCAAGACAGCGGAAGAGTTTGAGGTGTAACGTGTAATTTTTAGTGCTTGTCTCTGTGCATCTCACTTAGCAAAGCGTGAAAAGAACTGATTTTCAGTAAAGCTGAAAGAGGTGATCTAGTGTAACTAATACTCTAATTACAGAATCATGTCTCTTAGGCCAGGATTCCCCTTCACAGAAACGTGAACAAACAGCAATGCAACAAAATCCTATCATTTCCTGCTTTACAAAGCTAAGATCTGTTTATTCATGAAAATTCAAACCTGGGACTCAGTGAGGATTTTAGGATTTAAGCCAGGACCATCAGGGCTCTGAACTACTTTCATGAACACAGGCGTTCAAAACAAATGATGAACAGATGAATTTGTCGTTCTACATTTTTAGATTATTAAAAATCTTTTCTGGATCTAATGTTATATGGGATATCCTGTCAATATATCCCCTCCATTCTGTCAGTGCACTGCTGCAATTTGTGTTCAGAGACCAGCAAAGAAACTCACTGTGGCAAAAATAAGGTTCTCATTTTATCAGCTCAAGAGAAAAGAAAAAAAAAATCAAAATATTACCAACATGAAGTGACAGATCAACACAGTGCAAGTGTGATTGTTACTAATGAAAACTGAGACACATCAAAATTCACAATTCCTGAGCACACCAGACTGTTTTTACTTTATGTGTATTCCAGCAGGAGCAAGGCTCTACACCAGTAGTGAGTGCTAAGCACAGTGTATACATGTTTTATATATTAAATGCAAAATGAGAAGGAAAATTCTCTTTTAAAGCCCCATGAGTACAGTTTTAACATTTTTCTTTCCAAAAAGAAAATGTTCAGCAGTGTTTTCCTAAAAAGCTCAAAGGCATCTCCCTGACAAGGCCAACCAGAAAAAGCAAAAACCAACATCCAGACTCCTGGTGTCCCTCAGCTCCCAGGGACAAAAGAGCAAAGGAGAGGAACAGCACAGGACAGGCAGGATATAGGAGAGGGGAGGTTTCATGGGAAGGGAAATAACAGCAGGACTTTAACCCAGGCTTACAAACCAACTCATGAAATCAATTTCTTCTTTACACTCTGTATTATGTCTCCATTTGTAAGATGCACAGGAGGTGATGCCTAAGGGGAAAAAGACAAAGCACAAGCTTCTGTATCAGTTTATTTCCAGTTTATTTATTTAGGCTCCAGTAAATGTCATCCTCTCACAAAAAGTTCATACTATACATCTTTCCACAACTACATCACAGCCAGATTCTGTATGTCAATTATCAGAGAGTTCAATTCAACCCCTTCAGTCCCAATTTTTGATGCTTTAAAATGCTGGTAAAGTTGGAATTAAGTCCCAGCCCAACACTTTTGCAGCAAGAACACCACATCAGAGAGCAAATCTCACTGTTTACACAGACAACCAACTCATCTGCCACTTGACAAGGAGACACAACTTGTCTCAGACAGGTATTAATCTTAGATTCTGCCAAAAGCACTTTCACATAACCACAATCCCTGTTTTCAAGGCAAGGTGTTGTCCCCCAGTTTAGAGCAAAACATACCCTCCATGTAAGAAACTATTTATAGAGAACTAGTACAGCAAGGCACAATCAGAAATTAGATTAATACAGTACTGATGATGCCAAGACATTCAGCACATTCTTGGCCTTTCCACTTTGCATGCAATTTCTTGCTGTTGACAAAGTTATCTCAGTGAATTCCAAAGGTGAATCTTATTCCACTTCAAGTCTCCACGAGCACGCATGAAAAAGCATTCAATCATCATCATCATGGCTATAGTTAGTAAGCATAAATGGATTTAAAAGTAGTGAACGCTTCATGAGAAAGAATTATAATTGTAAATTACATTCCCCCTCCCAACAGTTTGTACATCTTTTTTAACACTGTTCATCTATTTCAGTAATAAGAGGACCAGTACACCTAGATCAATGCATAAACAAACAAAAAAAAAAGAAAAACAAAATAAAGAAAGCACATAAACAGCAAACCATCATGGCAAATAAATGTGCAAGCTTTTATCAGTCTGGAGACTGTGAGTACATAATTTTTGAATGAGGAGGATTTCTGTTTTAAAGAAAATCTACTTATTATCTTCACTGTTCTTCAAATACACATTGATACACAACAGGGAAAAAAAGTTATATAAGTGATAAAGAAGAGACATCATGTACCTGTAACAAGTGCCCCAAGTGCTGTCTCCTTCCTGGTAATCAAGGCTGAGAAACACAAGGCTGAGATAATCCTGGAGCACTGGACAGGCTGATTAAATACACAGATTATATCTGTGATTTATAAACTTTTACTGGTGCTAACAACACACTTCACAAGTGGGCAAGTGAAAGCTGGGAAAGTACTGCTAAAAGACAACCTATGCATCATTTATGCACAATTAACAAGTAATTCTGGATATGACATTTCCTTGAAGACAACTTCCTTGACTTCAAAACAACAAGTACCCAAATCCTGGCAGGAGTTTAGAAAATGACTCTGCAGACACTCAAGGTTTTGGCAGGCAAATGACTGAAGGACAATGGATTACATGAGGCTCCCAAGTTGTCAAACATCCCATGTACACAAACTGGCTACAGCTCCTTCTGGAGTGACCTTCAGCCCGGGTTGTATCAGCAACTGAGACACCCAAATGGGTATGACCTTCTGGACACATCTGAGTCACTGGAGCCTTGAGCAGATCCATGTGCTCTAAAACCAGCACGTGCCACCCCTGGGACTCCAGTGACCCTGCACAGCCTTCAGCATCTTCCCACAGAGCAAACATCCCAACACAGGCTCCACTCTCAGCCCCATGTCCCTGACACTTTCTCCTCAAGCTGGGGTGCCACAGGGAAGGATTGTCTGCCCTGCTCTACCTGGAGCATCGTTGTGGGGTTTTACCTAATGCAAAGTGCCTTGTTCAGAACAAATCTAGGCAGAACTGCTACCCTTGAGCTGAGAGCAAGACCCTTTGGGTAATCAGAAATCATCCAATTCACATTACTGCTCCACCACCAATGCTGCAGCCAAGCATTACCCAGTAAACACTGGAACAGAATGGATTACAGCTCCATGGAACCTCTAACATCCACTTGTTGAGGCAACTATCACCCCTCAGCATTTGCATAGCCCCAATCCAACCTGAGGCAGAAGTAGCAGTTGTTAAATTTCACAGTCTTCTCCTTTTCACGGATGTGTTTGAAGCCATCAAAGCCTCTGACTGAGGAAGGTGCCTCCATACTCCTGTTTCAAAGTGGTTTAGTGTTTTTAAGGCTAAATGAGGTAACTCACTGCCACCAAGTAAAAACCAATTACTACTTCAGCCTGAAAAAACCTCAGTGCATTCATAGTGCCACACAGGATGATGGTGTTCTCCCTTGTCATGCTGTATTTGGTATGCACATAGAGAATTTTATTTACCATTATGGCTCAATTTTAATCAGAAGATTTCTACACAGAATTTCTCAATAGTCAGAGGAAAATCAGAGCCCTGCCTCTACATTTAGCAAGTACATCTTCACCTGGAGATGAAAAAAAGGTTCCTCAGAAAGAGCCTTGTTTTTATGGCACAGTGATACTTTCAACCCCAGCAGCATTTGCTACTACAGTGCAAAGATACCAAGAGACAACATTAAATAACCAAGGTATTTTTAACCAAGGAAAAGAGAGTTAGTTTCCAGTAACAGGCAAGATCATAACACAGACATATTTTAAGACATTCAGCATGGGCTGTCTCTCGAACAAAATTGCAAACATTTTGTTTTGACTTCTACAGTTTATTTATTACACTCAAGTAGCAACAGAGTCAATTTTTGTGACAAAACACCAAACAAAGATTTGAGAAAGCTTGGAGGAGGAGGGATGAGTTAGGGAGAACACTTTATGTGCTTTCACAAGTTTCGCAATCCAGCTTTCCAAGGCCAGCTTTTCTTTGGGAACCAAGTGGAAGCAGCTGTCCATGCTGAAGCAAGGTCAGCTTTGTCCTTCCCTGCCTCCCACCTGGACCACCAAGGCACTGCCTCATTCCTGACCTTCAGCAGTGGAAGATTCTTAGCTGGGCTGAAGAAGAGACAGAAGTGTAGCCTATTGTCCAAAGTTTGTAACAGTAAATGCTGTTATAGGAAGCCTACGAGACAAAAGGGATCTACAAAGCCTCCACAAAATTTCTTTCAGGCCCCCTTCCAGCTTTTGTGCATTTTGCTCTCACTGTCCTATTCAACGTTCCCTCCAAACTTTTGCAGAAAATTCCAAACTAGTGAGGCCTGTATATATAAAGTCCAGTGCTTCAAAGGTGCAAGCTACCAAAATCAGCCCATAACCACTTTTTGATCATTCACACAATTTTACTTGCATTTATGCAGTACAGAAGAAGTTTTGCTTTAATAACACTCACAAACTCTCAGAAAAACCTCAAGCACAAAAAAAAGCACCTCTGCCTCAGCTTCTCTGAGCTGTATGATCTCTTTAATTACCTCTTCTAGAAATCTGGACTCATTCAGCTGAAATAAAGCTTCAGCAACAGCACTGTTAGGAAGAGCACTGTCTGGGGAAGGGAACAGAAGCTCTGATCCTCAGAGGCTGCAACTCACTACCCAAGGAACAGCTGCCATAGAAATTCCCAAAGAGCGACAGAACAAGCAAGCTGCTACAGGTTCAGAAATTCCCTGGTCATCCAGGGTGTAGATGTGTATGGTCCCACAAAGTCCTGATTTTCAGAGGTTGTCTGCTATTACAACACAAAGCATCTCTTCAGTTAAACTTCTCTGGGATTTGAGGTTAGCAATAAAACCCAGAAATCTGCATTGCTGTAGTGCAAGTATAAAATGTGGTTTATCTCACCAGGGAAGTTCCATATACTTTTCAGGCTCCCCTGCTCAAGAACACCCCTAATCAATGCTGAACAGAATTGCTTTAGACACAGGAGTTATCCAAGCTGCAAACTGGGAGTGCTTTGTCATCTAAGCCTTCAATCAGTTGTGAAGTCTGGGAGGAGAAACAGACTTGAGCAGCTACAGGCCCTGGAATCAGAGTCTCTTTGGCCACAGGAGCTTCATGAAAGAAAACTAAAATACATAGAAATCAGACCTGTACTTGCTTCCCCTTTTCTCATCCTGGGTTAGGGCAAAAGAGAAAGTATCTCTGAGTATCTAAAACAGTAGAGGTTCTCGTGAAAATTTGTGGGACCACAAAAGTGGTAGTTGTTGTCAACATCCAAGGCTGAGAGTGCAACAGCTCAGGATGATCCCAGTCTGGGACAGAGCCCTGCTCAGACACTGGCCTTGTTCCCAGGCCATAGTCCCCAGAGTGAGAGTTCCCAGGAAATGTGCAATCCTGAGCCCAGTGCACCGAGTCCAGAGGTTTCCAGGTGGCCAGGGAGTGGTATCAAAAGGCAGAGAAGAAAGCATCCATCACTCCCTGGCTGTGGTGAACTCAGTGGAAGAGAGATCCTTCAGAGCTGGGGGAAGACAGAGTAATGAACAACAGAGCAAGCTGGCAATGCTGGGCCTTTAATGAGCTTCCTCAAGTCAAAGCGATAGGCATCTGCTGCTACTGAAATTAGAAGGCCAAAGTATAGATTACCACAAACATTATCTCACAGCAGGCATCTGCAGAGTCCAGAACTTCCTGAAGAACTGGCAGAATCACTGTGGACAAGAGACATGCAGAATTTCAAGGCAGGTCTGTACAGAACGCACTCAGTCTGACACAGAGGTCACCTAAGTACAAGCTCTGATGTAGGTCCAGTGGCTGGACTCGTTTGTTTTCATGGAAGGACACCTCAGGGATGATAAAAAAAAAGATTATGATCTTGTAGAAGCAAAGCCACAGTGCTAAAGAATTCTGAATTGTTTTATGACTGCCAGAGAATTTCTGCAGGCAGAGCTGAAGAGCTTGGAGCATCCAGCCAATGAAGCATCCCCACAAGCATTTTGCTGGGGATACATCCCTTCAAAAGAGATTATCAGGATAAAGTACTCCCTGTTTTCTCCTAAAATATTTGTGAGGTTTCTGGTGTTGAATAGGAGCAAACCAGCAGGATCTCAAAACAAAGTAAATCCACATCTAAAAGAAAGCATAAACATGTCTCAGACAAGAGACCTACAGAGTGGAAAGAGGAATCTCTGAATGTCACAAGAGAGTCACCCCTCTTAGTTCTTCTCTTGGCAAACAGATAACATTGCTCATTTTACAGATGGAGTCATAAGAGACTCCCAAGAAGAAAAATATTTAGATTTTGTTCTTTCCATCAACAAAATCTCTAAGCACTCTGGAAAACAAGTATTTTCTAATTTGTAAAACAGGAGTAGCAGCTGTTTATTTCTTTGAAAAGTTACTGTTGGCCCATGATGCTTCAATCGCTTTCTGTGTTTGCAAAATAATTACCCCTCTCAACAAAACCTTGGAATAGAGAAGTCTCATCTCCTCTTTGATGCAGTTCCAACTCCCCTGTTCCAGGAGAGCAATTCCATACTCTGAGTACACACTACCTGACTTTTCCAAAACACAACGTTCCATACATTTAAGACAATTTCTTCTGGACATTAGTTTGAGGTAACAGGAAAAGCATATCCATCATCAGCTGCCATGTTCCCCTTGTCATGGCAATTTCTTTTGAGCATGAAACAACCTATACAGAGAAGAGGAATTCCTGTATTACAGATGCTGACAGTCCCAGACTCTAATAGTTGTATACAAGCCCCTGCAGTCATCAGGCTGTTCCCAACTGTGCTCCAAGCACAGCCCACCCAAACACCTGGAACACCACAGCAGATCCAGATCCCCACCACTTTAAAGAGAATCTCCCTCAGCACTGCCAGCTTGCAGGCTGAGTTATCCCAAACAAGTTCCAAAGGCAGTACCACCACACAGGCAGAAATTCTATGCTCAGGTCATCCAGCTTCCTTTGATCCAAAACCAGATAAGGGAGTTTTCCTGACTTTTAGGAAGCTCAGAGCAGCCCAGCTCTCAGGAGACATGCACTTCTCAGACCAGACCCATTCCAGCCAATTGAGAGTGCAAACAAAATAAATATGAAACAGGACAGAGCTTCACCACTACAGCAGGTGGTCCAAAATTTCCACTCTAAATTCTGGGGAACGGTGGGGAAGCATGCAGGAACCAGTCCAACTGGAACAAGACAGTTTTAAACAAGTCATGCTGCATTAAGCTCAAGCTGTGATATTTTCATCTTCCAGTGAAACAAGTGGCTCTGCCATCTCCAGTACAAATCCCACTCATTGCTTTTCTTGTGGCACAAAAAAAAAAGGAGGACATTCTGTGATAGGCAGCAAGATTTGCAGTGTCTGACCTTACACTACAGCATTTAAACCTCAGCTGAGATGCAGCCTCTCCTTTCCCTGGTTCTGCATTATCACAAGCCCAAAGCCCCCAGGTTATTTCTGACATGGTCAAGGAAGCTGCAAAGTGACAGATCCTGCACAGCAGAGCTTCCACAGCCTGGCTCCCTGTGGGAAGCCAAGGGGAAGCGTATGGGGAAACGAAATGTTCCCCAGTTTCTTGACACCAGCCCTGGTGATCATTGCATCTTCCTCTGCTTTCAAAGGGCACCACGTTCAAGTAGAATCTGCTCTAAAATATTGATTTAGAGCAGATGTAGTTTAAAGAGAGTTTACAAGGAAAGTACTTTTTGATCTTTTTTTTTTAATCCTCTGAAGGGAGCGCACGAAAACAAAAAGCAACGTTAAGTCATAAAAAAATAATTGTTGTAGACCTCAGCAATTTTTAATTCCCTTTCCTTCACTAAACATCTGGGTTTTGTTAGAAAACACTATAAAATGATTTTCCAAAACCTTTGACACGCATTCTGCTCAACAGGACCCAAAAGCTCAGGAGGGAGGGTTTCAAACCAAGCAAGGGTTATTATTTATTCAGCCCGACCAGCGAAACTGGTGTAGCCATTTTCTCCTGCCTAACCATTCCCTGCTATTTGCAAGGGCACAGGGGCAGGGAGTTAGCATGTTAAGATGATGCTCATTTAATAGAAGAAAAGGACATTACACCAAAGAAACTATTATTCAACCAGACTCAGTCTGATGAGCCAAGAAAAAGCTGCCTCTGCACAAGCCAGGGCTCTTGAGACACCTCCGCGATTAAGTTACTTCAGAACAAATTAGTGCTCCACGAACTGATTAGACCATAAATAAGCCCAACAGGAAAGAGAGAAGCCACTGACAGACACAGCATCCTCCTGACAGCAGCTGAGCTCTACAGCTCTCATTCACAATGAACACCAAAAAGCTGTCAGTGCCAAAAGGATTTATGGCCTTTTTACTCCCAATTCAAAGTACGTCAAAGCAGATGCAATATCTACAGTGGATAACTAATCACAAGAATCCTATACTTCCATTTTCTCTCGTCACTCAAAGCACAAATTGCAGCTCTCTCCCCGACCTAATAATTATTCGTATGGCTGCGTTTTGTTCTTCTCCAGCAGCAGCAGGAAACTTGATTAGAGCTGCAGGAACCCAGCCAGTGACTATCCAAGCTGCTGTTGTGATAGCACCAAGCAGAAGCCAACGCGGCAGGTAATTGGACTTGGAAGTCAGAGAGATCTTCCTCAGTCAGCCTGAAATAGTAATTTCATAGGGGAGAAAATAGGTTGCCTTTATCTACCACAGGTTGCCAAAGGAAAACTTTGATCCTAAGAAAGACTGGCATAATAAACACCAAGACACACCACCAGAGAATGGTATTAAAGGTGAGGTTTTTCAAGTCTTCAGCAATCCAAAAGGCCTTTAGAATCTTTTCAGGAGTCACTATTACACGTGCAATCACTTAGGAAAGCACAACATACCCTCGTTAAAAAGGAATATTTCCAATGCTCAGCAGTTATATACAGTGGACATTGTAACATGGGAATTCAGCCTTGTTTCCAGAGTAAGGAATCCTGGAGGGCTGCTGTCAACAATTTCTGCTTCCTAATGCCATGCTTCCAGTAATCCAAATGTACATGAAGCCCATTCCTCATTTCTCTAACCTTCACACCCATGGAAATAATTCTGAAGCAGCATCAGAAGCCAACAGAGAAACCTAAATGCTTGCAGAGCCAAAGTCATGGAGGGTTCCAAGATTAGAGTTTCCAGTAACACCAGTGAGCTCAGTGTTAATGCCAGCTGCCAGCGCCCCTCTCATGTGGGACTGGGGCAGTTCTCTCCCACTGTTCCACAAAAAGAATCCCAACTAACAGCATCCAGCAAGAAGCCAGGGATGGTCATGGAGTGGAGCACCGAGGAGTGAAGATTCACCTGTGCCAGGGCAAAGTGTTAACCCAGTGATCCACTGAATCAAGAGACTGGATGTGGACTGGAACAGGAACATCCATGCTTTGTAGAAATTGAGATAATACAGTTTTATTTCAACAGTATATTACTGACCTACTCAAAATCTGTAAGAAAAACATACTGTCCTCAAATATTATTCCACAGTGATATTAAGCTAGTTTTGTTTTCAGTCAGTGACCTCTTTCCCTGTTAAACTCAAATATCCCCAACCAAAAAAAAAAAAGAGTCACAAACACCCAAAATACAAAAAGCCCTTATGAAAATCTTTCTTATTCCTCCCTAAACCCAGTGAAGTCCTGTTCAGCACCATCATTCCCAGGTGATTATATTCTAAAGACAACCTTTTATCCCACTCTCACCTGAAGCTCAGCACTTTCTGGAAAATCTCTACCCAAGTAAACCCTGTAATCATTTCAGACACCAGCAGACACTGGCTGGAGTTTCACAGCATTAAACATTGTGCATGAAAACAGCAGCTAACACAACTCAACTAAATGAAATAAACATTACAACTGACTTCTGACTTTGTTAAACAGCTCCAGTAACTTGAAAATAAGAATCACCAACCCCAACTATGTTATGATGAGCCAACAGCAAACTTACACCTATGAGGTTGGTACTCACTGGAAGGTTTCACAAATTCTGTTATCATGACTGAAAAACTTTCCTCTTCATCATGAGACCCAGGTCAAGAGACAAGGAATGGCCTCTCCTGTGATGTGATGATTTTGAAAGAAAACTCTCTAATTCAGCAAAGGGGATTATTGAAATCTTGAGAAAGATCCATACTCAGTTAATGAAGACCCACAGACTGTTAATGAAGACATGTCCACACAGACAAGCTTAGGACAGCAAAAGAGTTTTAAGCTGTTTCTTACAGTAAAGCCAATTTTGACAATGCTGGAAAAAGTTCATCTCCAGTGGTCTGATTTTTGTCAAATAGGGGACACCACAAAATTTACTGAGCGGCGCCTAAGCACAGAGTTAATAAAGTAGGTTTTGAAGTCCAGTGCATAACGTTGAAGACACGCCTCTGTATTTTAACAATGACAACTCTGAAAAAAATTGAGACCTTCTACCCTATGCATTGCTTTTCCCCTAAATACACCCATACACCCTCAGAAGACCAAACATTTCTGAATTTTCTTCAGCACCTCAGAAGGCAGAGTGGCAAAAAACAAGCGCTCAGAGGAAAAAACAAAAGGCAGTGATTCATAGGCAATTAGCTCAGCTAAATTTACTACTGAAGCCATTGCTATTCCAGCTGTCCTTGACACCTGCAGAGCAGGGACAATGGAACATGACAAGCATCCTCTTACCATCTATTGCAGTGTTCAGGCTGCCACACCAGCTTGAAACTGGTGACAGGTACAGTTCTTGAGCTGCTGCATTAATGCAATCAGCACAAAACCAGCCATGCACCTTATTCAAGCCTCCCTTTGTCAGAGACAAAACCAATGGAGGCAGTCAGGGCTTCTCCCACCTCTGCTAAATCCACCACCCAAAAAGCACCACTACTCTACACTTGTATTTTTACTCACAGATTCAGTTTACAGTGACAGACAAGCAGAACAGAACAGAAAATTGGTACTTTAAAAGTTAAAATGAAGCACGTAAAAGGAGGAAACTTGTTAACATCCTAAGCAGCATAGGTTTCTGCTGGTTTATCTTTCTTAAATACAAGTTAAGACTGAAAGACTGAGAGCACAACTAAACTTTTGAGGTCAAGTTGCCTATTATTTTCTAAGAACCAAGCAGCTTGCTCTTTATTAGCCTATGTTTCTTCAGCCATTTACACAACTTACACGCAGAAACAATTCTCAGAAAAATAATTCAAGCTCTGGTGCCTAAGATGTGAGAAGAGCTGATGACAGCATCTTTAAAATGTAAGTGTCCTTTCTGTGCATGGAAAGAGCACTCACTGAGAGCCACTGCACCACTGTTCTGGCACACATCCACCAGCCCTGCCCCAGACAGCAGCACAAATACACAAAAGCTCTTTTCTGAGGGTTCAGAGAAAGTGCAAAATACATTCAGCTTGACACATTGATTTGGGAATCCTCAGCTCAGAGGAAAGGCTTTAATGTCCCACATCCTCTGCTACCTTTATAAGGGCACTAATTTGTACAGCACACATATTTTATCTGCACTACAATAACACCAAAGATGAACATTAACCAGATTCCTTGGGGTGTCTGCCAGGTGTTTCAATATTTTACAACTCAAATGCTGAAATACTATCTGCAGTCTAAATGCTTAAGATCATCCAGTGAGAACACGTGTATATTTTCATCCACTATGTAAAACACATTTTTCCCCCATTTTAAGCAACAAACTAGAATTACCAACATATACTACAGGTCTATTCTGAAAGTTGATTTCATCAGGAATATTTAACTCACAAAAGCTTTTATTTTGATAATAGAAGTACTGAAAAATATTTACTGTAACTTTGAATCCAAAAGGCTCCACATTTATCTGCAGCAGGCAAGCCCTACACAATGCTCAAAGAGAACAAGCTCTGACACTGTGTATTTTGATAAGTTTAGGCATACACTGTGTATGGTGTGTATTAGAAAAGAAAACAATCCCATACTAGGTATTAAACAACATTCTTCTCTTGGTCCAAGTCAGACAACACATTTCAAAGCACAGTGTAAATTCTCTCTCTGTCCCAAGAGACTATTTCACACAAACCATGCTCTTGTGTGAGTGCCACCACTTAACTCCCCCTCCAGTTTAGCATAAACTTCTTGCTTCTAAGAAAAAGGCTTTGAGAAGAGAGACTGGAAGACCTTTTGCAGACTGCAATACATTCCACCACCAGAATCCTGACCTGGACAGTCCTACACATTAATATGTTACTATGTTAATATATTAACTTTGCTGGTTTTCCTCCTTCATCCACACTAAACTTCAGCACACTAAACTTTTCCTCCTTCACCCACACTAAAAATTAGTGTATCAATATTAGCAAGAAAAATGAAAGGCCCAAAGGGATCAGAACATTTTTTATAGCATGTCAGTTATCTTCCTGAAAAGGAAAGAAATATCACTCCAGTGAGAAAGAAACTAAAATACTTTTTGTGTTTTTATCCCCTGTCTACTCTGCAGCTCAGATAAAACAGTCAGCAGTGACAGCCAGCTTTCTGAACGGGGGCAGGAAGGTCAGATTATCTCATACCTGAGCTTACAGACTATTTCAAACAGGTAACTGGATTAAAGCTATAGACCCCAGAAAGCAAATCCACTGCGGCCTCTTCATTAAACAAAAGTATCCTACAAGCACAGAATAAACTGGCAGCAAGGTGAACCAGCAGCAACACCCAAGCTGTTCTCCACTCAGGATCATCAAAACCCAGGATTTGCCCAGTGTCACATACCTTTGATGCTTGAGGGGTAGAGATGACGTGAACAGTGCTGGGTTTAACTCCGCTCGCCTTAGATCGCTTATAAAGGGCAAATCTGCTTTTCCTGCGCCCCCTGTCACCATTAGGGAGGGATCCATTGTACCTGGAAATAAAGGGAAAAAGTTTAGCAGAGAACACCACCAGTCTGGAATACAGCAAAGGAGAGAGAGGTAATCTGGCCACAATATTCTGGTATCATCAAATGCATGGGGCAAAACAAAAAAAAAGGTTTGTTTCAGGCTAAGTTTTGCTTCTTGAATTGAGCATTCAAACATTCTTTACCTACCAATGGTTGAAATTTTATTCTTATTAAAAAGCTAATTAACTGCAAATGAAATATTCAGTTTTTCAGCCACAGAAACACTTCTTCACCTCTAGAATGAAAGGAATTTGGAAGAATAAGGTCTACACGTTCACTTTCATTTCAGAACATGAGGAGTTCTGAAATGTTTTTATCCTACCATCCGTCAGCCCACATCTCGTGCAGGAATGGACAAAGAACAGGGGCAACCTGGAAAACCAAAGTAATTTAGGGGCAAGTAAAACTATGTGAAAAGAGATTTTACTTACAGAATGCTTTGCTAGTTGTGTCCCCACCCCCATTTTTAAAAAAACTTTAATCCTAAAGGCTTCATCTATTATTAAGGAGAGAGGATGCAAGTGTTTTTAATTTATGTGACTATCTGAAGCCTCACTAATGACTTTCTTTATCAGGTGTAACACAGGAGCCCTCCACAGTTCTTTCATCTCTCCCTGAGGACACAGACCCAATGGATTAATTATTCAGAGCAGTCTGAAGCCTCAAGGGGACAGAGCTCCTTCCCCAGGGAAGGGATCAATTGGAAATTTCTTTGCAGTGCACAAGCAGGGAATTCACCATCATCTCACCCCCAAGATTTAGGTCAGGTAGAGGCTTTTCACCATCATTCCTGCCAACCCTCAGCTGCAAGAGTTTTCAGGGCTTTACTGACTCTTCCACTCCTGATCCTCAGAGATTTCAGACTTTTCCCCAAGAAACCACAGATGTTATTCCACTGATAAATCTCTTCTGTCTTACTGGTGAGGTCTGTTGTGCACTGATCTCATACAAATCTCTCCTACAGTCTTTATGACTACAGGTTAATATTGCAGGCAGAAAAAGAATATGAAAAGCAAAGAGGCAGCAATGCAGTAACTCGGAATATTTTTTTAATCATTACATCTTGTATATGTAACTATTTGTATAACAGGAGAATGTACTTGGAGAGTCTCCTACCCTCCTAAGAATCCCAAAGGCAGGACTGCTGAATGACTGAGCACAAGGAAGAACAGATTTAAGATTATCTCAAATCTCACTGCTCTAGAAATTAAAACCTAGACATTTAAAAATGCAGAATTAATACACAATGCTAAAGCCACATAGGAAGTTGAGAGACTTCCAGCTGAACTTGTCTTCTCATTCCCATTTTCATAGGGAAGACTACTGTGTCTTTCTGGAATATTAAAGGACATTCCCCAACACAGCACAAACCCAACAGGAATAAATCACTACTATTTCATGCCAGGCCTACCTGCACCTTGGAAATTTGTTATTAACTCTATTCCAGAGAAGTGCAGCTTGTGGATCCTCATTACAAGAAACCAATCTCTAGAAAGATACATCAAAATGTCCCACAGGCAGCTTAAATACCAGCCCTTAAAATAGGAGTTGTTTGATTCTCCACTTGAATCTCCCTGGGTATATGTATATGCTTTCTTTCAAAGACACTATTATCAGGAATATGCCAGCAAGTTTTAGCTTGTTCAAGACAACATTCTTTCTATAAGTATTTTTATCTGGAAACCTAAAAAAGTAACAATTCCCTCAGAAATAATATATAAATACTATGTATTACCATTGCTATCTTTATATCCCGTACTTCTTGATTTTTCTTATACTTGTGTAACTGCTAAACAGTACTGAATTAAAGTAGTTCAGTTGGAAATTAAAAGCAGGCAAGTGGGGTTTTATTGTTTGAGAGGTTTTTTCCCTCATTTTCAGAACACAATTTTAACTGGGGAAGTCCACTATTTCACTTCAGATCTCTGAGGGGTTTAATTACTTTTAAAATAGATAAATAAAGAAGCTCAGGGTTAAAAGACCTCTTGGAGTCTTCAAACAGGAAGGAAATACAAGCAAAGTGAACGCCGAGCTCATTCATCCTGATTAGCACTGACAAATTTTCATGAAGGTTTTCCTACATTTCCTTTCCACAAAGGGCAGGAGGAATTGAGTGGCAGTTTTATGATTTGTTATGCTTCAATTGTAGGCCTGCAAGTTTGATTTTGATCCAATAGTGACAGAAAGAGCTGGGACAATTCCTAGGGATACACACGTGTTTTAGAAGGGGAAAATAAAGAGGGGGTGAGTAGCTGCCTCCTTCCACAGCCAGCAGACACCTTCATTTTTCCTAAGCTGGGCCTCTCAAGTTGTTCCCCACAAGCCAACCCTCCCCATGGCACTGCAGCCACACCTTTGCTTCCCATCCCCTGAACAAGCTCCATCCCAGGGAGCTGGCAGCAATGCCCTGGGATCCAGCCCTGGCAGCATTGCTCCCTCCCACCCTCCGTGCCCTGCTCCTGCCTTGGCTGGCCCTGCCTTCCCAACAGGAGCTGTCCCACAGGGCACAGCTGGATTCAGCACCCAGCAGGAGGAAAAGCTGCCCACACCTTGCTGGGTCAGCTTTTCCAAGCACGGGCACGAGGAACTACAAAAAACCCCTGCCCTGCTCTCTCTTCTCCATCGCTCCCAGCTCTTCCACTGAGCAATGCCTTGGAGAGCAACAAGCGCCTTCCTCCAAGTAGCAACAGGGTGGAATCAGAGATGGAAAAGGGACAAGGAGTGAGGACACAAATTCCCCATCACCAAACACTTCCTCTCACAAAGCCACTCCACTAGCAGGAGCCATTTCCCTTCTCCTTTGCACTCTTCCAATAGCTCCAGGATCAGCTTAGGGATCAGCACGTCACCACACAACTTTTTGCTTCACAAGGCCGGTACCACCAAAAGAACCTGCAGCTGGAATTCTCCTTCACCCCACCAAAAAGCCTGAGACGAATGTTGTTTCCAACTAATAAACAAACTAGGGAAAAAAAAATCAATTTCACAGCGACAGAACAATCATTTCTGAGAGCACCCTGCCCACACACACGTCTGTGGGGCACTTTGGAAGTTCTCCAGATGTTCATCAGACAAACACCCGTGGAAGGAGCAGTCCTGTACTTCTTGCAAATGCTTCTCAGTGACAACAGCAGCACTGGGACAAGCTGCATCATGAAACCTCCTGGGATAATTATCTCAGCTGATAGCACCATTCCTTGCAAATAAGGGAGTGGTGCTGGCATGGGCTATGGGCACCATAATTATCAAAGCCAGTTTCCTACAGATTTACATCAAACACTTGAAGAGTTTGGTATACAATGAACTGCAAACTCCAATTAAGCTTTTCCCATGGCTGGGATATGTAATGAAAGCCTCTCCTCCCCCTGGATTCAGGGCTGTCTGGAGAGCAAGACCACACATGCTCTCTCCCACAGTCCACTGTGGCAAGTTCCTACTTTCTACAAGTCTTGTACTACTTGTACTACTACAAGGACTTGTCTACTTCAGAGATCAGCAACAAGCTTTGAACTGCTTGTCAGAAGGCTTGTTACACAAGCTTTTTTGGTTTATGTTTATTTTGGTTTTGTCTTTTTAAAAAAGTCCAGCCTAGACAGTGGCAGAGAGTAAATGACAGTTCTGTTACTTGGAACAAGAGCTCTAAATCTTGACCTGCACCTTGTTTGACTCCAACTCAAAGAAGTCATCCTTAGAATTAAGGTATCTACTAGCTGACATTGAAGGTGCTGCATGTAGCTGGTTTTTTTTTTTACAATGGTATCAAAATACAAGCCATCATAAACTTAAATACTTCTGCATACCTATGCAACTATGTCCCAAAAGACTAAAACTGAACAATTCCTGATTTTCACCAGTAATACTTCCCCCAGACAAAAAGGAGTAATTTTACTTTGCTTTCCTTGTCTATTACTAACAGATCTACAGCACAGCTCATGATTTTTGGATGAAAACCATCCCAAATGACAGACTTGGCTATAAACAGATGAGATGCTGCAGTTCAGTTGTTTCCATAGCTTTAGTGAGTCAAACAGCACATCTCTGCTCACTAAACTGTAAAGCTGCAGAAGTGAAATCAGACTGGAGTAAATCTTCCCTTGTAAGTACATTGTGAGCCCATATTTGGTAGAATCCTGTAGTACATACTCCACACATAGCAAAATTCAGTTTGTGCCTACACTGTATTTTCACCATTCCTGCACCAGTGTGGTCCCACACTGCTGCCAAAAGCAGCAGTCTCACCTTTCCTTTGTTAATTTGTTCCCACTACTTCTCTCCTCTCTCCTTGGTTCACGTGAAGGGAAACAAAACTAGACTTATGCTTTAAGTCCAGTTTTAAAACCACATTCCTCACTCTCCAGCCCACTGCAAAGCCACAGAAGCAGTTATATCAGCAACATGGGAAACAGCAGAGAGCAGGAGAGATTCCCTTGGAAGTACTGCAAGTCTACAGCTACCATGACATCCACCACCTATGAAGGCTAAAGAGACATTATTCACCTTTGCAACACTCAGTCCCAGAGCTTTTCACTGCTCTACACTCAAGTCCTGACTAACTGGAAAACCCTCTGCTGCTGAAGCATCCAGCACTCCCTCCCTTGAGCACACATTAACAGGGAAAAAGTCCCATGTTTATGGTTTATAGCAAAACACAAACAGAAAGCTTCAACACACACAAAGTTGACAACAAAATAAGCCCATTTGAGTCTCCCTTTATATAATATCATTGCCAGTACTTCGTAGTCTTTGCACCCTCTCCCCCTTGTATCAACCTCAACAATTCATTATCCAGTAATATTTCAGCAAAAGAATGGCTAAGGATTTCCTTTTTAAAAAAAGGCAAGAATTATTTCAAACACATTTTTCTGCATCACAGCTTCAGAAAACAAGCAGTTGCTGTCTGCCAGTTATCTGAGAATTTCAGTGAAACAGAACAGTGAAGTTATTCTCAAACTTAATCTCATGGGGAAGAGTTGCCAAATAGCAAAAGCACAGCTAAGGAATACTTCTGTACCAACAGGATGCTCCTGGTTCATTTCCTCCTTTGAACTGTGTTCTCCGGTGCTCTATCAGTGTCACAGATATTAACTCAATGTGAATTTAGGTCTCAGCTTGTCTCCAGCTGATTGCATGCACCAATGTCTGTCCCAGAAGCAGCCCCCACCACCAGAGGTAATGCTAATCCCACTCCTGTTTTGGCAGTGAACACACGACTGCTCCTGAACAGCACAGGACTCCACAGATACTACAACAGATTGAAACAAGCACCTTTAATGCTGTGAGGCAGGAAGGAGGACACTTTTGTCCCTGTTGTCCTCATCCCCAGGCACTCCAGCCTTGATTGACCAGAAGGTTCCTTTTCCCCACTGCATCACGTGCACCTCTGGAAAAATGAATGTACAGCTGCTTTCTGACCAGAGAATGACAGAAAACAGAGCTGGCAGGTGTGGCAGCACACCTGCTCCAGCCCCAACTCAAAGGCTTGATCCAGTCAACCCACGACACCTGTCTGAGTTAGTCTGGAAAATCCAGGCCTCCTCGCTGTGTTTCAACTTCTTTAGAGTTAAAACTTTCCCCACGCACACAGCAAGGGACATCCAGGTCAAGCAAGTCTCCTGCACTTCCTGCCAAATCTACCAAAGAGCTTAAACAAACTGTTCTCCCTTCTCGCAGCAGGCTCACGTGCCAAAAGATTAATTCCCATCAGATTTTGCTTTCCATCTGAAGGAAAATGTTTCAAGTAGTTACAACAGCAAAACTGAAGTAGTATTAAATGGAAAGGCTACAGCAATGACCAACTCATGGCTAACCAAAGGGCTTCCATCCTTTGATTAACAAAAAGCCACTGATCCAAGACCTTTGCTTTATGCAGCCTGGGAGGAATGACAGACAGTCCCACCTCAGACTCTGCTGGCTAAGACATCTCCACAGGCACAAATGCTTCCTAATCACTACCAGTCGTACAGCTTAACAAAGCCAGTCTTCCTGCAGAGCAAGAAAATCCAAACCAACGAGTTCCAAAGTCCCAAATAATCTCATCTCTTTACCCAATTAAAAGCAATGTTTTTGCATCTGTGAACTTGACTATCCATAAGAAAGGTATGTTGGAGTGGCTATAATCAGTTTGGGGTTGGTTTTTTTGGGGGGTGTTTGGGTTTTGGTGGGGTTTTCTTGGATTTGTTTGTTTGTTTTTGCTTCTGAGACAAGTGTTTGTTCTTACAACTTGCATTTCTGAAGTCATTTTACTATCATAAAGCACTCTAGGAAGCATTCCCTTCTCCAGCACTTTTGGAACACTCATTTGCACAGTGATCAGCCCTGTGTGTTCACCACAAGCCTTCTCCTCCCCAGTCCCAAATTTTAGTACTCCTTGCTTTGTTTACTGCTCCCTGTAGTGTCCTCCAGCCTTCAAAGAGGCTGCAGTGATTCAGTGAAATGCAGCCCTGACCTGATCTGTGCCATGCCCCCAGATTTTTCAGAGAAAAGGCTGATTTGCATCACTGGCCCACAATTAGGAGCTACTTTTAATTACTTTTTTTAGCTACCTTTCAGAAGTTGCTCCTACCATCAGGAACCCAGCAGTGAGCTGGCCCCAAAGCTTCACCCTACACTCACAGAGCTTTTATGTTCACATCCACCCAGACAGCCCCATGGATTAGCTGAGCACACAGTCAAAGGTTAGGAACACCATGAAAAAAAACAACAAAAAAGCTTCCAGAGACACCTACTGCAGATCAGGTAAGCTACAACCTACTTTCCTCCTTCACAGGGTATACAAATTAAGTAGAACCTTATCTACTGGAAACACCACAAGAAGTCACATGTGCAGTAGCTGAGGCTCTCCAGGGTGACCTTAATTCTTCCCTGGTGTTTGGGACAGAACTGGTCACTCTTCTGGTTTGGAGGGAAAAGGCTATTCCTGGTGCTGTGGCTTCCTCCTGTTCCCCCAACCTCCACCCACCAAGCTATGAAAGAATCTGGTACCCTACACATCCGGTTAACTCTTTATTTTTTTTTAATTATTCCACTCCACACATCCCCCTCCAGCACCAGCAGGACTACCCTGCTATTGTAACAGCTGTAACATGAGAGTAATAAAAACATCAAGTTTGTTTCAGGAAGAATATTTACAGAAAATACAGCTGACTAATCCTCATGTATGTTTAGCTTACACAATGCAGGCACTTCAAGAAAAATGCACCTGATCTGTATTAACTTTATACAAAAAGTTAAAGGATGCTCTTGGCTTGCAAATACCAAATGTAAGAGCTGCTTTTAATCAGCTTTATTTACACCACACATCCAGCTTCCTCCAAGATTCCCAAAACTCTTTGCTATTTTGATAGTCTTCTCCTGACTGAGGGGCAAAGGAAGAAATTCTGGAGTAAGAAAATACGGAAGTAGCAGAAGCAACCAGTCCCCAAGTGAGGGGCACAGGAGTCAGGGCTTTACTACAGCAGCTACTTGGCACCAGTGAGATCCAGGCAGGAATACAAAAGAGCTGGTGCTTCTTCTGGGTGGGAAGAAACTTTCTGCAGAAACTTCTTGTTATCCTCCTCCATTTTTCTTAGCAAGTGGCTTGTTACTTGTCCCAGATGATTTTTCTGGAAAATAATTTGTTAAATTTGTTTTTGTGCAATCAAAGACAACAGTGTAAGTAGCAGCACAAGAGTTTGATTAAAAGCTGACACTCTGGAAGAACCCAAGGAACATGTTGATGCAGCCTGCTAGAGCATCAGGATAAGCTTCAATTAAAGCAGTCCAATAACCTGATAGTTCCAAACAACTTCATAGCTAAAAACTCTCTAGGCAAGGATGACCTGAGTCTCACAACATAAAACACAGAAGTCATCCATAACCATGATACAATCAGGGGAAAAGAAAGGTAGCAACTTTAACATAAAAAAAAATCCACCTTTAAGATATTATTACAGCAATTCCAATAGAAGTAATATGCCAGCAGAGCATTAGAATGCAAGAGGTTTCCCTTCTAGAAAGCAAAGGGTAAGGGGTAAGGAAACCTCTTCTTTCACATAATGATTTCTTTAACAATCCTTATTTCCAACATTTTACTGCTCCCCCCAGCACTCATTTAACAAGGAGGCAATTTTATTCAGTGCTTTAAGCCCATCTCCAAAGCTGTCACCTAAAACCATTCACCGCTGCATAAAACCAGCACTGTTAGTGCACAGCAAAATACAGGGTATAAACTAATCAGGTTCATTTCAAAGCATGCCTTTTATTCCAGCTAAAAGAGCACAAGAGGTGGGCAAAGAGAATCCTTTTTCCAGCCCTAAACCTCTCATAGCACGGAGAAAATGCTACTCATCTGAGAAGGATCTATAATCTACCAAATACCACTGGAATTGTTTGATATGGCATTTGGTTAAATACACACAGACACAGCAGAAAGCCAGATCTGACTTTTCCTGCATTCAAAACAGGTCAGAAAAACACAAAATCCCTTTCAAAGCAAAGTACTACACACAGCTGGGCATCAGTGCACAGGAGGAAAGAAGGGAAGGAGGAAAACTGTTGATCCACACCACCAGAGGCTTAGGAACCACACAGCTTTGTTTGGAAACTATTTACAACCTCCTCTTAAACATCAGATCAAGAAAAGGCTGCAAGTTTCAAAACTGAGACAAATTAGGCTTCATAGCACGCAAGGGGACGAGAGCCCTCAAACCCCACCTGCCCTGACACTCTGAACATTCTCCCAAACTATTTGTACTTCCCACACACTCCAAGGTGCAAAACCAAAGTGCTCGAATTTTAGCCTGAGGAATGAACAGTAATAACACCATGTTACAGCTGAAACTGCGCTACATTAAACATTATGGAGAAACTACATTTCACTCAGAGGACCATTTGAGCCATTGAAAATAAAAGCACAGTCCCAACAGTCATTTCCTAAGAAATCAAGTGCTTTCCCTAAAATCCTATCAAGGACTATTTGATAGTTCACATTTCCATAAGGAAAGGTGATAACTTTCTTATATCTTCAGTTCACCTCTAAATACAAGCAGTGGCAATGTCATTTTTGTGATTTCACAGACAGTGGAAGAAGTTCCAGGATGCCTGTTACAGCTTTTTCGCACACTCAAGCATGACAAGAATCTTCTTAGCTTAGTTTCAGTACCATTTGGCATAGAGGAAGAGATAAAATTTGCATCCATTTTGTGCATATAGGTGATCTCACCAGCAGTGCACTGAATAGAAAGTGAGGCACTCAACTACTGCATCCTGAGCTGCAACATCCAAGTCTAATTCTATCAGTTTTAGCATTCCTTTTAGTTTCCAAGGGAAAAAGACACCCTTACAAATGCACAGCTCCCAGTTCAAGCCCAACTGCTGAACAGAATCCCAAATATTTGCCTCAGAAACAGAAAATAAAGAATTGGGTTTCCTTCTTTGTAGCACTTGCAAGCATTGCTGCCTCTGAACACAGCAGCTTCCTTAATATCACTGATTCTGCATTTTATCAACTGCTCCTTGGCACAAGCTGTCAAAGGGAAGATAATCTACTTCACTGCCCTGCTCCTAGCACATTTAGATTGGTAAGTAAAGAAAAAAAGCACAGAATTATCTTTCTGCCTGTTCTTGGTTGGCAAGAGTGTTATGTGCCCTAAAATCCACACAGGATAAATTATTCTTCATCCCCAGTCTGAAAGAACTACCTGAAACCTACTGGATCCATGTGTGGACCCCAAGTACAGAGGCATCACAGCAGTGCTGTAACTCTGGGGTTTTTTTAAAGAAAAGTCTTAATAAACCAGAAATTAACAGTGCAGCAGTGCACAGAGCTAGACCTCAATATATCTTCTTCAGACTTAAAACATGCTGACAGCTTACTAATTCACAGCAACCTTGGGTGTTTGCTTTTATCATAATCTATAACAAAGTTAATCAGACATCTCTAGCCAGGAAAAGATTTCTGCAAAGCCATTAAGTGCTTACTGCTGATCAGCAGAATGAATTCTGATCTATGTACCTTCATGACTGTAAAGTCTTTCCGTTTCATACTTACACCGACAGAATTTTGAGATTTTGCTTCCCTTAAGAGGGCTTCCCAAAATGCTACATGAAATAAACATTGACCTTTCACAGGCCTCAGAAAACACCACTTACTAAGAATGAATCAAAGCAACAGAAGTGATGAATTCCTAATGTTTTTTCACATCCAAATGCTCAGAGATTCTGGTCTCTGAAAAATCTCGCTGCAGAGCTTCGTGTAGCAGCAGTGCCTGAAGAAGAGATCTTGCACTGCTGTGCTCTGCAGATGGGAAGGCATCTCCTCCTCACTGAGGCAGCAAGAAGATTTTATGCAAGACAACCACACTAGGCTGTGTTTATACACAGATGCAAGCTCAGAAACTCTGAAGCCACACTGAAGGCTCTACAGCAGAGAAGTTTCCTAGAGCAAAATTCTCACTCAGCTCATTTGCAGGGCTATTCCAGCCTGCCTACTTCTGGTTACACTCTGCAAGCTGAAGTTTCATTCCAACAGACATTAAGTAATGTGCACAAGTGGCACAATGGCTTGTAGAACAGAAAATAAGTTTAAAACCACAGATAGTTCTCCCTCAATTATTTTTTCCTTTGGAAATCCAGCTCTTTTTCTCTGCCAACATCCACAAAGACAGACAGCATACTATTACTATTTTTGTTCACCAACTTTCAAGAAAACAAGCCACCCCATATGTTTCCTTCTATTTCTCTAGACTCCTTTGATTTTAAAGGCAAGGATGCCCTATGAGGCAAACCAGACCAAGAAAAGAGAGGATCTGTTTAAAGCAATGTTTCCCCAAGTACAGGCCATAATATCAAACAGCATTACAGGACTCAGAAGTAGCTTTTGCAAACCAAATGGAAATTCAGCTGTGGAAACAAAGCTCATGAGCCCAAGACTGAAATTGGAAGTGCACTGCCCAGCAAAGCATGACTGCAGGAGCTAGTTCAGACACACAGAAATCAAGTAATTGATTACAGCTGCCTGGCTCCAGAGATTCTCTGCTGCCCTCAAGTTTTCATACCTGACATCACTCTCCATAAGGGCACCTTGGCCCTGCTGCACTGCTTCCAGCTGAAGAGGGGAGTGGTACAATGCTGAAGAGCTTTGCAGCCACTGCAGTGCATGAGGATGTGCAAGACTCAGATTATGTCTGTACTATCTCGTTTTTATGTGGTTTTTGCAAACACCAAATCCTTTCCTGCCCTCCTCTGCCCAGCTAAACGTGCTGCACATGCTACTCTGGACATAAACCACTCATTCCCTTGCTACTCTGTCAATTCTTTGGCATTATACCCATAGGGATATCTCTAAGGGTCTCCCACAACCATTTTCCTTTCCTCCTACACCCCTACCAAAAAAGAGCATTTGTAGAAATCTCTCAGGCTGCACCACCTTGAGGGGGAGCAGAAGATAAGAATGACATCCAGAAATACTCACAACCCATCAGTTTGTTTCAGTATCTTTGCAAAACTCAGAAGCAAATCTCCTGGAACTGCCCATTATAAAGGAACGAGCCTGAAAGCTACCAGAGAGGCATTCACGTCTGGATAAATCCCAGATTTTTCCTTTCAGAGTTTTAGCCAAGGACAAAAATCCTCCACTAGGCTATTTTACAACCACTAAGAAAAAGGAGACTTTCCAAATCCAGAAAATTTAAATGTTTCAGTAACACAGAATACTATTCTTAGCTCTGAACTGAGCTCACACACGAGGCAAAATATGAGGTTGCTAAACTACATGAGACACTGTTGACAATTCTCAAAGCAGTTTCACGTTGTGTTCAAAATTACTCCAAAAAGCTGTTTTTCCAAGAAAAGACAACATTCAGAGTTCTTCTCTTCTACACCCAAACCTCTCCTACATCTCCCCTTCAGTTACTTGGCGTAGCAGAACATTTGTGTCCATTCCCACTCACTCAAACTCGACATCCCAACACTGTTATTACTACTGCAGGGAGCAGAGGTGAAGCACTGGTAGTGACAAGGAGAACAATGAAAAAACAAGGAGTTTCATAAGCCAGGGAACCAGCAAAAGGCATGATTTCCTCTGGGTACATGTCCTGAAGTTGGATTCCTTCTTTGTCTACTGAGGTGACAGCTCCAATTGAAGCTTTCTCTCCAAGGTGAGAATCAGTCACATGGATTCCCTGATGTCCAACAAGGAGGGGGGTGGGAATCTCATTCATCTTCCAGCCTCTCCTCGCCAGAGCTCAAATAGCATCGGGAGGCTGTGGAATAAAATCAGTTCAGTGACATCCTTCATTTCCAGTTACAGACTACAACCTCACCTGTCACTGCACCTCTCAGTAAATCACGGTGTATGCACCAGAGGCAGATGGAAAATGCCTGGGATAGGGAGCCAGTGGTGCCAGCAGAGTTGAGGATTCAGTGTTCTCCTGCAAGAAAACTGCCTGGACAGCCAGGAGCAGCGACTGCTTCTCTTCAGCTGTGGCATCACCACCCCAAAACTGACTGCCTTGCTCTGCCCCAACACCAGGTCCTTAACCAGCTTATCCCACACCACAAACACCAGCAGTTCTAGAGGCTACACGGAGTTATGACCATCAGTGTGAAACAAGTACCTGTTCAGAACTTCTCCAGATTTTAACCAGGATTTGTTCATGCCAAGACAAAGTGCCCATCTGAACAGTCATTATCTGGACTTTTGTTCTTCCAAAACAAACAACAAATAAGAAAACTAACAGGTCCTGTCAAATTCTGCTTGCAACACCACATTTTTTAAATTTTGACAATAGCTGTCACACTGCACAGGTCGGTACATCAAATAAACTCAGTCTTTCTCCAAATACAGAGTAAAGTCTAGGAAGAGAAGCAGGAAGACAATGAAATGTGTGTTACCCCTAACCAGACCTGCCTTTGGATTTAATAATGACTAAGTAAACCAAAGGCTGCTCACAATCCCTTACACAAACTCTATTTAGTTCATGCACAAGTAAGAACGGTGGAGGAGGTGGGAGAACATCCCTTTGTACTCATGGTTACAATAAATGAGTTGTTTTTACAAATGAATACACTTATTTTCTGGATATTAAAGAGCATCGTACATTCTTATCTCTTTTAGGTTAACTCAGCTAAGTCTTTTGGTCTCCTGACTTAGGCATGACAAACTGATCTTTAATGCATTTCTCAATCTCTGCACAGCACAAAGCATCCCACTTTTACCACCTGACATATTCATAACTAATTTCATCCGTTCACAAAAGTGAGACAGCTGGTTTTTCTCAACTGTCCTCTCTGCCCAAAAATTACAAATAAGCCCATATCCTTCTGGCTTGGATCTGAACAGAGTCTGCAACTGGACCCCAGCCAACCCCAAATCCAGTTCCTTCCTTCCCGCCAGCACCGGCTACAGAATGCCCAGAGGTGAAAGAGCAAATCACTTTTGCCTCCACAATCTGCTTACCCTTTAACGAAGTATCATTTTACCATTGTTCTCTCCACACCCAGAGATTTCCAGTAGGTAAAGCCATAACATAAACCAGTCTCCTTCAAAGAGTTGAAGGTGCAAACCAGCAATACGTGATCAGAGGCCAATCAATCCCTGAGCTGAATTTGAAGTCACACTGCACATAATAAACTAGGAGGGCACACAGAGCTTGACTTAGACCCTGCTAATCACTTAAGCCCTGGCTTTGCTTACAGAGGGAACTGTACTTGCTGTAGTCTTCCTGCATCCTTACATGGACAGCTGTTTGCTGGATCACACCAGCTCTGCATGCTGGAAACTCCAAACCTGCAATAAAACTGGATATATGGCACTCCAGTATTGCAGCTGGAAGCGAGATTGCACAACCAGAGATAAGGCACAGCTAAATGAGCAGTGGAACTCCGGCATTTTGTGCTCAAACATGGAAAAAGGCACCAAAGCCAAGTCAAAAGTTAAAGCTCTTTTTGCTCTGACAGCAAGCAGACTGTGAAAATACTGGGAAAAAAACCAGCTTAGTTATCTTTCACAGGCAAAAGAAGGAACATATCTAAAGATTTGGGGAAAGCTCCATCAAAGTCTTTTAAATGGTCGCAGAGACTCATTACCAAAAAAGGGTAGAAAAGAACATTTGGGTATGAAGAAAATATCTGTGGAAATTACAAGGAAAAAATTTGCACTGCACGTCCCTAAAAACAAACAAGCAGCTTGCAGTCTCCACCCTGGCACCTCGAGCAAGGCACCTCACCTGGGGAACAAACCTGAGCACAGTCAGTAAGACTAAAGCACTGCAGCTTCCATGGCCACTGACCATGGAGCCAGATCCTGCCACTCCCAAGGGCAGCTGCATCACCACAGGTATTTTGAAGCATCTCTCATCTTTCATTTTTTTCACTCTTCCAGTGAAACCCAGCCTAAAACAAAAGTGGAGTAAAAAGCCATGCAAGGCTTGTCCATTTGGCTATTGCCACACTTCCTTCTCCAGATTTTGCTCTGATGGAAGAAGTTACTCAGCTGCTCATATGAACCAACACCTCTGCCCCAACACTAAATCACCCAATTTGCTTAATTTGCCTGTAGTTTTTTGGCAAAAGCCACCAAGGCACTGAAAGCCCATTTAATTAAATCTTCTGGCAGAGTCAGATGAGGAAACACAAAGAATTCCTCTGTACTGCAGTCCTGCCAGAGCAGGGCACTGCCACCTCTCCCATCACACACGTGGTTCTGGAATGGGACTTCTGCCCACTGCCCAGCACAGAAAGCCACACACCAAACTCATGAATCAAAACTCACCCCCTGATGCACTGAGAAACTCTTCCAGCAAATTTAAAGATTCAGAATGCAATTCAAAGTAAGTACTGCAGGTATGTTAGCAGGAAGGTTAGGGCAAGCACAAGGTAATGAATCCTATCAAGTCTGAAAGATTCTTCTTCAACATCAAAATGATTTTGAATCCAAGTATTGAGCTGCACAGCTCTTTGCTCTCAAGAGGTCAAACATGCACTAGGAGAAAGGCAAGTTGAAAGTACAGCAACGTTTTGGTATATTAGTCAATGTTCCATAAAAAACACAGTCAATCTGTGAGGTGCTGAACCCTGCCACAGGATGTGCTGGGAAGCAGGAACCACACAGCCCTTGCCATCTTTCACCAGGGCAGTGTCTCCTCTGAAAGGAGAACACACACACACTACTCCTGTTTCAAAGGCTGTGCCTCCACCAGCACTAAATCAGACACCAACAATCAAAATAAATTCATGCTGTTGCACATGAAGAAATACAGCTGTGCTTATATCAAAGTTTCAGCCCATTAACTTCTGTGTCCAGACTAAACAGTTCTTTCACTCTTCCTAGGGGCATGTGCTCCAGGGTTTGCACATTTGAGCTCCAGTTCATTTGTACCAGGCAAGCAGAGATTTAAGCTTTTATTCACTTCAATTTGGTTACTTTCATACAGTGACTAATTGTTTACTTTCATACAGTGACTAATTGTCTTCTCAGTCAGCCCCACTCTGTCCTCACCCATGACACTTCCATGCCTTAAGAGGATACACCTTAGAAGTGTGAAGCCTACCTGTTTGCTGAGGCATTACTAAAGCCAGCCAGTTTGAAGAAGAAAATTGTTTCATGACAGCTTATGAACTGGATTCTAAATTAAAGACAGCACACATTTCTGGGTGAAGAGTAATTTGAAAGCCCACTAAACATATCATTACAGTTCAGTAAGTGCTTCAAAAAGTTAAAAAGTGTTCCTCAGAAAGAAAGACTGATAACTTTTTGTCCTCAATTCCTTGAATGGAAAGAGAAAAAAAAAAAAAAAAGTTTTTGCAACAACAGGGGTCAGTTAACATTACAGTACTCAAGGAGGTGACCACAATGCTTCTTGGCCTTCTCCTTTTAACTTACTGGGTGCCAGCTGTCTCATAGCTTTTCTTGCCTGTCCCCACTACTTTGGGGAGGCAGCACAACATCTTACTATGCATTTTACACAGTACTTGACTCACTGTGTAGCTGCCTGCCAGCACCCCTAGTAAATACAATTAGTTGCTACACAGCAATGTAGCTATATCATAGCTAATATAAGCAATAAATATGACAGAAGAACAGCAGGTCTTTATTGACAAATTCTCAGTGAGGGCAGGTGTGGCCTTTGTGCCAATTCCCTACAACAGGAACCTTGTGCTACCCAGATTAGGTACAGCCCACATCTACTCCATCCTCCTTGAAATACATGACTTGTATCTACAGTGAGCTCAGTGTGCAATATTAAAAATTATACTGTTAATGACCTGAAGTAAATCACTTCCAGAAGCACAAAGCAGAGCTAGCTTGCTTGCTTTCCCTCTCTCCAGCAGAAACAAACTGCTGTTGAAAGCAGGATGCCTAAACAGGTCCTTCAGCTATCAGCACCTTCATATCATTCCTCATCAAACAGAGCTCATCTCCAAACCACTGTGCTTTTAACACAACAAACTCTTCAGCTTTGTAGACCTTGTCTGTATCTATTTTCACAACTGCTGTTTATAATGTGTTCCCTCCAGATGACATTTCTGTTGTGAAACAGAGGAAAGCTTTTAGCTGAATTACTCTCTCTTCTGCATGAGCCAATAACTGCTGTACTACCCAGCTCTGGGTGTGCTTCCCAATGACCTCACACGAGGACTTCCCATGCTGGAATATGAAGACCTGAGAGAAACTTCATTGCAAAACAGCCGGTACTTGCTATTTTTAGGACCAGAGGTTATACCAATCAGAACGAGTAATTGTAGAAGCATTGTCTAGATGAAGACAATGCAAGTCCAGTGTCACCTTGTTCACACATCACTCATGACCCCATCACACTAAAATGCTGCATCCTCCTGCCACAGGGCCCCTCAGTGACAAGTCTTCAAATACCAAATATTTAAAACTGCTGAAGTTTCACTGTACAGGGCTTTTCTACAAGGACTCTCTTCCTGAATCCTAGTATCTTTTAACTCAAGTCAACAAGTGCTGTTTGTGGGAAGGGCAGGAGAGGTGTTTACTCCAAGGCAAACCCAAGGACAGGTTACACTTAGTGCTGCATCCCCAGTACCATGATGCCTACTCAGACTTTAAAAAAACCCTACAAACAGTTTGCTGCCTGCTGTCCTCCCCTGCTCTTTGTTTGGCTTTAAATCATTATTCACTCATCAACACCTCGGAGACCCGGGGAGAGTATTTGCACAGGAGGTCACACTACAAGGTCAAACAGAGCAGTCAGCACTGAGGGGGCACAGCTGGTGCTGCAGAGGGTGCCCAGGAGCTGGGACAGAGCTGCTGCCCTGCCCTCAGAGCTCACTAATCTCTGCTTTGGAACCCCCACTGCTCTCGACTGTACTCTTTGCTTACCACCAGCACCAAGACTATTCCAGGCTAGCATAGGATTAAAGCAGTCTAATCCCAGATGTTACTTACAGTTTGTCAGACAACTCACAAGTTGGTCCCCCAAAGTACAGAAATGCCACTATGAACTCAAGACCCAGGACTAACCTGCACAGAGCTACACCAGGAGATGCCTAAAAACAAATCTGATGCAAAGATAAGGGGGGCATAAAATTCAGAGCTGCATCTTATCAAGAGGGAAACAAGCCCTCTAAAGGAAAGGCAGGAGCCCCTCAATATACTGGTCTATGCAGGTGAAGCGAAAAAATGCAAGGGCACCATTTAGTGGTGTCTTTATAAAATAAACAAAATGAGCAGCTTTGCCTCAGAAGTCTCTTGAAGCAGGCACACTGTCCCTATGCCAGTATCCTCATTCCTGTCCCTCAAGGTTTAAACTCGTGACAAGTCACATGCAAGCTTTCAGTGGTGACCTTGGGACAGAGCAAGAACAAACATAAGGATTTCTGTTGATAAAAGAAAAAGCATCCTCAACACAAATGAGCTTTAGAGTATCAAACAGCAGAGGCAAAAAAGGATTTGACAGCACAAAGTACACTGGAAACCAGCTCCTGCTTCAAGCTGGGAGCTTAAACCAAATCCTCCTCTACTTCACTTGCCTTGCTGACCACGGGACAAATAAGCCACAAGAATGACAGTGCAAAATAACCAGACACAACTGAGATGACACTACAAGAACCACTAAAGCCTGCAGCTAACACACCAGAGGAGTCATCCTTGGGAGGTTTCACAGCCACACGGGTCACAAGGGCTCAGGACAAACTGAGAACCAAAGGCTGTGCAGACAACACCAACAGGAAACACAACACTTCAGCAGGAAACAGTTGTAAAACTTCTCTGCTGGCACCCTGAGCCAACAAACCCCACCTAGAGCAAGGCACAGGCTCAATACTCACACACCTTCTCATTAGGGTACAGAAGAAGGAGGTTGTTATCTTCAAGTATCAAGTTTATACCTTCTGTCACTACTGAGGAAATCAGAGAGCAGCATTAGTTGTGTAAGTATAAACCAGCCATAATTTCAGTTTGAACTGGATAATAAAAAGTTCCTGACTTCTTAGGAAAGATCTGTTCTCAGGCAACCTTGTAATCACAGCCTGCTGTTAAGAAGGAACATGAAATACCTAAAGTAAGATACTGCTTTCAACAAGAAAAAACAAACTTTAACAGCCTAGAAAGTAATTTCTTGGTTTAGATGCATATTTTAAAGTAGAACCAAGTGGACTGTTTCAGTATTTACCCACTCACAAATTTCAGCTGAAAATGGAAAACTATCCATCCCTGATTCTGCCAAGACCTAAGAGGAACAGCTACTTGGTTCTATGCAAGAAGTGCATCAAAGGCAAAGTCCTACACTTCCCAGACTTGTTTATTCAGAGCAAACTGTTTTCCATATTTTAAGGAAAAAACCCTGAGTCTTTCACTTCCACATGTGTGACCTCCTGCCTGTACACACCAAGGGGATTAGAGAATGCACTCAAGTTTCCTTTTTATAGCAAACATTAAACATGCAGACATTTGATGCTGTGATTTGCTTCAATAAACATAGATTTTAGAGTCTGACGTTTCTGCTCTCTGATTTTACATTGGTACTGAGACATTGTGAATAAAGCTTACAGCTGGATACAAATCTGCACTCTGAGAAAGTCAAAAGCACTCCAAGGAATAGGAGAGCTGCAGAAAACCAACTCAAGTATGTTTTCTTTCCTAGCTTAAATGAAGCAAAACGTTTACTCTATCCAGGCATACACAAGCTTTCAAAAAAAAAATCCACAGACCTTTCCTCAGATATAATCCTTTCCACTCTTTTCCTACACTGCAGTTAATGTTCTATTCAGCCACAATTCTTCTGGTGTTCAATTAATTGCATTGCAAGTTCTGAACTGACCCTGACCACTGACCCTGATCACATCTGCAACATGCACATATAAGATCCACCATAAACCCAGCACAAGACATAAAGGTCTCCAAGAAGCCACTGTCAGTATCAAAAAAAAATAACCCAAAAAACCCAAACTCTGTTTCTCCAGATCAGCAGCCTTGCAGCTATCACTGCTGGAGCCAAAGACTCTCAGAGAATCATGACCTTGAACACATTTAACTGGTAGCTCCCATTATGTGCTACAGTCACTCCTTTAAATGAAACCTAAAGTACATTTTCAAATAAGGCTTAAAAGCAGAACTCGAGTCACCTAAGCAGTTTCACCAATACATCTACACCAGATAGTGCAGAAAATCACCAAGTCATTAAACCAAGCCTGAGGCTGGTAGCAGACAGCAAATCCATCTATGTGCAAACTAAGTCCCCAGTTTAATTCCACAGCCAGGATGACTCTCCCTCCTCCTTCACTCCACGCACAGAGCAAACAGCACTCAAGGACAAGCAGAGATCCCACACGGCATCTGCATTTGTCAACACCACTGGAAACCTGCATTGGCTCTTCCTGAACTGCACAGCAAGAGATGAACAAGAGTTACATGAAAAGCCAGATAGGTAAGTTAAAAAACAGAAATGACAGACAGGTAAGTTAAAAAATGGAAATGTGTTTATAAGCAGAAGACACTTCAGAAACTTTATTTACCCTGCAAGGAGGTAGCAGTAGTGGGAACTTTGATCAGTCAGAAAAAGCCAGTACAAAAAATAGGAATTTAAAAATGCATGTCACATCAGATTAACACAAAAAGACTGTTTCAGATCTAAACTTGCTTCAAGTATAAAGTGGTCTGTCAATGAGAAGATTTTCCCAAAAATCACCACAAACGTAAACACAACTCAGACTGTATGACTGTAAACACAACTCAGAATTTTTGTAAAATCCCAGAATGGTTTGGGTTGGAAGAAACCTTGAAGACCATTCAATTCCATCCCTTGCTATCTTCCACTAGACCAGGTTACTCCAAGACCTAGCCTTTTATTCTATTTCTTCAAAAGGTTAAATTTAAGCAAAACTACAGTCTGTTCATTCAAGGACCATCCAACAGTCCACATTAAACAATGCTCACATAAATAATTCACAGCGGCTTCTTTCAGCACTGAAGCCTCCAAACTTACCAATTCACTTATTTTTATGGTAGGCAATGGAAAATTTACATGTAATATCTTGACAGCAATTTCAAAGTGACTACTGTAGCAACACTGAGGGACAGCCCTTAGAGTTTTGTCTGGTTAAATTAAATAAATGCATTAGATATTGCAAAATCCACTAAGTCTGTACGACAGTCTTCCTCAGCTGAGGATGCACCAGGCTGCACCTCCTTGCTAAGGAGTAGCAAACACCCCGAAAGCCTTTGGTTAATAAGGAATATTTTCTTTATACGCACACAACTACCAGAAACCCCATCCAAAACTGCCTTACAACAAAACATTCGATGTCAGGTACAAATCTTTCACTGCTCCAGAACTCACTCACTGACTACAGCTCACGTCTCTTTGCTGTTCCTCCTTCAATTTACAACATTTTAATCAAGTTATTTTCCTGAGAGGTCACAGCTGCCCATCCCCACGGTGCAGCCCCAAAGGATTTAAGGGCACCAGGCCACTGACACCTGCCTTCAGTGACAGCCACCCCCTGCAGCCAGGGACCAGCTCCTTCAGGCAGTTAGCAGAGCTGGAATCACACTGCTGGAATCAAGTCTCCAGGGCACGATTCAAAGTTAGGGGACAAAGGGGCACCCGCAGGAAGGGACCAGGACATGCACCTCAAAACATTAACAAGACACCAGACAAACAAAAGCCACTGGCAAAGGCAGTAACAAACACCCTGACACTATTCAGGTGCTTGGTACTGCATTCAGCATCTCCTGAACTCCCTCCAGCCCCACATTCCAAGAAATATACAATGAGCCATTACTTTGACAGGACTTCAAACAAAGCTGCTTTCTTTTTTTTTCTTCAAAAAGAATTAGAATATGAATGTTTCTGCTTCACCAAGAAATCCAGAGCCTTTTGTGAGCAGATGATGCTACGAGCAGATGTACACAAGCAGATTCACAATAAAGCAGATGATCTCCTCTTTACCAGCCATCTTGACCTGTCTGGCTCGATTTACATAAACTGTTTCTATTCACTACAACACTGATTATGTAAACCTCGGCAAAATTTTAACCAAACACACGCTGCCACATCACTGCCAGCACAGACGTAGCACAGTGCTGGGAGAAGGTTATTAGAAATGTGTTTGCTGCACCCACCGACACGAAACGCCTCGGGATTCACTGGGGCTCACATTGAGGCGCAGACTGAGCAATCACAACTACTGAGACAATAAAGGAACGTGCCCTGCTGGGAAAGGCACCTCTTGCCAAAAAAAAACACCTTTCCCTCGATTTAAAGGTCAAGGTACAGCAACCCCACTTTAATACTGCCAAGGCAAAGTGAGAGCAAAAGATAAAGGGAAAGTTTTGTCATCTTAAAAACAGGAGCTCAGCAGTTTGCCAGGTATGCCAATTCCTTTGTTCATCATCCTTTTCACCACCTAATTTAAAAGTCTCACAGTTCAAGACACAAGTTATTCATCAACATCACAATCAAGGCTTAAAAAAACCCAAAAACAACCCACACAGTGTCTCAAAACAGCTTTTTTTTAAAAAAAAAATCTAGCTGCGAGGCTGCGCTATCAATTTTAATCAGGCAGTTGTAACAGGAGCTGCAACACTACGCTTCTGCTGCTCCCCAGGTCTCAGTTTCACTACAGGGAGGAGAGCAGATTTACATTGTCTTATTTAAATGAAACTCCAGATTACAAGATTTTAATACAAAATAGGTACTAAGAGGGTTTTTTAGCATACTGAACAGCTTAAGCTGTTCCAAGAGTTCCCAGTCACAAATGTTGAGTCACCAAAGAGAGGGACGTTTGCATTATTTGTGGCACTACATTTAAGAGACCTCTGGTAGGACAGCAATGAACTCCTGAAGCGGCAAATGGATCTTGAAACAACAATCTTCAGCCTAAAAATTAAAAATGCAGATACTGAAGTCGTGAGATTTCCTGGACTGCTTCCGTCACGTCTACCTATCCCTACTCCACACTCCCAGGCACACTGTGAGCAGTGACAGCCAATGCCCCATTGTTTGAGCGCAGCCACAGAGAGAGACTCAGCTCCTGTGCACAGACTTCTTGTCCCTGGCTGCACTGCAAGGACAGGATCTGTTTGCATTTTCAGTACATCTTACACCTCCAAGATGCAACCTCAGTGCTTTCAGAGAACGCCTGAAACTCAAGCAGGACCTAAAGTCAGCCATATACATTTTATTTAGATTTTATTGGTATGTTTCGACACACACAGTGAAGATCAAGAGCCCAGCAGAACCGATAAGCTGAGATCAATGCGTCCCCATATTAAAGGCAAAGCGCACCAGACTCTGCCAGGTTAAGATCAGAGCCAAAACATTTCATACTTCTGTACTTTCAACTGCTGCTAAAAATAGTAAAGCAACAGAAAGGAAAATGCTTCCAGCTGTGCACAAAGAGCCTCTGCAGCACAACATCAATTTATGCACTCTAATTTAATTAAAGATTCTGCATTATACTATGACTTTATTGTCAGAGACAGTGTTGCACAGCTGAGCTCACCCTCCATTTCCACAAGTGAAACAGTAAGAACGTTTCTTTATTAAATTTAGTGTGATATGGGCATTTCTCACGAATCAAGGGACTTAAATGCAAGGATTTCAAGTACCAGCTACGCCACGTTCATGATAGCAGCTGTGTTTTATTCCACGGTAACTGCATCTTGACCTAGTCTCGTGACAGGAAACATTTAGCATCCCTTAAGGAAAAAAGGTGCACTGGATGTGAGTACCCAGCCTGGGCTGCTCTTTTTCCAGCAGCTCTTCTGCAAAGGTGAAGACGGCTCTTTAGGAAAGGACCGAAACAAAAACCCCAAAGAAACCACAACAGGGTTTTCTAGGACCTTGCAGCAAATATGTACCAGATTCTGGGGGAGGCTGAGTAACGCAGCGAGGCTGTGACTGCGCTGCTTCCCGGCTGGCTCCAAACCTTTCCGTTGTGTTTAGCACTGAAAAATTACTCCATTACGTATTACCACGTATTAAACTATCAAAATTAAGCATCTCTTCCGAGGTCCGCGAGGGCTCTCAGCAAGCACGGCTTAGACGCTTCTCCCTCATCTGCTTCCGCGGCGCTCAGCAGAGCGGCTGCGAGCTTTAACAGCAGGGCAACAGCGTAATGCCAAGCGGATTACTTTAAGATCCATATCAAGCCGAGAAAATAAACATTTCCACGACGAATCTGAATGTAAGTGCTTCACCCCCCTCCTCTGCTCCTCGTTACAAAGTCATCTCTCTGCCATCTGCAAGGAGGACGCCGTCTCCCGGAGCCAGCGGCCGAGGGACGGCGGCACCGGCGGAGGGACGGGGCCCGCAGCGGGCAGCGGGGGGGGGTTGTGTGCCATAACCCCGCAACCCCCGGCCCCGCAGGAAGTTTCTTCCCCAGGCCCACCGCAAGCTCCATGCCCGAGAGCGGCAGGACCCCGCTCCGTCCGTCCCTCCGGCACCGGGACCCCGCAAGGGCCGAGCTGCGCGGGTCCCTCCGGCACCGGGACCACCATCCATCCATCCATCCATCCATCCATCCCTGCTTCTCTCAGGCACCGGCTCGCCGCTCCATCCCGCCCCGCTCCCCTCCGGCACCGGGACCCCGCAACGGCCGCACCGCGCGCCCCGTCGCGCACCGGGACCTCCCCCCTTCACTCCTCCAGCCCTCCCC
>VYXD01014883.1:2449156-2465958 GCA_013397195.1 Hylia prasina | reverse complement strand
CGGCAGCGCAGGCCCTGCCTGCCTCCTGCGGGGAATGGTGACACGGCCTAGCGGGGAACGGGTGCTTGCCCTTCCTGCCTCCGACTTGTTCGTGCGCCCTTCTGCGGCCCCGGGGGATGGAGCTCTCTTTCTGCCCGAGTTTCGTGCTGTTCATGCTCGTCCCATCTGCGGTTGTTTCCCCTGCAGGTTCTTGCAATGGCTGAGGATTTGATAGCGGTTGGCAGCCAGACAAAGAGACTCAACAGCACCAGCATCGAGTTGGTTCAAAGGCTGGAAGAAAACGGGCATCAGAACAAAAGGTTGAAGAATGATGCGGATGAGGAAGATGCAGAGGATCAGAATAAGAAGTTACCCAAAAGGAAGATTGTGCTGTTGATGGCATATTCAGGGAAAGGCTACCATGGCATGCAGGTATGTGGTTTGGCAAAGCAGGATCTCCAGCTTACTTTTGATTTTGAGATCTGTTAGGTTTAGTCAGAGTGTCTGGGTAGGGAAACAGTTGAGCATTTGCAGTGTGAAAAACCGGGGTGGGAACAGTGTATGAATGGATCCAAATGGCTTGGTAGTAACTTAATTTTAAAAAGTCAGTGGTGCATCTCTGACTATTCTAGGGACAGTGCTTTGTCATAGCACCAGACCGGCCTGTGCAGGGTGGTCTGTGGCACAGAGCTGGCAGCTGGATCCTGCTCCATCTGCTGCTCCTCTCCACGTACTGCAAGCTCCATACACTTAAAGAATATTTCAAAAGCTCCAGAGGATAACTGACAATCTTGCACACAGACAGGGAAGGGAGCCTTTCCTGCTTATACAACAAATGAGGTTTTTCACCAGCAGTAAACCTCGTGCTTACAGGCACATAAGGTGAACTAAGCAAAAGAACCCAATGTAATTCCTAGAAGAAAAATTTGCAGAGGTTGGGTTTGGAGCAGCAACTGTTAACTTGCAGGCACTAGGACAATATTGCAGTTGAAGGAATCGTCAAAAACCTCCAGAAGTGCTGCACAGTGAAATTAGAAATGAGCCCTTATTTGCCATAACAGTAACAGCTAAATGAGAATGATATTTTATTAACACTCTGTGGTGAAATACAGTTAGGTTTGTTAGAGAATGGCTCTTAAGGCTGCAGAGGGAAGACTGTTAAAGAATTTCACAACCATGTTAGATTAACAGAATTTCCATCTTCATTTATCCAGTTATTGCAATTTGTTCTATTTCTTATTTTTACTACATATGGCTTCTTAGAGAAACGTGGGATCTTCACAGTTCAAGACAATTGAAGATGACCTAGTCTCTGCCCTTGTTCAGTCAGGATGCATCCCAGAAAACCACGGGGAAGATATGAAGAAGATGTCTTTCCAGCGGTGTGCTCGAACAGACAAGGTAGGTTGGGCAGGGCTGTGCTCTCCTAAACTCTGGGCTTTAGACACCTCTGCTGCTGGGATGGACTGGTAAAGTATTGTCCAGAGGGAGATCCAGCAGCAAGTGCTATTCACAGTGCTGTGTGCAAGTGCTAGGTGCTGTGAATGTTGCTTGAAACTTCTCCGTTTGTCCACTATTAAATGAAATTAAAAGCAAATAAACTTGTTATTTGGCTATTTCAATTTTGCAAGTGCTATCCTAGAGCTTCCAAAGTACATAATTATGTGGGGTTTTGTGCTTGGTGGTTTTTACAGGGTGTGTCTGCAGCTGGACAGATTGTGTCACTGAAGGTCAGGCTAATAGATGACATCTTAGAAAAGATCAATAATCATCTTCCTTCTCACATCAGAATTCTGGGTAAGAACACTGAAATGGGCAGAGAAAATGTTTTCAAGAAAAGCTTTCTCTTGCAGGAGGTCTCTCACCATTATAATTTTACTTATAAGAGGTTTAGCTTTAACACGCTTCTATTAGCTTGAAATTGGGGTTCTTTTGAACAAATAACAAATCTATTTTTTGTTTAAAAATAGTCTTGTTGCTAGGAGTGAGATCACAATCAATCTGTAACCTTCTGATTCAAAAATCCAATGTCACTTTTAAATCCAGGCCTGAAGAGAGTCACTGGGGGATTCAACTCCAAGAACAAATGTGATGCCAGAACCTACTCTTACATGCTGCCAACGTTTGCCTTTGCCCATAAGGACCACGATGTGCAGGAAGAGCTTTATAGGCTGGACAGAGAGACCCTTGAAAGGGTCAATAACCTTCTGGCCTGCTACAAAGGGACACACAACTTCCACAACTTCACATCACAGAAGGGCCCCAGGGACCCCAGTGCCAAGCGGTACATCATGGAGATGTACTGTGGGGAGCCCTTCATCAGGGAAAACGTGGAATTCGCAGTGATCACAGTGAAAGGTCAGAGTTTCATGATGCACCAGATCAGGAAGATGATTGGGCTGGTGATAGCCATTGTGAAAGGTTATGCTGCTGAGTCCATCATGGAACGCAGCTGGGGAGAGGAGAAGGTTGATGTCCCCAAAGCCCCGGGACTTGGGCTGGTTTTGGAGAAGGTGCACTTTGAAAAATACAACAGGCGTTTTGGGAATGATGGGCTGCATGAGCCACTGGAATGGACAGAGGAGGAGGAGAAGATTGCTGTTTTCAAAGAGCAGTACATCTATCCTACCATTATCAACACAGAAAGGGAGGAGAAATCCATGGCAAACTGGCTAAACACCCTCCCCATTCATGACTTCAACTCGTCTGCTGTTGAGATGCAAACTAACAACAAAAATTCAAAGGTAATGACTGAAGCCATTATTTTACAAATGGAAGCTGTCAGGTTGAAACCTCTCTTCTTTGTAACATTTTGTTTTCCGTGAAATTGCTGTGGAAATGACAGTCATCTGGGGTATGAAATGTGTATAATCTTTTCTGTCTTTGTGCACTTGATGATAGAGGAATGAACCGTACAAAGCATTGTTTGTGCAGGGTTTTACAGGGAGTAGTTGAGGAGGGAGGAAGGAAAGCTTTAAGCACAAGCAATTTGTATAATCATAAACTAGCAACAGAAATTATGGACACATTGCCAGCCTTTGCTGTTGTGAAAGTGTTTGGGAGTCTAGGTTTCAGGTTGACAATTTTGCTTTAAATACCTGCTGGCTTTTTATATTCTCTGATTTTGAGCTGATTCTTGTTTTGTTACCAGATAAGGTTTGGGATCAGGGAAATTTAGGAGCAGCTTTTTTTAAATTAATCTGCCATGAGCTGAAAATAGGCCATCAGAACAACTTCTGTGATATTGTGGAATTGGATTTGTGCCAACAGGAACTCCTGTGAGCTGAGAGGTGCAATACAACAAAGGTGTAGAATCAATTTTTGCCAAAAGGAAATGTCAGTTAAAGACTGCCGAGTCCTTGAAGAATGAATGATGGGCAGGGCTAAAACTTCTGTGTCATGCAACTCAGAAGAAAATAATGGCCTTTTTCCATTTAACAGAGTCCTTAAAATTAGCTTTATTTTGTGTAGGAAATGCAGAACGTTGGGTTTAATAATGTCTGCAATTTTTTGCTTGAGTTCAAGAAAGAGTTTTATTGCATAATATAAAACTTACAGCCTTGTTGAATAGCACAAGCAAGATACCATAAGTTTCTCAGGGTTATTTTTGTACTTCTGGTGTTTTTTTTCTGAATTCTGGATATGTGAGAGGTGTTTGTGACAGGGGGTCATGGCAAAAGCCTCTTTAGTTTGGTTAAATGGGACCCAAGGACACCGTGTGGCTCTGAGTCCTGTACCTGGTGATGTTGGCAGGACCTGGTGCTGCCAGGTTCTCAATCCTTGATGTATTCCTGGAAAGAGGCAGGTTCTGCTCCCTGCAGAGAGACCTCCTGACCAAGTTTGGGTTTGGCATCACAGTTAGCACAAGCTGTCTGGGAAGGATAAATAAAGCATGATAGAACAGACTCTGCTGAGATTTTGCAGGCTGTTTGCACTTCAGTGAGCTGTGCTTGCTGGTATGAAGTCAACTGTGTAAGTGTCTTGGGATTTGTTTTGTAGTAGGATATTGAATTGTCAGTGTTAAATTTGTGGGATTCAGTGTTTTCAGCAAGTGATGATGAGGGGGGGAAAAAGGGTAGCTACAGACATATAGTTTGTAGATATATACTGTGCTAGCTTCTCTTTACAAAAATACTTGGATTCAGTCATATCAGTTAAAATACTTGCTTCAAAAAATACATAACCCCCCCCAAATTAATTGCACCATATTGCCTTACTCCTGAAGGAGTGGCTCCCAGAGAAGATCTCTGATTTCAGTCTCCTTCTAAGTTTTTAACATTTGTAGTTTTTCCTTAGTACTGCTTTATGCAACTGGCTTCATTTTTAAACAAGTATTAATGAGCCCTGGGTTATCTGCAGTACAGATTGGACATAAAATCTCTGCAGCAGACAAAATTCTGGAAGCTGGCTTTAGAAAATGTAACAAGCTTAGCTTTTGAGGGACTTGCATAAAAAAAAAATTAACTTGTCTCACCTGCATTTATTTTAAATATCAGCATTTCCTGTTACTATCCCACTTTTAAGTTTCCCACATATTGCAGGTTGTAATTACGAAGTTGTAAATGTAAGAAACTTCCTCTGCTGGTAATCGTAAGCCAAAGTACATTTTTTGTTACAAGGAGCATCTTTACCTCCACAGATGTTTACTACAGTACATGGGTCTAACCCATGAAGTTGGATCCAGGACTATTTCCTTATCCTTGTGGTGAAGTTTCAAGTCAGTCTCTTTGATTTAGGTCAGTCTGTGGATGCAAATACAGCCCTGACAAACCCCTCTGTGTTTGCTTTGCAGAAGAGCAGTGATCTCGAAGGCAGCGATGGTTGTGGCGATGATTCTGACTGAGCCAGCGAGTGGCTGCATGTGGCACCTTTGCTGCTTGCAGTTCCCTTTGTCTAAGTGGCCTTCCTAAATCCAAGAATCCAGTGAAACGGGAGTTTGTGTGCTTGCAGAATGAGAACTGGATGCCCAGGTGAAACTGGGTGGAGAAGATGGTGCAGCAGAAAAAACAGAAGCTTTTTATACCACTGGCCAATTCACCTGACTGATATACTTGAAAACTGTCTAGTGGGAGAGCAGCTTTCTGAAAAACTCTTGAAATGCCAGATATCTTAATTGCTATTTGAATAATGTTTTTATTATGTTTACTTGGCAAATAGTATTTTAAATATGTATAACCTCTACTTAAAGATGGGGCAAATCATGTTAATATACTCTTTTTTATTATGAAGTTACGACTTCATGAGCTTTTGATTTTTTGGTAATAATTTACCTTTACTTAAACTGAATCTCTAGGCTTTTATTTTTCATGTCATCCATGGTTTTCCTATGGAATAACATGCATGACCCTGAGATTAACTCAGTTACAGTCTGGTGCTAAAAATGCCAAGGTTGTGGATTCAATCCCTTTATGGGCCATTCACTTAAGAGCTGGACTTGGTGATCCTTGTGGCTCCCTTCCAACTCAGAATACTCTGTGATTTAGAAACTATGGGTTAGGAATTCATTATCATGCTGACTGCTATGAACTCTCTTGGTTTTGAAACAAATTTCTGTGTTTTCTATAGCTTTGCAGGTCTGAAAGAAATTATTCTTACTGAGTGGGAGGGCTTTAGTTGAGAAGGTGGACTGAACCATACATTCCAAGATGAGACCTTTTCTGTGGCAGGTGCCATCCTCCCAGCATTGCCCTCGTACTTGGACAGGTTCAAGGATATAAATCCACACCTCCAGGTGTAGTTGGGTCTTTGCTGCCTGAGGTGTAACCCAGAAATCCTCTTGAGCCATCTGCAGGATCACGAGTTGAATTGACTTGGCATGTGTGAAAGAAATGGTGCTGAATTCTCTGGGCTTTAATCAGGCCTGGGTTTATGAACTCTTCAATCCCATCAAGCTCCTCAGAACAGGGAATGTGTGCAGTGATATGGGAGGCACATGTCTGAGCACTGCCATCCTCTGGGAATCAATTTGAATTTTCTGTTTTCAGGAATTGCATACTCTGGAGTTCATGCTCCTTTTTTCCCTCAGTGATTTAACTTCTGCTTCTTGTTTCCAACTCTCTATGGAGGTGGCAGAAGAAATGACACCCTCCTGCCTTACCAGCCTGCAGAACACTATTGAAGGGTTGGAGCAAGACTCCAAGCATTTGGATATTGGTACAAGTGCTTGGTACACTTGCCTTGCTGGGTCTGTATGGTGACTTACTTTGTAAGACTTACTGAAAATGAGGAGTCAACTCTTTGTTCCCACATTTAGTGGTTTTTGGTTAAAGCCTTTAATTTTATGGTTCCTTCTGGGATGATTTTTTTGGTTTTGCAGGGTTTTTTTTGTTTGGTGAGAATTTGGGGGGATTTTTTTGGGACGCAGCTCCTCTTTTAAAAAGGGTTCCCATGTTCATTTATCTGCGTTTTCTTTAGAGCTTTTTATTTTATCATGCAGACCTTGCTCGATTTTATGAGAGAAGTGCCCTGGAGAGGGTTTCTGCCTGGATTTTCATTTACATCCCTTGCTGGTCCATACTGTTGACCTACTCTGTGTTATCTTCTATCCAAAGCTCTGTTTCTCCATGCCTTTCCATCAGGGGAAAAAAAAAAAAATTACCTTTATCTACTTGTAATAAAGGCCCCAATGCTGTGATATGTACCACAGTTGAAATAAGAGAAAATTTATTTGGAGAGAGGAAAAAAACATTAATAACAACAACAATAAAAAATACTTGAGGGTCGCGGCTCCNCGGGGACAGGGCACAGCCGTCGGTGGCGGGAGGTTCGTGCCGGTGCGGGGGAACGGGGCACGCAGCGATGTGGGTGCCAGGGCGCCGCGCTCCCGGTGCTGCCGAGCCCTGTGTTAGTGCCTGCTGTGTTCCGAGGCGGCACCGACACCCAGCGCAGCGGGCTGGAATGTCCTTCACAGCGTGGACCATCCTGCCCCGCTGCTTTATGGAACGGGAGGTCTGGCAGTGGCCGGAGTGACACCAGGCAGCACCCGCCTGTCGCAGCTTCCGTCATCTCCCGTTGCGTGTGACAGCACCGGCCTCTCTCCGTGACTGCAGCCCGTGAGTCCCTGGGCTGGAGAAAGCCGAAAGCCTGACCATCCTGCATCTTCTTCAAAGTACAAACATACCCAGTACAGACTCAGAATGAGCTGCAGGAGCCCTCCAGGCCTGGCTGCTAGAATTAAAGCAACTGGATAAATCTACTGGGATGATAAAGAATTCAAGTGGTTAATTTGGGTCAAAAGGTCAGTGACCATTGAGATCAATTCCCTTTACAGTTGTGCAGGAAACAATTCTGCAACCATAAACCCCATATGTAGCAAAATAAAGTGAATAAAATTTGAATCAAGATAAAAGAGTGGATAGAGCTTTGGAAGTGGTAGTTCAATGCACCATTTTATTGATAATAAGATACTTTATTAGGTTAACTTTATTTCAGTTCCAACATAGTACTTCACAGAGAGACTCATAATTAGTTCTGACAGCAATTAAAAAAAAGGTCGTGAACTTTAAAATAATGCTGGTACATCTAGTGCTTATACTAATGATTTAAGATTAAGCGTAAGTTTTAAGCTTTGTAATTAAAGATAATTGCGTTAATGAGATTTTCTGTAATTGTAACATTATATCTAATACCAGTTGTTAAACATTTTAAAAACCCTCTGGAGAAAATCTTAGAGATCCTGGTAAGTTCTGCACATCTCATTTTCCAGGCATTGGGTTTAAATTTGTACCCTCTGAGCCTAATTTGTTGCTTTCCTTAATTAATGTTGTTGCATGAAATGTTCCCCTTTTGGCCATTTGATACCCTGACAGAGATTGGTTGTGTAGTTGTTAACTCTCTGCAGGGTGTTGTTATCAAAGGTCTTGTCAGGTTGAAGAGGGGATAAATACATCCTAGACTGGCATGCTGATTGAGTCACACCTTCAGAGCTTCCAGGCAGGCAGGTGTATTGGGATGTGGTGGAAAGCTGATTTCACCAGCTATGTAATAGCTGTATTGCCACTTCCTTTGGTTCTCTTTGTCATTTCACTATTTTCTTTACTGAAACTGCAATTTTTAAAAGTCTCTCTGCAGGTGGAATGCCTCCTGTCCCTCAAGTGGCTCAGCAGATTAGCCAGGAGGAAAACCAACAGCAAAAATGGACCAAATTTGTCAAGTTTGCTTAATTCCTTACCTGCTGCACAACAGGAACCCAGTCCTGCTCCAGCAGGTAAAAGCAGCAGGCTGGGATAAGAACCATGTGCTTGTGGTCCCTGCTGCAGTTCCCTCCCAACAACAGGTATATTTGTGTATTATACAACATTTATATTATACAACGTTTGTATGTTATCTTGTATGGGGAGTGTTGACCTTTGTGTTTTGTGTGGAGACTTTGTGGGTGGCAGAATTTATCACTCCAGCCTGGGGAGAAAAGAACAAATAATTCCAGTAGTTTTTGTGGATGACTTTGGCAAGCCTGATAATTTGCTTCAGACAGCTGTGGTATAGCTCAGCTGGGTATGAATCTTTCTTTACAAAAAGACTTTTTCATTTAAGTAATTTTTTTGATTAAAATTTCATTGAAATTTAGAATGCTCTGTGGATACCTGTGTCTCTCATTTGGTTTTAATTAGTGCTGCAGATATACCTGATTTTTCTTGAAGAAAGGAAAGGGGTGAGAAGGAATAAGACACATTCTCTAGGGAAGTAGCATTTATTCTTGTAATGAAGTCCTAGAAGGAGATTTAATTAAACAATCCATTATTTTGAATTTTTATGTGCCATTTCAAAAGAAGGGGGGAGGAGGAATGACAATGAAAATTTGTGCAGCTTGTGTTGACTTGCCAGCAGTTGCAGGATGCTTACATGTGTTAATAAAAATGCCAGAAACTAAATGTGTTTTTACATTAACTTTTTAGAGAATTTCGTCCATCTGCCATTTGGCAGAGTATTTAAATTCTGTGAAATTTCTCACTGAATCAACCAGCACTTCTGATGAAATCTAGGGGTATTATATTTCAGGAGGAGAAACAAAAGTTCTCAAGACTGAGTAGCTCTGCATCCCAAGCCTCTCTGCTGATTTCCTGTATTACTGCTGCCTCACAAAGTCCTTCAGAGACTTTACAAAAAGCTGCACAAAATGCATTATTCATTATCTTTTCATAAAATGTAACTTCAAACACTACAGAATGTTTCCAAGGACTGACTAATAATTTCTGTTGATTATCCATGTAACATTTTAATATTTTTCACAGTGTCTGTCTTGCTTTTGGTGTTGTGCAGTAGGAAACATAAGTTTAATTATGTTTACTTGAAGGAAAATGAAATTCAGCAGCCAATAACAGCACTGAGGAAAGAAAGTTTATGGTCTCTGAAACATAACTCCATGAGGCCCTGCAGCACAAATAACACCATGATTATGTTTTGGAAGAAATGCAGTGGATGACAACTGATTTTTTCAAGAGGGAAGATGAAAGATGATAACTGCCAAGAGAGTAATGTGAATTTGATATTTTCAACCAGAAAAGAATAGACAGCATTTTCATGGTTAGGATGTGATCACTGAGGATCTGGGAGTTTGGGGTTGCTTCTCCACTGTTAGTAAACTTTAAATAGTTCTCCTAAAGGGATTGTAATTATTTTCTTTCTTTAGAAATGTACTTTACAGATAGACTTGAGTAAAAACTTAAAATAATTTTGTGGTTTTACTTTAGGGTTAATGTGTCAAGTTGCAAATAGATGGGTCTGGAATGCCAGTTTTACAAAGGGAAATGTTTTAATTACAAGCATTGAATTAACTGCAGAGCTTGTCATTTGAGGGTGCTGCCCTGTTTGTGACTCCTGGTAACATGATCATAATGCTCTATTTCCATGGTGTGGGTTCTTGGAGCCTTTTAAAGTAACGGCAGCTGCTCTCTGCAAAGTCACATGACACGTGGCTCTTCCATGTTCCACTTCAATTCTGCCATCAGCTGGGAGCTTTTTCATCATTCTCAGATAATGTGGTATTATTACTATTCTTTTTTTTTTAAAGTACAGCTGAATAGCAGTAAAATGTTTCTTTACTTTGTGGTTTTGTTTTTATTTTTGCTGTAGCTTAAGCACACAGACTGGTCTCTCTTAGGTGTGATTGGCATGGAAAACCAAATTACTTGCTACGAAGCACAAATGCTGCCAAAACTGAAGGTAACTGGAAAGCTCATTGAAGAGATCTCCTGCTCCCCTTCATCACCCAGACCTGAGCCAGTGAAGCTCAAACCAAATAGGTATGTAGTGTTCAGGTGACTGATTTATTTTTTATTGATTTTTTTAAAGTAACAGATGAAAATAGTAATATTTGTGAGGGCTGAGAGGGTTTATTCAGAATTGTTTGTTTCTTTTTTATCTTTTGTTTCCAAACTGATCACTACTAAAGACTTTATGCCTTTAAAATCTTCTCCCTCAGTCTTCTGAGGGAAAGCAAAGTGCTTCTTACTGCTTAATAGTTATTTTCATTTATGAAAGCTTAGTTTTGATCTTTCTGGCCACACTCAAAGGTTGAAGTCACTTGTGGTTATGATCAAACACTGAAAATTATTTCTGGAGTCGAGTTTCCAAAGCAGAATAATTAAATGTTCTCCTTTTAGTTAATTTTCATATGTACTTGCAAAACACTTATAAGATTTTTTTTTTGGAGGAGGGGGAGAGGCGGACAGAAGGACAGAGGTAGAAAAAAGACTTCATTGAATTTGGAGCTTGTTTGTTTTTTGCTCTTGAGTCTTCCCTCAGAAGAGAAGTTAGGAGGGTTCAGTTTTGAGTCTTGGAGCAAATGTATTTCTGCTGTAGAGCAATGTAGAGTTAAATTTTACAACAAATTAGCCTGCTGTAAGAAGGGTTAGTGAAGCCCAAGACAGCTTATGTGACATGTGGCTGTGACAGGTGACAAGGAGGATGTCCTGCACTAGTGTTCTTAGGCTGTTCTGCCAGAAGGGAGCATTGGCAGTTAATGAAGTTAAGGACTTGGAAGTGATAGTTGAGGTATATATGTAAAACAGAAATCCAACTCACTCCTTTTCTGTTTAGACATCTTTGGTTTCCTGGAAATAGCATACACAAACCAGTGATTTTGAAATCAGCTCTTACAACTGCAGTGTTTTTGAAACCATACCCATCTTTAAAGCTTTGCTCCATGAAGAAGTTTGACCCTTATTAGCATCTTTTGGGGAGTTCTCTTTCTGTCTCCAGACTCAAAGATGACTAAGGGATGTGGGAGTTCTGTTATGCCCCTTCCATGTAATCCTTCAGAGATGGCTGGAACATCAGAGCATTTGGTGTACTTGAATTTTACAGTATAGTGTGTTTCTTCTGTGTGTTGAGAGAAGCAGAATCCCTCCTGCCATATGCTCTTCAGCTGGGTACCTCTTTCAGCTCAGATTACTGACTAAAAATAATATTTTTGCCAGTAGGCATAGAGTAGGAAAGCAGATTTATTTTTCATTGCAATACCAAAGCTAACATTTGTCCTTGTATCACAAGTGTAAGTTTTTCTCCTGCTCACTTCTCCATTCGTAGAACTGTTGCATGAACTAAATTATCCTTATTTTCAACTTTGTTTTTTGCATAAGCTTTATCTGGTCAAATTAGATTCAGAAAATAATTTTGAATTTAAAGGGTACCCCAGGAGAAAAAAGATAACCAAAGGAACACCTGGACAAAATATATTTCTGGAATGAGCCTCATTGCTCCAGAACACCCCTGTATGGCAGAGACCTGCTGGAAACTTGCTCTTGGATCAGTGAAAGAAAAATCTCTCAGCATTGTTCTGCCAGGATTAACAAGTGGTGCTGGGCTGGCTTTGCAAATTGCCTTCCATATTCCAGCACTTCAGAGGCTCTAAGGATCCATTGCAGGAATTCATTCTGACCCTGAAACAGCAACAGGCTGCCCTGAAGGGTGTTAGTACCAGGTAATTGATACAAATCCCTGTGCAGTCTTTGCACAGATTTGATGGGTGTGTGCTACCCTCCAGAACAGGGTATTTATGTGAACAACTGTAAAATGTTAAATGATAAATAGGCTGCCTTGTTTTATCCTTTTTGCAGGCTACATTCCTCAATGCTGAACCTATTTGCATCTCAGATGTGTAATTTTGGGTCATTCTAGGATCTGAAACTCTCAATAGTTCCATGGCAACTGTTATTAGTTATATAACAATTCTGCTTTAATTTGACCTATCTTGTATTTGTTGTGTTAATACTGACAAAAAAAGAAGTGTAGGAGTTGTAATAAACTTCTCTTGGAAGCTTTATGGATAGTGGTAATTTCCTCTTCAGTGTTTTTCCATTTACTTGATGTCAACATAAAACTTCATGTCCTGATTTACTTTCTATTACCTTTAGCCAGGTGCTTTGTGTTTCTTTGCAAATATTACTGGTTTTAGTTAATGGCCCAAGCAGTTAAAAATTAGTATAAAAAGTTTTGATTTGTTTTATAGGGACCTGTGTGTGTTCCCAGCTGTAGCTGTTGCTCCTCCCTGTTTGTATGGAGCAAATCCCTCTCACACATGGACCCAAGGAACGAAGCTCTTGCAGTTCAGTCTCGAGGAACAGATGGTGCAGTGTGATTCAGGTTTTAACCACCCACCGCTGGTTACTGTCTCTAATTATGAGTGTGACCTGCACAGCCTTCAGGTTCTCATTCAAAACCAAGCAAGCTGGGAGCTCTGCCTGGCCTGCTTTGGAAGCTGAAAGCAAAAGGGAGAGCAGGTTTTGACAGAGAGGATTGCAATGCTCAGCATCCTGGAGCTTTTCCTGAATTTCCATTTCCTCACGTGAGTGAGAGTTAGTGAGAGTGGTGCTCACAGCTGGCATTGTCTGCTAAGAGGATCTCTCACTCAAACTAATACTGAGTTCATGCTCATGGTGGGAGGGAAAATGCTGAAGGAAAGTCTAATACATGTGCAAGATTCATTTGCATAATTTCCTTACTTATTGAAGCAAATTATGTATGTAGCTGTAGCACAAATATGTAATTATATATGAAATATGTCAGTCATATTACTATTTGATGAGGCATCTAGGGTGTTTCCAAGGAATATGCCACTAGTTATCCTATGTTTGTGAGCTATTTGTGCTTCAAATGCAGATTGTTTTTTCACAATAGCCATTTGATTAATTGCTTTTGCTTTCATTATCTGTAGCTATTTACATTGTTAGTACTTTAAGTGTAGCTGATGTTTTTATGTTGGCATTTCCTCAGCCTTACTCCAAGGGCTTTTATTTTTCATAGAGTGCCTTGGCATTGCCTGAGGATAGATTGAAAATATGCTCCTTTCCCTCCCCAGTAAGATTCTGTGTATCCTCTGGGGCCTACAATTTGAGCAAACATTAACAATATATTGAAGTTTTTCTTATTTTTTATTCCAAATTGCATCATTATGCTTTCTGTTAGATGCAGTATCAAACATAAAAGAATACTTTGCCTTAAAGCAACAGAAGGCAGCACAACAGAAGGGATTTGATTTAGTCAATAGACAAGAAAAATGATGGAGCACATACAGGAATAACAACTCAGTCAGGTGTGCTTAGTCATAGGACATGATGTGATTACTGTAATAGATCTTTAGATTTTTATCTGGCTGACTGCACCATAAATTAATAGCTTTAATGGTAGACAGATGAATTATGAATTGTCTAGATCTGTAATGTGGGCAGTCTGATAACTTGAAATGTTTGCGTGCTTAATATAGGTTGGGGAAGTAATAAGAAAGCAATTTTCCCAATCTTCTCACTCTGTTAAAAAAAAAGTTTGTTTAGAGATTTATCCTTTATTATATATGAATTTGTAGTTGAGTTGCTTGTTTCCCCATTTTAGGAATTCATAAAAAAGTGATCCTTCTGTGCTATCCTGTCTTCCCACTCTCCTTCCACAGGTGTCAGTCGCACAGATGTGATTACTGTTGTCTTCTGTGGCACTGATTTAGATCTGCTGATGGACAAAAAGACTAAGGGATGGTGTGACAAAATTGCAAGAGGCAGAGATACCCACACATACAGGTGAATTTCATGCTAAGAAATTGGTGGTTTAAAATCAGACATAGAGGATGGTTTGGGGTGAAACTAGGGTTTTTGGTTGAGGTCACCTTATAGTTTAAGTAACTTGGTCTTCCAAGATCTTTTCAAAGATTCTATCATACCCCTTCCCTTCAGACTAGAGTGAAAATGAAAATCATGTCCTTTCCACACTGCTGCTTCTGTCCCTGTCTTTCCCTCCCACTTTCATCAAACAAACTGTCTGGGCTTCTGTGTCATAACAGCCAAAATAAATGTGGGTGTTTTCAGCTCTTGATAAACAAGAAATGTCATTCTTGATTATTATTGGATTTCAGATCCAGCACTGATGAGATTCTGTTTGTGTAGTTCTAAGATGTATTTGAAAGCTTCTCTGAAGTGACTGTTTCTTTTCTTGGAAGGATGTGCTGAGAGCACAAGGCATGTGATGGGTTTCTTTCTTTCACAGGCTTGTAAATGGTAATTCTGTTGAAGAGAGGCTGTTGAGAGTATTAAACATGATTCAAGAACTGGCTGCTCAGGGAGGGGATTGTTCAACAGACTTTTATCTCAGGTACTGTAACATTAAAATTGTGGGCAGTTATTTAATGACACATTAAAAAAAAGACACATTTTACTAGATCTGAGACAGAATTTTGAAAAGGTAGTGGTTTATTTATTTCTAGGCTTGTTTGGGAACCAGTGACATGTTCACAGTTAAATTCAGTAGAAATCCTGAACTGTCCGCTCATATAGAAAATCAGAAGGTAACAATATCCAGTAATAAAGATTTGCTTGTTCCAATAATAATGTTACCCTCTTACTGACATTGTTTTAATAATCAAAAGTAACATCTGCAGCAAAAGGTGTCAAATACATCTGTAATCTGACTTTTCTGAAATTGATTTTAGGATGACTAAAAAACTTTTGACATCATGCCTTATCTTACTGAATACTTCAAAACATGTTTCCAAAATGTTCTCTGGTCTGAATATGGAAAAGAGGATTCTAGAGCATTTACAGAAGAGAGACTATCTGAGCTAAGAAATTAATTAGATTGAGAGTTCTATGACTTAGGAAACACCATGGTTCTTACTCAGAACACCTGGCTGGCTGGGTGGACCAGGTATGGGGATTTCTCTTGTTTTATGTGAGCCTTTAGAGGAAAAAATGGTATTTACTTTCCTGTACAACAATCAAGTGGCTTCTATGAAGTACCTTGTTTTCAATCCATTTACATTAAACAGTTCTGTGCAAATTTAAATACTGAAACACTCAGGGGAGGTAATTCGAGCCTGTTGATAAATCTGTTCTTGTTCTTAAACATTTAAGTTGCCCAATGTTCTCCTGAGGGTTGTGACCTGCATTGAACTATATTGTACCTTGTGTTGTAAAACTGTTTTATAGTCCTGTGCCTCGCCAGATTATTTGCATTTTTTTCTTAAAGGTCTTGGATCATGTCAGTGACGTGGTTCACTCTTGGGACTATGTTTATCACTCTCCAAAGCAATGACAAAATCATTACATAAAACCCATTGCAGGTCCAGAGGGAAAGGTGAGTTTTAAGTTGAAACTTGCTCTGCCTTGTGAGGACCTGGGGGCTTCTGGGGTCTTTTTTTTCTTTTTCCCTTTTAATTTCTCACTGCTGTTAAGAGTACTATATGGCTGTTTACTAAGCAGAAACATAACTAGATTTTAGAATTTTGAATACCTTGATATACAAGCAAATGTTAGTGAATACCTTCTCCTAATTGTATGACTAATAGAGGTTATATTTATTGCATTTCCATACACTTAGGAATATGAATTTCCCCAATGTTATGACAATATCACCATGGATATATCATTTTGCACTACCAGTATGTTAAAAATAAAGGAGGGGAGCTGTTTATTTTAACTTTTAAGTGACAGGATATGAATTGTCTTTAGTCAAGACTATTGATAACTATGAATTTTGAGACAGGGCATTTTTGATTATGTATTTTTGGTACCTAAGCCTTCACTTTGTATTTATCCCAGAATGTAAGTGGTCATCCTCTGTGTTAGACAAGCCTGTGCTGAAGACCAGAATTCTGAGTGTATTCAAATCTATATAAATCACTTTGAGTTGATGACAAAGACTAATAGAAAAAGAAGTTCCTCAAATAGATTTCTGTAAGTTCACTTCTACTGTCAATAATTTTTCTCAGATTTAACAGTAAATCACTGGTGGTCTGATTGGCGAATTTGTTTTTTCTCAAGCACGAATGCATTTCATGGGGGTCTTCTTATCAAAGGCTCTGTGCTGACCTTTAGTCTTAAGGTAAAGCAGTGTTTACTGTCCAAGAAACAAATCTGTGCTGATGTAAAGAAAAGCCTGAAGTGCTTCAGTATCACTCCATCTGATGTACCAGACGTCCTTCCTCATGTCCGGGTGGAACCTCCTGAGCATCAGTGCGTGCCCATTGTCTCTTGTCCTGTTACCCGGCACCACCGAGCAGAGCCGGTCCGCGCTCTGAGCTTCCCTGCAGACACCGTCAGGGATGGGGTCCCCTCTCAGCCGCCTCTTCTCGAGGCTCAACAGCGCCGGCTCCCTCAGCCTTTCCCCGCACGAGATGCCCCAGCCCCTCCATCACCTTTGTTTCCCTGGGCTGGCCCGGCTCCCGGCGCTCCCAGTCTCTCCTGCCCTCAGGACTACCGGCCCCGCGAGCTTCAGGTGTGGGTTTTCACACGTGTCTTGAAGACAAGCGACAGCCCTGCTCCCTGCGCGGACAGCAACTACCCTTTGCTGCGTCCTTTCCCTCCCCTGCCTCGGCTACAATAAATATAATTTTTCTGCCC
>VYXD01014883.1:2402342-2448997 GCA_013397195.1 Hylia prasina | reverse complement strand
GGCGGCCCTGCCGCGCTGCTCGCACACAAAAGGCGATCCCTGCTTCGGGACCTCCCTTATCGGCCTGTAATTAATTAAGTGTTTTCACTGGGGCCGTAAGTGCTAGTGAGGTGCGGATAATTAAAATAATAAGACCTTGTTGCTGGTGGTATCGTTTGAATCTTAATTATTTGGTATCGGGGCTGTGAAATAACCACACTACCTCGAAGAATTGCAGTATTGTTATATCTTTTGGAAAGAGGGCCTGTTAAGAGTGCAGTTTTTTCCCCTTCCCGCTCTGCTAAGGTAGCTCGCTCGGGTTTGAGCTCCGGCGAGTGGGAGAGGCGAGAGCCGCCGGGGTGAGCCCCGGTGCGGGAGAGGCGAGAGCCGCCGGGATGAGCCCCAGAGCAGGAGAGGCGGAACCCGCCCGGAGGAGCCGCTGTGCTGGCTGCGCTCCCCGGTACCCCCGGCGCGGGAGGTCCCGGGCTCTCGGTCCCCTGTCGCTGCTGGCACGAGTGTGACAGCGCTGCTTTGCTCCACCTTCGCGGACAGCCGCCTCTTTCCCGGGGCAAGGAAGGGAATATCTCCATCCCCAAGGGCTTAGGCAGATCCCTGCATATAGCGCAGGACAGGGGAGAGGAGGGTTGTGATGTGCCTGCCTGGACAGCGGAGGAACGGGAGAGCCGGCAGCACCCGCTGCATCCCGCCGCTTCCAGGAGCGCTGCCGTGCCGGTGTGCCGCTGCCTGTTGTCAATTGCGACCAACTTGGAGTGAGGAACACAAAGGAGTGGCGGCATGTTTGTGTATGTTTGGCCTGAAATACTAAAAATCAGAGTGTTGCTTTCAAAGGAGGACAGAGATTTTGAAAAGATTAAAAAAATCCCATCAGGTTTAATTTTCTCTTGCCGCTATTTCTGTGTGACTCCCAGCCCTGAATTTGCCTGTCAGTGCATGTCATTGGAATTTTTGTTTGTCTGTGATTGAAATACAAAACCAGAGCGTTTTGAGATTTCTGGGTAGCTTGACTCAATAAACAGCATTTTAAATGAAATGCAGATTGGGTTAATTTTCATCTCTTTATGTGTTCTAAAGGAAAGAGAAGGCAAAGTTAAGCATCAAGTATAGTAGTTTTACATACATTTAGATGACTTGGCCTTCAGTAGCTTCAACAATAAAGTTGCAGTCTTTCCATTTTCTTATTTTTAGTTGCTGTTGAAACAATGGAGTATACATTTTAGCAATTATGTTTACAATAACTTTGTATGAAGAGTTAAAAGCACTGGAACATTGGTAATAATGAACATGAAAAAAGAGGAGATGCCTTTGATACTAGAGACTGTTGTTTCTTGAAGTTCTACACATTTGTAAGGCTATTCAATAGCAGTATTAGCTAGAGAAATTCATTAGGGATTTAAGTGAGATTTTGTTGTGCTGAGCGTTTTGGATCATTTGAAACATTTTAAGTAACTGCAAAACCAGGGTAACAGAGTTCTTACTGTAAGGTAATCTTTCTAATTGTAGCTAAATAGTTTCAGTTGCAGAAGAGTTTTTTACCTTCCCTGAAAGTCTGTTTTTGTGTATTTCTTTAGAGTATACTGTAAAACCTTAGATCAGTGAGAATGCACCATGGCAATGGTCCCCAGAATGCCCAGCGGCAGCTCCAGAGGTCCAGGTCCTTCACAGGCAGTGAGGGAGAAGAACAACAGGCAAATTTACCCCAGTCCCCCGCAGCCTCCTTTGCGCCTTCTGCAAGTCCCTCGGCGCCGCAGTCGCCCAGTTACCAAATCCAGCAGTTTATCATGAGCCGGAGCCCGGTGGCCGGGCAGAACGTGAACATCACCCTGCAGAACGTGGGCCCCGTGGCCTCGGGGAACCAGCAGATAACGCTCACCCCGCTGCCCCTTCCAAACCCGACGTCTCCGAGCTTTCAGTTCAGCCCCCAGCAGAGGCGCTTTGAGCATGGATCCCCCTCGTACATCCAGGTCACCTCTCCGCTGCCTCAGCAGGTGCAGTCCCAGAGCCCCACCCAGCCTAACCCGGTGCCGGTGCAGGCGCTGCCCAACGTCCGGGCAGGCACTCCCGGGCCCGGCCTGGGCATGTGCAGCCAGAGCCCCACCAGAGGCTTTGTGGATGCCAGCGTGCTCGTGAGACAGATCAGCCTGAGTCCTTCCAACGGCGGACACTTCGTGTACCAGGAAGGACCGGGAATTGCCCAAATTGCTCAAGGAGCTGCTGCACAAGTGCAGCTTCCATCGTCTGGGACGCCTGCCACGGTGAGGGAGCGCAGGCTTTCGCAGCCCCACTCGCAGTCTGGGGGCACCATCCACCACCTCGGGCCTCAGAGCCCCGTGGCCAGCGGGGCAAATATGCAATCTTTGACTAGCCCGGGCCACATCACAACGACCAGCTTGCCGCCCCAAATCAGCAATATTATCCAGGGGCAACTTATGCAACAGCAGCAGCAAGTGCTTCAAGGGCAGCAGCTGAGTAGACCCATTGGATTTGACAGGACTTCTGGTGGACTGATAGCAGGAGTTGGAGGACCGAGTGCGTTTGGAATGACATCACCTCCTCCTCCCACAAGTCCTTCGCGGGCCACTGTGCCACAGGGGCTGTCGAGTCTTCCTCTCACTCCTACAGCTAACACAGCAGTGAAAAAACAACCCAAAAAGCTGGAGGAGATTCCTCCTGCCAACCAAGAAACTGCTCAAATGAGAAAACTGTGTTTGGATCATCATCACAAGCAGATGGAAATTCTTAAGGAAACTTTTAAGGAATGTTTGATTGAACTGTTTTTCCTGCAACATCTTCAAGGGAATATGATGGACTTTTTAGCTTTTAAGAAGAAACATTGTGTTCCTCTGCAAGCATACCTGAGGCAAAATGACTTGGATCTGGAGGAGGAAGAAGAGGAAGAACAATCTGAGGTCATCAATGATGAGGTAAGAAACTTTGTTGGAATAAAGTCATAGATGAAGTAGCGCTGGGATTGTGAGGCATTAAAGAATGGGACAGGACATGAAAAATCACTTTTGCTTGATGACATATGGCAATTTTTCATAAAATAGTTGGCTTGAGAGAATGTAGTTCTGCTGGGTAGTGTGATTTCATGGGTTGGTTTGAGTGTACTGTTAGATTTATAGATTTAAAGGAATAGAGAGGGAGCTTAAACTGTCCTAGTTGCACAGAAATAAAGATGATAGGAGTGTGGAAATACTTTTAAGCTCTCAGAATGGTTATGACTAGGAATCATAGTTTGAATTTCACTTAAGTAGACTTTGACAAACCAAAACAGTATAAGCAAAAGCATTACAAGAGGTTAACCTGACTCATGTGACTTGTAATCATAGATGTTACTGAAGTTCAATGTTGCTGCAGCCAACAAAAAACGTTAATTACTCTAATTAGTGAGGGAGAGCGTGTGTGAGGGTCCACAGTCATGTATTACATTATTCAGGGTACCCTGGAGCTCTGTGTGTGAGTTGCTGTTTAAAGGATTAACAACCAGCACTTACAGACTGGACATTGACAAGTTCACTTCGTTACTTATGCAAAGGTTTAAATTACTAACTAGCTTGAATTCACTGTTTATTAATGGCAAAGAACTTGAAAGAAGCTTGCCACAAACAGGTGCTGTGCAGCTTTTCCTGCATGTTTGTATCCATGTGGGTGCTGGAGCACTGCTCTGGTGCAGAGCCTGCCCACAAGCCGACATGGCAAGTGGTTGCAGCAAGGTAGTTAGAACTGATGCCCCTGCACCACTTAGCACTCATAAATATCTTCTCAAATTTGTGAAAATATCTAAGGGTATATAGCTGCCAGTTTGTAGAAGAACCAATATGATGTAAAGAACCTCGTGTTGCTTTAAATGCCTTTGGGAAATGAGTGCCTTCACTGTAATTTGATGACTCTTAGGTATGAATCATGAGCAATCGTGCCTTCAGCTGAAATTTGTGGGAAATTTTAACAGACTAATGGCTGAAGTTTAATTTATTCATTGCTTTGTTGCCTGGACTCCTCGATTAGGAAAATACATTTCTGCTTGCTACGGCTGTTGACAATTTTGAAGGAATCATTACTTTATATAGTAACATAAAAGCTAGCCTCTTACTGTAATTTATTGACAATGGTTATTCAGTAATTTTTTTTTCACCTGGTTTGTGTTTTGTCAAATTGTTTAGGTGTTCTTGTTGGGTTGCGTGTTTGTCAGCTGAAATAACCAGGTATTTTTAACTACCATCTGCACACTTTGAGGGATCTTTAGTGGGTGTAAGTGGTACAGGCTCCTTGAAGTCAGTGGCGCTGCTACACTTTAATGAGTTGAGGCTCTACCCCGCGGTGTGTCGGGTTGAGAATTTGCTGTACTTCGCTGCCTTCTCGTGGTGGATCCTCTTTTGTTTGTGGAAGCTGCTTGTCCCTGTTAAGCGCTGGAGAATTTTGTAAAGTGCAACAGCAAAAGTCTTTGTGTGTTTTTCAAGTGATGAATCCTTCTGAAAGATTAAGACATCTTTTGAGTATGTTCTTTCTTTGTATTTTGTTGTCGCCTTCTGTTTTATTTCCCTCTCCCCCTCTTTATCACTTTCTGCTAAAGCAACGCGCTTCATCCCTTGCCTGGAAGGTTGATCTCTTTGGGAATTCAAGGGGAGAGTGAATGGTGGCTGTGCTCATTGCTTAAATAAATGTTGAAGCTCTCTTACGTTCAAACTGTCTGTCATGCTAATTTGTTGTCCGTTAGCAGCAGCAATCATTAAATTTAAAACACACTTCTATGTTAACTGGATTTAAGAAAACGTTGTTTCCAGTGATGAGAAGTCACAAAAAACAGTCAAGGCTGTGCTCTGTTCTGCTATTAAAAACAAGACAGAACTCTAAAAATGGGCTGTGCTCAAAACAAGCTGTACTGATGGTGGTATAGTTATTATCCCCTCTTCAGTGAGGTGCCATCAGTACCAAAGGAGTGTGTTGAACAGTTAAAAAAGAAAGGAAAACTTCTAAAAAGAAAATGATTCTCCCTTCTTTTTTTTTTTCCCAAAATATTTCTCTCAGGTAAAGGTTGTGACAGGAAAGGATGGGCAGACTGGTACTCCTGTCGCTATAGCAACCCAGCTTCCTCCAAATGTTTCTGCTGCTTTTTCATCCCAGCAGCAACCATTTCAGGTACTTTTCAATGGTTCTAAAATGTAGTTTCATCCCAGATTTTTTTTCTTCATTCAGATTTGATATTTCTTAGATGAATTAGAATTTTCCCAAGAGCCCATCCCTTATCATCTAAACAAAACCAAAAAACCTTTTCAGCCTTCAAATGCATCAATATAACTGAAGCCTTGAGGAAGTTAAAGCTTTGTCTCCAGGTTGCTGGCTTATTGCATTAACTTTCAGCTTGAATGTTTTCACTTTGGTTTGTTTGTCTTTTGTATCCCTAATGCATTTGGTTCATTTGTGCATTCTGCGTAGTGATAATATGGATTCTTTGTCTGTGGCATTGTAATTGTGGATTTCTTCTAAAATTCTTTTCTTTTTTTTTTCTTCCCCTTATGTATTAAAGGTTTTGAGTGTGGCTACAGAAGGTTGTGGATTTGCCTTCCCTGAAATGTGTTAAACAACAATACTAATCCTCTGACACAATTTGTTTTAAATAATTAACTGCTTTCCATTAGCTCTGCCATAAATGTTGGGAAGAAGAAACAGAAGTGCTTATTTTTATTATAAAAGTAATTTTTAATAATTCTTTTCTTTTTTCATGAGGAATGCTGGAGAAAGCCAGGAAATAAATGTGATAATCAGTTAAAATTTTCGTGGATCAGTGGTGATGCAACTTTTCAGTTCAGTGTGGTTTTATGCAGCTGCCTTCAACTCTGTTACCCAGATATCACTGCATACATACCCTGAGAAGTAATATACCCTGATTCCATCTGCAACTAAAATATTTACCTTTTAGCTCAATCATATGCTTAGCAGGTGTTACAGGGTGAATTACTCTGCTGTACCACAGCAGTTGTACAGGCTGTGCTGCCTTTATGTAGGCTTTGGAAATGGAAAGTGAAATGAGATACAAGATGGGTTGTGTTCCTGTGTGTAACTAATGGGATGTTCCCTGTGATATTGTACAGAGGAATTGTGCAGCAAGGGGAATTGCACTGAGAGCCCGCCCTTAGGGCCAGCACTGACATGTCTTGGAAGTCTCCTTAGGTAGTCAGACTTCATTTAGGCTGTTTAAAATACCTAATATTATATCAGGTTATTTACTGTAGTGGTTAGGGTTATCACCAAGCTGTAGCTGCAGCAGTGATGATACTTTTCAAGGTATTGTACCATGTCAGATCAGTTTCAGGGAAGCTGGTTCATGCTGAAAATGTACAAAACTCATTGTGTGGTACTGACTTTTAACACAAACAGCTAACAGAAAGTGGCATTTCTTTCCATCAGTCTCGCTCTTTGTGACTGTTTATGGAGAAATAATGTGTTCCAATCAGCATCACCATTCAAATCCCAGTGCAGACGTGCAGCACTCAGGGTGGTGAGAAGTGCACACACTCATTGTGTGTGTGCTACATAATCATGACCTCGGGACAGCTACATTATTTTAATTAAAGTTGGGACAGTTTTAGTCTAATATTAATGGTATGTGACTGCAATTTCTAAAGACATAACATGTCTGCTGTCTGAAGAGTCTGGCCTAAATTACACGGTGATAATGCAGGCAGCTGGGAGGCATATTCTTAAGAAAATGTCAGTCAAAAATTCTAAAGTAGAGATACAGCCTGGAACTGTAAGTATGCAGTCATCCAGAGGGAGAGAGCAGGTAAAATAAATGGCATTTAATGTGGAGTTTGAAGAATATAATTTCTTAAACTGATGTCCCAGTAGCATCTGATGCAAATGGGACATAAACTGAATTTGTTAGTTGATTTAGCAGCATTTACAAAACCAATTCTTGTGGCTTATTTTGAAAATTCTGTAAATGCCCAAGTCTGTGATGCTCTTCCAGACACTGGCTGTTGGACCTGAAATATGCTGCATGTCTACCTTATGACAAGACAAATATTTGAAAACTTAATCCCTATTGAGTGTGAAGTGGCAGTGAACTGTGAATATGAGTCAGAGATACTTAAAACCAGAATTTACATCTTAAGGCTGTAGCTGTATCGCTGGCCGCAAATACCCTCAGAGCAGCAAAGAGATTAAATGTTATTAATTCATAGCTATTGATTGAGTTTGAGGGGCATGAGATATATTCAGCTCAAAAAGGAAAATTTGAAACCCAGTCATTGTAGGTGATGTTGGCTGTGATTATTAATACCATGCAGAGAAGCACTGAAGATGCAGGATGTCACTGCTATGATTTATTTCAGTATAGACTGGTGTTTACCTCTGTGGGTTTAATTTACATTGGTAAAATTTTGGTTAAAATCAGAGAAGAAAATACCTATGAATAAAGTAAAAAAAAATTATGGGAAATTACTTTCTCTGTTGTCATAAAAAATTTTCACATTTTCAGACCCTTCCTGTATATTTCAACACGTTTAAAGCTCTCCCCATTAGAAAAGTACACTTGGAGAACTAGAGTGCTAAATTAATTCATTTCCCAGGATGCAGAGACTGCCATTCCTAAAGTCTGTGTTTATATTTTCTAATGGAATCTCTTAGGATTTTTTTGGGATAGCCCTTATTTTTCTTGTATTAAGTATCGTAGTAGAATATTTGGTACAGCATCACCAAATATTGAGGAGAATTTAAAAATGACTTGGAAGCTCACTGAAGGGAATTGGACTTGCACAGATACTGATGGACATTAACAAGTACTTGTCAGTATGCTGAGGGCCCAAAGAGCATGAAAATTGTCATATACCCAAATTTCTTTGCTTCAGTAATTCTGTAGGTGAGCCTGTCAGGTGTGCTTGATGCTGAAAGGATTCTCTGGGATAGGTTCTTGCCATCATTGCCAATATTAAATGTAGTGATTTAAAAATAAAGTTTGAATGCACTGTGTAATCTTACTGAAGCTAAATTCCAGCTTGGTGAATCAGAGTCCAGTGATTCCTTTTTCATCTTGATATCAATAGTGCTCTTCCATACTTGTTAATTCATAGTTTGTGTGCTGTTTATCCTCAGACAAAATGGATAATAATTTCTGATGAGCTGTGATGTCACCTTAGCCTTATGGCAATATTGTTTCTCCTCACTGAGTTTGTTTATGAGACTCATTTTGCCAGCTGTGCAAATAGGTACAAGTCCAGCATCTGGAAAACTGGAACTGGAACTTGTGCTTGTGTACTTTGGCTGAGGTTCTTTCTTCCATCTTCCTAGCTTTTTCCTGAAATATTTCAGCAGTAACTCTCACAAAGCTCTATCCTGAGAGAGCTGGAGACTCAAATAACCTTAAACTGTTTTCAGGATGAGGATGAATTTGTGTTACTGATGTTCCACACATACATAATACATAGATGAAAATTGCCATTAATTAAAAAAAAGTAACAAAAAAACCTGGGCAAGTTCATTTTTTACATATCCCATTTTCCTGAGTTTGGTATCACTTAACAAAATGTAAGTGTGCATTATATATAACCAACTTCATCACTGTAAAATTTAAACTCAACAAAGAGTATCTGTGCATTGTGGACAACTAAGACTTCATAGCAGAAATTGAATGAGTCTTGTTTCCTTTGTTGTGCAGCTGTTCTGAATGACTTATTCTGTGCTGGACTCCTTAGATCCGTTTGTAAATTCTCTCCTGGTGTCAGACCATCTGCAGATTGAACTTCTGTGATTTGTTTTCTTTTCCCTGTAGCAAACGCATACAGGGACTCCAGCGACGGGGACTGTGAGCACCATAGAGATTGAAGCTTTTAAGAGACAGCAGCAGGCCCTTGCACCAGCAGGTATGTTCCACAGGCACAGTTCCACTTCCATCTTCTTTTTTTCCCAAACAGTGATTGGAGCCCAGTGTTCTGTAACTTTTGAAGTACATTTTTGCCTCACCTTGGGCGTCGCCAGATCCTTAGGACTATCTACTGTGACTGGTGCTGTGGGAAGAGTGCACTCCACTCCCAGTAGATAGGCATGGATTTGACAGGCATGGAAACATGGTTAGGTTGATTGTTCTGGCTGAGAAGATTGGAGATGGCCAACTTGAAGTCAGAGGGACTCTGCCCCTGGAGCATGTTCTTCATAAATGCTACACATGTACAGTAGTTGTAGCTTTCGGAGCTGATGTTGGAATCATGTGTAGTAGTTTGCTGTGTAAAATTGAACCCATTCCATTATACCATGCCATAAATGGAATTTGAATATCACAGATTCGTCTAAGAGACCACGAATTGAAGTGGGCCGTCATGGGATGGTTTTTCAGCACCCGGGTGTGGCTTCAGGAGTTCCTCTTCAACAGCTAATGCCAACGGCACAAGGTACTGTGTCACCACATGCCAGTTGCACATTAATTTCACAAGGAGAAGTTGGTGATGGAACTAGAAACTTGGGCTTCTGGCCTGCCAAGATCCTAGTCCCACCACACACTTCTCCATGTAAATTAATACTTGGTATGCAATGCCTGGTTTGTTTAAGGAGCTGAGTGACGGGCTCCAAAGGTGCATGTGGGCATGGAAATACGTCACAGGTGCTGATGCAAAATGGCCAATCTGAGAATTCTAGAACTGAACCAATGATTTATGAAAAGGAAACCACCTAATTGGAACATCATGACAAATTTTTATTCGTGAGTCATGCCAAGCTTTAGAATATGTGTTAGAGTGAATGTGTTCTTAGAAAGAACTAAGTAGTATTTAGACTTTATGCTGGTTTTTTAGGTTAAATTCCATTAGCTCACCAGTCCTTTTTTTTTTTAGTATACAAAATTTAGAAGACCTATAATGACATGCTCTTTTTTAGTTGCTGTGCTCCAAATTCTAGTTACAGTCCTGTGCATGAAGTACTTTGTTGTTTATCGTAATGGTGATTCATTTTGTGATTGTGATGTGGTATTTTCAAGTGATGGTGTCTTGTGGCAAAGTAAGTAACAAAGCGGCTCTATCCACAGTCCATTTCCTCCTGAAATCAACAGAGAGCATGGGACCCTTTCATCTCACCTGTGCCGTGTCTCTTTGCCCTGCAGGTGGGATGCCTCCCACTCCCCAGACGGTGCAGCTGACGGGGCAGAAGCAGAGCCAGCAGCAGTACGACCCCTCCAAGGGCCCTCCGGTGCAGAACGCGGCCAGCCTGCACACGCCGCCGCCGCAGCTGCCGGCGCGCCTGCAGCCCGCCAACGTCCCCATGGCGTCTCTCCCGGCCGCCCTGCAGCTCCCGCAGCAGCAGCCCCAGCTCGTGGAACCTCCGGCCCAGCCGCAGATCCAGGTGAAGATCCAGCCCCAGAGTGTGCCCCTGACGGCCGCTCCGCTTGCGGCGCCGCTCCAGCAGCAGGTGCCCCCAGCAATCCACGTGCAAGGACAGACGCCCAACCAAGTGCCGCAGCCGCAAGCTGCGATACAGCAGCAGGTACGGGAGCCTTGGTGGGGTGGATTGGACGTGTGTTTGTTTCCATGGCCAGTAAAATCTAAGAACGCTGTCTTCATCTTTTAATTCCGTTGGACACTTAAATCCTTTCCCTGTAAAAATGCAGGCGCACGTTTGTTATTAAATTATAATCTCCATTATGTTCTGCTGTAGTGTGGAGTGAGTATTGAATCCTCAACTCCTCAGTAACCAGTGTGTTTCTTGGGCAGACTGTGACTCTGACACGACCATCTGCAGATCCTGCTCAGAGTTCTCAGCGTCTTGCAGCAAATCCGCTGCCACCTACCTCATCCATCGCTCCAGCAGCGATCCCAGGCACAACACCGCCTTCTCCATACCCCGTGCAAACAAACAGGACCTCTCCAGCAACCAACAAGTCCCTGTCTCCTATTGCATCCAAGCCTCCTGGCGTAGCTGTAGCAGCAGCACCTAAAACACAGAGTCCGGCTCAGAATGCGGCGGTGGTGCCGCAGGAAAACTCTCAAGACAAGCTGGCTGAGCAAGTCAAGCTGGTGAGATATTTTCTGTGTCATGCTTCTACACTCTTTCTTTTCCTGTCAATTAATTTAATAAAGTGGGAGCAATTACTATTTTTCTCTGATTCTGTGACTTCAGGTGCATTCTGCAGCTTCATTGTAAGTCTCTGTACTTCTTTTTAAGGAAAATCAAATCCATCAGCGGATAGCAGAACTGAGAAAGGAAGGTTTATGGTCCCCCAGGCGACTGCCTAAACTCCAGGAGGCTCCAAGACCAAAATCCCACTGGGACTATTTGCTGGAAGAAATGCAGTGGATGGCAACTGATTTTGCTCAGGAGAGGAAGTGGAAGATGGCAACTGCTAAGAAGGTACTTGAAAAACATTTTATTACTCAGAACAATAAATGTTGATAACAGTTTGGTAGCAAAGCTGTTGAAATATCTTTTGCTACAGATAGAAGTAAAGGAAAGATAAGGCACTAACTTTTACCTCAGATGAGAAGTTGTGTTATCAGTTTTGGATATGGCACCTGAGAGAGACTGGATAATTGTACAGATTGTGGATGCAAACAACAGTTTGTGGATTTTATTCCTCTGAAAATCAAATAGCTTGTGTAGGAACCCAGTCAATATGTTGACTGGGCAATATTTAAATAAAAAATAGAGTTGTCATGCCTGTCTCACAAGTGAGTTATTTCCTGCCAATAAAGAGTAAATCTAGAATTTTGTAAATAACTTCCATTGGGTGTGGTTGTTTGTCTAGTTCTTTTTTCTTAATCTCATAGAAAAATAGGAGTAAAGACAATAGTGGAAACATGGTAAAGAACTGTTTCCACAGGGGAAGGGAGCAGCACAGCAGGAATACCTTAATGAAATGAAAATTCGTATGGTGTGAGATGAAATCTATAAAATCTGTTACAATTTACAGTAAACAAGGGCTTTCTATGGATACCAGCAGTGTTGCATCTTTTCTTGATACATTTGTGACCAGTTTAGGGAAATGAAGAGAGCAACTGAAGGTCATGAGTTTAAGTTGCCATGTTGTTTTCTACTGTATATTCTGAAATGATGGAAGCTCAGAAGCAAAGTACTGAAATAAGTGTATTGTTTTGTACAATAAATATCTGCATTTTGAATATAATTTAAATCTGGATTTCCATTTGTGGCCAATGGTAGGTTTTTAAGAATAGGAGAAACAGGAAGGGCAAATGTGAAAAGATCCTTCCCCTGGCACTATGCTTCAGACTTCTGGAAGTCAATGTTTTAGGGACCTCCTGAGCTAAAGGTTGCAATCAAGTCAGTCTTAACAGCCATTGACTGATCTTTCACTCATGTATGTACACTCTTTTTGAACTCATTTTAGCTTTGGTCTCTGACATTTTGTGGTGTGATTTCTGTGACTTCATATGTGCTGTCTGAAAAAAAAGTTTTCTTTTGTGTGTGTGCTGCTAATTTCAGTGGATTTTTTCGAGTTTTTGTATTCAGAGAGTGAATTCAGAGTTTCCTGCCTGATTTCTTAGCTATAGTTGTATTTTCGTTTTCTTTGAGTTTCATGTCTGTTGCTTTACTGGCATAGTAAGAATTAAAAGTATTGGAGGTAAGTGCTATGTGTGTAAAGCTATGGTCAACATTGGGCTGCTAAAAACCACTATAATCTTAAGAAATGCAATGATATGTATTTTGAGGTAACCTAATTGAGTATTTCATGGTATTTTAGATGGTAAGAACTGTGGCTCGTTACCATGAAGAAAAGAAACTTACTGAAGAGCGAGCTAAAAGGGAAGAACAGAACAAACTGAGGAGGATTGCAGCATCCATTGCTAGAGAAATAGAGTATTTCTGGTCTAACATTGAGCAGGTAAAGTACCCACTCACTAACACTTGTGCAATTTGTGGCGGTTCTTTCATCTTCAGTAGTTTATTTGTAAAATAAAAATGCTTTATAGACTTGCTTTACATTTCAGGTTGTTGAAATTAAACTGCAAATTGAATTTCAAGAGAAAAGGAAAAAAGCTTTGAATTTAAAGAGATTTTCAAGGAAAGGTAATTGTATTCCATTTCATAAGAAATATAGTCTGAATTCTGATGATATTGTTTTATATAATTTCACTCAGAGCAGGTTAATCTCATTGGCAATAAAACTGTGAGTTGCTAATAATAGGCTGTGAATCTGAATCATGAGTTATGGGGTTTTATGTTTTTTGTGCTAGATTTTGTTAATACTTTTGTTTTGCTTTGAATATATTTAAAAGTTCATGTAAGAAATGTAAAATTACTAAGTGATGAATACATACATCAAGTGTAATAATTTTCCAGGTAAGGATACAAAAGAAGACCTTTATTTGGAAAAAGCAAGTGAAATGGTAAGTCCTTCTGTTTTTTGAAAAGGCCATCAAGTTAGTTGAAATGTGACTACATGTGTAAAAAAATTTTGGTAAAGATGAATTTTTTTTTTTGAATACATGGTGATGATAAGAAGATTTCACTGTAGTTACTGAGAAATGAACATTCAGCCACAAGCACAAGTATATTTTTTCTTTTCTAGTTAGGAAGGGAAGTGGACTGTGGTTGGTACATGTCTTTAGTGGCTGTGAATCATTCACTCTGGGATGGAAGACCAAAAAACTGTACAAATTAATTGCCAGACTTGGGCAGGAGTTTCATCTACAACAGCCAGGGGTAGACTTGGTGGGTCATGAAACGTGTTTTCAGGTGTTCAGCAGAGATTTATCTGCTGAGAGATGAAGGTGTATGTTAGAGAATGGATCAAACTGAATGAAACTTGGATATCTTTTTCCTTGGATAAAGTGTGTGCTAAGGGCTCCTTAGCTGTGTCTGTGCACTTGGGAAAAAATGGACAAGGGATCTGAGCCCCTGAGCCATCTGTCATGGCACAGCTGATGCCCATGTGCTGAAATACTCCCCCTCCACCCAGCAGAATGCCTGCATCTGAATTTCCTGCTAGGAACAAGCCTTAGTATGTGTTATCAGCCAAACTGTGGCCCAGCACTGGCTGTGAGAGTTAATTGGCACAGGCTAAACAATTTTACAGCGTGCACTGGACAGCTGAGACAACTCTAGGCCTGAGCCATATCCCTTTTTTATTGACTAATGAAAAAATTTAGTCCTTGAGCCATCCTGGATAAAAGTTTTGTACCACAGCTGGACCTGAATAATTTAACCCATGAGCAGTGGAAGTGACTGACTGCACACTCCCATCAATTCAGAAGCAGAGTTTCTGTTTTTGCATGCCCAGGGAAGTGCTAATAGATGTTAAGTGTCTATCAGCAAATGCTTTTGGGACTGCAAGGCATGTGTTGTTGTCTTTAAAAAACAAATCAAGCCCCCTGCTTATCTTTTGTTTTCTATGATTTTAAATATTACAATTATTTAATGCTAGGGGGGTTCATCATCTGGAAGGAAAAGAAAGGCAAGCACATCTTTGACTGATGAGGAAGGTAAGTCACTTCTCAAAATTTTGCATCTAGCATAGTAAATAAATTGAATAATAAACCCACAATTTTTCAGTCTATTACTGTGTGGGTACAATGCTTTTTATGAACTAAATACCAATCTTCATCTATTTCTTAGAGACATTAGATAGTCAATTAAATAGTTAATTATCCCTAAAAGAGCTCCAATGGAAGTTTGAAAATAACATTTTCCTTGAAATTTTACTGCCATCATTATTGGTGGATTTTAATTCTTTCTGTCATCATTACTTCATTTATTAGGCCTTACTAATGGTCTTAAAGTTATTTTGAGGATTTTAGACTGAAATACCCATCTGCTTTGGGCCCTTTCTTGTGGTGGCCACTCTGTCACGTTCCTGACAAAGGAACTCCCCTGTTCAAAGCTACAGAGCAACCTGTGGTGAACAATGTCAATCAACACTTAACAGCCTTCTGTCCTGAAGCAGAAGTGCTTCTCTCTTGTTCATTTTTCTTTGAAACACTGCATATAGTTGCTCTCAGATTATCTTGTTTTCCATACATACTTAATTCTTTTTAAATCTTGCAGACTTAGAATATTCTGTGCTCATTCACTTCAGGGGTATAGAATTGTAAGCCACCTGAATTACTGTATAATTTTAATCCAAGATTTGCATTTGTTTTTTTTGTAGTTGAAGATGAAGAAGAAACAATTGAAGAGCAAGAAGCTAAAGAAGGAAACATAAACCATCAAACTGAATTGTCTAATCTAGCCAAAGAAGGTAGGCATGTGGCTTAATTCTTCTCTGGGCTGGTCCCTGAAACAACAGCTGGAAACACACAGCACTTGTTATATTTGTAAAGAGGATTAGAGGTGAGAAATTGAGTGCATTCAGATGTTCAGTCCTGTGTAATCTGTATTTAGTTTCTTCTGTTTGGAAAGCTGCAGCAGTTTACAGGATGATGATGGACATCTACACTTTATAAAGCAGTCCTAGTTATCACACCATTTTTTGAGAAAAAATAGTTCTCCAGTGAAGCACTGCATTAAAACCTTACACCAGGACTCACAACCCAAGTTCTAGGAGTGCATGATAAACACTAAAACCAAGGTTGTATCAGATTGAACATGGACATTTTATCATCCATTGTCTTGAGTATCTCAGGAGGGTTTTGTGACTGACTTGGTAGGTCCAAAAGGGCACTTATGTGCTGATCTTGAAGTGGGGGTATAAATATTTGAAGATAAGGGCCTTTTAGGGCCAGTGCTCTGGCTAGCAGCTCTCTCATTAGCAATGGAATTGCTATTCTGAGCTTCGTGTGTGCAAAGTACCCCATAGAGGTGTGTCACTTACCCTGGTAAAAGCAGATTTTTAGAGGCAGGCTGCCCATTAGGCTGAGCGTGCTTGGCGACGAACATGTGGTTTCCAAATCTGTTTGTTTGGTTTGTTTAGCAGCTTAGTGGCTGCAGTGAACTGGCCAGTTGGAGGGATTATAACCCTTGGCCAGTCAGCCAAGTTCCTAATGAGAATGTTTGCTGATTGATTGGCCACTGCCAGCATGTACATTCCTAGTTTAACACCTCAGACAAGGGATCCAGGAATTAAAACTCAGTTTTGAAACTTTTGAAGTCTTGCATTGTCTTCCAACCACACAGCCCCTACCTTCCCAACTGGGCGTTTACTGAGGGTTGTAGGGTGTGTTTGTAACACAGTAAAAAGCAAAATATGAGAGCAAATTACTTGGTGTAATGTCAAATGTTCTCTGTAGTCAAGGTTATTAAACAAATGCTGCCATCATTCACTTAATAATTACCTCTGAAGTTAACTTCTGATTAGACAACTGGCTTTAGGCAATTGTGAAGAATATAATGAAATTATAATTAATAGTATCTATTATTCCAAATTTTGATATTTTTAAACTTCCATCCTTTAATAACCTTCAGCTGAATTGCCTCTGGAAGATTTGATAAAGATGTATGAAGGTGCCTTTGCAGAAAATTTTCACTGGCCCCAGCCGAAGCCTGACAGTGAAGAGGAGAGCAGTGAGGAAGGTAAATTACTCTATGTTTAGAAGGAGTTGTGCTGATTTACAGGGTGAAAATTGCTTGGCTCTTCAGGACTCCATGAAAAGACATTTTGTTCTAGGGAAAAACACACAGTGAGTGAATCACATTTAAAATTTCTCAGTTTGTGAAAAGAGGGCAGTGTTTGACTGTCTTAAAGTGAAGATGTGTGAGATTTTCAAGAACAATACTGAGCCATAGAAAAGCCTCTCTACACTGAATTAAACAGCACACTTCTTAGGTAGCTATAATTACACCTCTGTTCTGTGCTAACATGATGATAGAACTACGTACTTGAAAAGAGGTTTTAAATAGAATGAGAGGACCTCCCTAGAAGTTGTGAAAAGGTGAAGGTCATGTTAGCCTAGTTGGTGTGAATGTGCAGAACATGTACATGAACCTGAGCTTATGCTATTTGCATTTTACCTGAACTAGCTTAAAAATCATAGAATTGCTTTTAAATGTTAGCTGCCTCCTTTAGACCCGTGTCTGACTCCTGGTTATATCTGTTCCTTTGGGTAACAGCTGCTGAAGTTTATTTTAGATACCACTGTAATTTTTCTCTCTCTTAGAAATGGAAGACCACATGTCTGATAGGGAAAGTCCCCAGAAAGAAGTTGTCCTCATAGACTCCCTTCTCAGCATTGACCAGTACAAGGGCCTGGACAGATCCAGTCCTCCCAAGAAGAATGTACGAGACATAGCAGAAGTTGCTGCTGCAGCAGAGATGTTGTTACCTAAAGGCAGCTCCAGGATAACAACAGCAGTAAGAATCCTTATTTTTTGCTACTCTGTGTGCTGATGTTTGCATAAAGAATGCTTTTTCCTTCATTATTTTGTCGCTTTTAGCACGAAATTGCTTTTTTTCTTTTGGGTTTACTATTGAATGTTTATACTTTATGCCATGCTCTGTGAATTTAATTCAGGAAAAAAAATCTAATTATTCACGTTACAGGTGAAATACAACACTCCATCACTGTTGTATGGGTCTCTCAGAGAATATCAGAAGATTGGGCTGGATTGGCTGGCAAAGCTGTACAGGAAGAATCTCAATGGCATCCTGGCAGATGAGGCAGGGCTTGGAAAAACCGTGCAAATTATTGCCTTTTTTGCGCATTTGGCTTGTAATGAGGGTAAGTTCATTTGGCTAACAGTTTTAGACAGGTACTGGGCCAGCATTATCTTTGTGAATTGTAGGCTAGGGTCACTTTTTTTCCCCTACTGAACCATATCAGGCTTTAGTTAATGATAGGAATAAGATTGTGTCAGAATAACTTTCTGATATTTTGTGACAAGGGTGCTATCTAGTCAGGTGTAGTGTCTGATCAACCTATTACCCTCTAGAGATTCTTCTGAATACTTCCAAATTCTTACTAGTACAGAAAGGCCTTACAAATTGTTTAACGACCAGGAGCAGATTAGTGATTTAAATATCTATTTGTTGTTAATGGATCTCACTTTCAATGATTAATTTAGTGCAATGCACTTAAAAAATCAAGGGAGGATATAAACCACATGCATTGTAAGGAGTCTCCTTCCAGTGTTAACTGCTGTATTTCCCCTTCTGCAGGGAACTGGGGCCCTCACCTTGTTGTTGTCCGGAGCTGTAACATATTGAAATGGGAGCTGGAATTGAAACGTTGGTGCCCAGGGTTGAAAATACTTCTCTACTTTGGGAGTCAAAGAGAACTTAGGGCAAAAAGACAGGTGCTGTATTTTGCAACTCTTACACTGTTGCCTGAGATATTTAGCCTGTATATATGTCTCTCTTACTTATCTTTTATTAATGAAGAAGTAGCTGTTTGTAGGGTATTTGAGAGTTCTGCCTTAACATTTCTGTCTCATCCTTTCTTTCTTTTTCCATAGGAATGGACAGAGCCCAACAGCTTCAATGTGTGCATCACTTCCTACAAGCAGCTGTTCAAAGGCCACACAGCATTCATGAAAATGCGATGGAAATACTTAATAGTAGATGAGATGCAGCAAATAAAGAATATGACTGAGAAACACTGGGAGGCACTTTTCAATCTCCGCAGGTACAGAGCAGAGAATTGATTTCCTGCTGCCAGTGGGTTTTTCTCTTTTCATGTCACACAGTTCTCTTAAAACTGATTATATAAAAAACCCTCTTGACTTGGTCTGCCCGAATTCCTGAGCAACATGCGCCTATAGAGAAGTGCTTTTGTTTGAAACTATCAGGATTCAGAGGAATGCTTGAGATCTTTTTGTTTCCACTGTAATTCATATCACTGTAATTCTTCTTTGCTGATATCCTGTGCTCCCAAACAGACTCCCTTGTATGTTCTGATACTCTGCAGATACTTCTGCAGTAGCAGAAGAAGCTATTTGGTAGTATATTTAAGATTGAAAACATATTTTATCCTAGGTTGAATTTCATTATATCTACATAATTCTTCTGTGTATCTGACAAACATAAAGGCACAGTAATCAGTCAATTAAAAATCTTCTTTTGTTCACAGCCAGCATCGTTTGCTTCTGATAGACACTCCTTTGCATAACACATTGATGGAGCTGTGGACCATGGTGCATTTTTTGATTCCGGGAATTTCCAGACCTTACTTGGATTTTCCAGTAAAAGCACCTAATGAGGAGAACCAGGATTATTGCCATAAACTGGTCAGCAGGTTGCACAGAGTATGTTGTGTCATTTTTTCTCATGTGTCCTACTACAGTACTAATGTTGTTGAGAGGGGGGGGAATAAAAATATGTGGTTCAGATCACAATTTGTGTCCTTTCTTAACAGTTTGTTCAGTTTAGTCAGAAAATGCTTCTGAAAGCAGAGGGTTCTGCTACAAGAGGAATGTAGAAGTTTATTTTAAAAATAATATACAGGGCTCAGATTTTGAAGCATGACATGCCGAAATTAAAGAGCAAATTAATGTCTATACAACTGTGTGCATAGCAGTATGATTATATATAGCATATGCAGTTTATCACATCAAATCTGTTAGGTGTGAATAAGTTTAGCTCCCTGTTGTAAACTCTTTGAAGTGAGAATTTTTTCCTCTCAATTCTGAAATGTTTCAGATGATTCAGCCGTTTATTTTGCGGAGATCAAAGAGGGATGTTGAAAAGCAGCTCACAAAGAAATACGAACACGTGCTCAAGTGCCGTCTGTCTAGTCGACAAAAAGCCATGTATGAGGATGTCATATTGCAGCCAGGGTAAGGGCTTGAAACAGTAAATATAAAATACTGTCACTTTTAGTGCTCAAGCAAGGAAAGAAATGATTATCATGGGGAGGAAGTGTTTTAGTGTTTCTCTGAAATTTTCCATTATGACCCATGAATAAAATGTGATTGCATTATAGACTGGAAATACAGCAGGTTATGATATGGCCTTGTGAAAAACATGCATTTACCTCTGGAACCTAAGAATCGAGTTATGGTGGTCAGGTCTTCGGCTGTATTGTTTTAACATTTGTCTCTAATGAGTGTCTCTTCATTTCTTTATAGCCCAGAGTTTTCCTCACTCCCCCCTCACCAGTGGTATTTGATAGGTGCAGGGGTGAAACAGAAACAAAGCAGGGAGAGGATGGGGTGCTGGATAGGTTGTATTTGACTGTAAGGCAGCATTGGGTCTTTAGGTTTCACTTTTGCAAATTTACTTTTGGTACAGTGCTGCTTAAAATACTGCAGAAGACCTTGGTGAAATCTAAACTTGTTCTAAGACTCCTGCATAGCATACTGCATTGCTCATTCTCACCGTGCTGATTTAGGAACATCTCCATAAAAGCTGCACATAACTCAATGTCTTTCTGTATATTTTATTTGGTAGAACCCAGGAAGCCCTCAAAAGTGGACACTTTATCAGTGTCCTGCATGTCCTGATGCAGCTGCAGCGGATTTGTAACCACCCTGATTTGATAAACCCCCGGCTTTCAAGCTCCTCTTTTGTATCAGAAACACTGGAATACAGAACAGCCTCTCTGGTGCTGCGAGCCCTGGAAAGGGATATTTGGAAGGTCAGTAGAAAAGTAAGGTTTTTTTTCCTCTCTTAGTGCCCTGGCAGAATTTTGGTACCTACTATTGTTTTCTTATATGTGTGTTTTCTTATACCGAGTGTGTTCTTGCTGCATCTCTTTTTTTGTCACACTGGTTTGAACTTTTCAAGTGGTTTGTAAACAGTAATTTTTCACAAACTACTTGGTCAAAGAGAAATTACTTTTGCTTTAATCTTGCTCATGTTTGCAGGAATTTTCCAGCACTGAAGTCACTCTGGGTAGCACTGCCCTTGTTTATGGCATTCTGCAATTTCCTTTTTGCTTTCACTAGCTGAAGGAAAGCAAGACTGATTCACATAAACATTCTGTTACAATGACTAAATTAGTACCCTTCTGTCAATCCATTTTAAGTACCACTATTTCTGTTATTTTTAAACAACTGATTCCAGTCCTTGGCATGATAAAAAATATAAAAGAAGTATGAGTAATGGAACAGCTGACATTTTTTGTTTAATTTTATTTCCATCCTTCATGTTTTTCTACTCCTAAATTGTAGATTGGCATTTAAGCTTGATAGTTAACCTTCAAAGAGTTCTATTTAATTCTTTGGAAACTATGATATATGAAGAATTGTTAAATCTGTTTTGCTTTAATTTCCATAACTGGCTAGTGATTTCAATTTTTTTTTTCCTAATGCTTAAAATGGGACTTAAGTTTAAGATTTATTTCCAAAGTTTCTAGACTGTTTTGGCTAATAATTAATAGTTTATTTCTTAAACTTATACCATTTATTTGAAGTTAAAAAGTAAATATATAGAAACTTAATTCTGCATTGAACATAAAGAGGACTTAACTGTTTGGGTCATCATGGAAAACAATTTTCTGAAATCCCTAGGAATCGGACCTGTCTCTTTTTGATCTCATTGGAATGGAAGACAAAATGACTCATTATGAAGCACAAATGTTGCCAAAACAAAAGGTTACTAGAAAGCTGATTGAAGAAATCTACAGCTCCCCTCCACCGCCAGCGAGACCCAACCCAGTGAAACTCAAACCAAGCAGGTGTGTACACCTGCACTCCTTCTAAGCTACAATTACAGCAGCAAAAGGTGGTTCTATTGCAATCTTCACTGAGTTCTCTCTGCATCTCTGCTAATGGGATTCACACAAAACCTCAGGCTTACCTTTGCATTAAGTTTTCTCTTGCTTTTGTGTTTACCTCTGAAAATAAGAATTCTGTTCTTTGAGGCATGCAATTCCATTGGAAGTTTGTTGATGCATTTCCCATAGTCCTTACTTCAGCAGCAGATGAGCTTTGTTCTTGGACCTTGTTTATGGCAATTGAGTGTTGTTTTGTAGAATTAGCAGGAGGATAATTCAAGACTAAGTTGGGCCTCCAGTGTCAGCTGTGCTCTCACTGATATGTAAAAGGCATATGAAGTTTTATAGCAGTACATTTGTTAAAGTACTTTTCCTCCAGTGAAGAAGTAGTGTCCTCAAAGTAATGTAGAACTGTTTTTCTAATGCAAGAGAGTTGCCTGATGACCTGCAGCATGTTGATGTTTCTCTGGAGATTCTATGGGAGCCCTTTTTTTTCAGATGTCTTCAGATATATCTTTTCCCAGATACTGACCTAGCCTCTTTAGGATGTTTGCTGTAATTCTGAAGCATCCTGCATTAAACTGGGTGTATGGCAATGAAAGTTTTCTTTCTTGGATTTAGCAAAAAGTCACTTTCTACAATGTTTACTCAGGAAGCTTGTGAAGTGATGAGTCTTGCCAGCTTCAGCCATCTGCAGGAAGATTGGCATCTGACATGATCAGTTTATATGTTCCTCGAGGGACAGAGTTTGTTTCTAAAAGCCGAACTATGATCTTGTTATAGAGTTTGACTTTTCCTGCTCTTGCCAGGTTGTTCCAGCCTGTTCAGTATGGTCAGAAGCCCGAGGGCAGGACTGTAGTTTTCCCAAGCACTCAAGTCCAACGCACGGTGACCACGGCGACAGTGACTCAGCAGGGACAAGTTCGAGGCAGATCCCCCATAGCTACGGTGTCTTCAAATCAAGGTATGGGAGTCAGTGCCACCCTGGTCATCTGCACCTCAGCATAGACAGATACAAGTTAGTCTGTTTAACAGAACGCCTTTTCCCTCTAGCTTAATGGTCTAGAATACTAATGGCTTAAAGATACCAACAGACTAATTGCCAGTAAAATTCCCCACTAGTTTCTCCAGAATGATCTGCCAGTATAATGCAAAACAAAGCTTTGTGTAACCTGTTAGCATATGGAGTAAATACGCCACAGTTGGTATTTAAACCCTGAAGACGTGTAATGTTCTGTCAAAGATGGGAATGTACAGTGCTTCTCTGTATTTATTTAGCCTTTAAACAATGCTTTCCAAGTAGATAATGTTGTAAAAATAGGATGGAGTAACAGGTGTGACTAGAAATCCCAGTCTGTAAGGACAAAGCCGTTCTTGTAGCCGTTTGATTATCCTGTTGGAAGGTTTCTTTTTAATGCAGGTTGTTTAAAAAGAGCCGAGTTAAAACCTCTAACAGCTTGCACAAACAACCCTTATTGATTGCAGCTGCAGCAGCACAGTTTCAGACAACTCAGGCTTCCACCAGTGCTCCAAGACACCAGCCCGCAGCGACCTTCACCACAGCAACTAGCGCAGCCAACCCTGTGAAACCGCGGGGCCAGACCTCTGCGCCGGCCCCGCAGCCGGGCCAGCCCCAGCCACAGCCCCCCCCGCACACCATCCAACAGAGTGTGCTGCCTCAGAGGCTCGTACTGACCTCTCAGGCCCAGGCACGGTTGCCTAGTAAGTGGCCTCCCCTTTCAAGGTTTCTCCCACCTTTGTACTACAATGAGGTTAAGTTACTAGGCACCCTAAAATGTGTACAGAATCGTTGTTTTTTTTTCACTCTTCTGATTAGCCTTGCTCAGTACGTTGCTTATGACCAAGGAAAATCGAAAATTGGATAAGAAACAATAGAATTGCTGTGGACATACATTAGCGGTGTCAACTTAATCTCCTATTTCTGCATGTTTCTTCTGCTGGCAAGACTTCCTTCAGACCAAATGTTTTAGCTCTCTCCTAATTATTCCTTTCATGTTAAACACTAATCCATCTGCTAAAGGCCTCTCTGGCAGAGAGGAGCGTCGACACTGTTAGGCAGAGAAAAGCGATGAGGCTTTGCTTTAAGGTTGTATGTGCACTGCCTATTAGCATGTGTAGAGAGTACTGAGCACTGATGTATTAATTTTATCTCTGGGGTAATGCACTGCCTTTACAAAAGCTGAATTTTCACACCAGTATTTTCTCAATATCGTAAAACCTAATGCTGAACTGCCTCTAACCTTTCTGCATTTAAATCACAAAAAGCTTGGTCCTTGCCACTTCAAAGCTTTTTGGTTCGTCTAAATGCAGATTGCTTAAAATAAATCATATTTCATCAGCAAATTTCAAATGTGTATTTAATGTTCCACACATAGGAATATTTTAATTTCTTCCTTAAACCTTCCTTCATGCTCTTGAAAAGGCAGTGGAAATTCACTTTAATGTCTATACTTGTTCTGTTACAAAGTGTCACATGAGTTTTCAGGTAGCTCTTAACTTTTTTGCTAATGAAAGTGGTAATTTCTAAAATGTTGATGTTCTCACCCTTTAAACGATCAGCTTCTTTCCAGTTGTCCAACAAATATAGAAAGCAATACCTGCTTAACTTTTATATGACACTTTTGATGCACTAATTATAATTATGCATGGAAGGCGCTTCAGCACCAGTTTACTAACCAAAACGTAGAATTGTGAAAATTGAACAACTTGCCTCCCACTTTGATTTTTTTAATGCCTGTTTCCCTCCTTAACAGGTGGTGAGGTAGTAAAAATAGCCCAGCTGGCTTCTATAGCAGGAGCACAAGGCAGGATTGCTCAGCCAGAGACCCCAGTGACTCTGCAGTTCCAAGGGAACAAGTTTACTTTGTCACACAGCCAACTCCGCCAGCTCACTGCAGGGCAGCCCCTGCAGCTACAAGGTACTTACTTCAACACAGGTAGTTTTCCATTATTCAGAATGCTCATGTTTTGATATGGGCACCACATTCCTTGTTGCTAGAGATTTTTCCATCCCCAGTGCTTATACTGTCCTGCTCTTCCTATTTTCTGTGAGCCAAGGTAGCTCTGGTTTGAAAAATAAATGCCTATCGAAGAAAGACATAGTTACTTTCTTTTTATGTTATTATTTGATTGGTTTTCACACCCATGCAGTGCAGCTAAAGTAAGGTGAAACATCATTTGATACGATCTCCCTGCTGAGCAGAAACAGAAAAACTGAGAATATTCTTGGTTTATTCTGAAATTGTGTAAATAATACTTCAAGATTGGCATGCTTCTGAATTTTGGCCCAACTATTGCCCTGAGCTGAATGCTGTACTTACAATCCATTTTGTTCTCAAATCTCCCTTGCTGGTGGTGTGTGTTGCCAAATAGAGGAGAGCTGGCATATATTGATTCTCTGTGGCCAACAAAATAAATAGAGGAAACGTTAAGTGAAGATTTTTTGTTTGGATTTTGTCCAAATTCTGTATAAATACCTAGATTAGAATGATACCCCTGTGACACGAAACTCCTCTTCAGCTATGAATACTTGGGTATCTCCCTCCTTTTTGGCAGATTGGTGTAATCAATGTGTCTGCTAAAATTTAACATAATTGAAGCAGTAATGGTCAACTTGCAACACTAATAGATTTTGCTAGAGAACACTTATTCTTTTCCACTCTCTCCACCCTAATGTGTGTTAAAATCCTCCGCTGCAGGAAGTGTCCTTCAGATTGTGTCAGCCCCTGGGCAGCAGTACCTGAGGCCTCAGGGCCCCGTGGTCATGCAGACGGTTTCCCAAGCAGGAACTGTGCAGAACGCCCTGAACGCTTTAGGGAACCAGCACCAGGCAGGTGTCCCAACTTCCACTGCAGTCACACAGCAAGGTCGGTTTTCCAGCCTGAAAAAATGTCACTGTCTAACTGTTGTGTTGCTAAAATCACATTCGTATATAACTCCAGATTGTTGCAGATCATAATTCTGTAAGTTGAGCTCAGAAGTGAGTAAAATATGGGGCAAATACTTTCCAGTTTGTACTTGGTGTGTGCTGGAGTTTTAATAAATTTTTAGGTACAAACTTGGGGGAGAGCATGTAACTTAATTATAGATTTTTTTTTTTAACCAGTTTCATCTTTGGTCAGTTTTTTTGGGGGAAGAACTAAATTTAAAATACTTCGTTAATTTTTGCAAGGAAAAATCAAGAGTGATAATTTTTTAATCTGACAGAGAATGTCCAGTGATTCTCTCCATCTTTCCACATGGATTTTGCTTTTATTTCATTCCTTTCCTTTCTCTAGCTCATCAAGTTTTCCATTTCCCTCTGCAAATGTTGCTTAGATATTTGGTGCCTTGCTGTACATGTGATCAGTTCCTTGCTTAAAACCACAACCAAGATGTTGATCAAAAATAATGGAGAAATTAATGCATTTACATCAAAGCAGCAGATTATTAAATGAAGATAAATATAAGACTAGGAGTTCATTCCCTGAAAATGGCCATCTGCTGTGATTTTCTTGGGATATAAAAAACCATTCCTTCAAAATGGTGTGATGTTCTTACAGTGTAGTTAACTGTCTGGGTAAACATCTGCTAAGAGTGGAAATCACAAGGATGCTACTGAGATTCCATCGTGTGATTTCACCAATTTGTAGATACAGTCAATTGATGTGTTTTCTGAATAATCTTGGATGATTTGCTCAAGATAAGTTAAAACAATCTTCTCCTGAATTAGAACATTTTCTATTTTCTATTGTGTTCATAGTAACATTTCTAAATGTCATTGTGTATTGTACCGTACCTGACATTTTGAATAAAGTACAAATGGAGCACAGCACTTTGCTTGTAAAAAGCAAAGTAAAATTCCATTGATTTATCTTGGATTTTTGTGAGAGCAGTTAGTGTAAATATCTGTCAGAGATCTGATGTATAACAAAGTACAAATTTGCAATAGTCAATGCACATTTAGACTAAAAATTCCTCTGCAGCAAAGATGTGTTACAGGTATGAAATGTCTACTTATTGAAAATAATAAAGAGACCATTTTCAGACTGATAAATTTATAAACACAAGGTTTATCCTCAGTTTGTATTCCAGGTAGAGCTACAGTTACTAACTTGCCATCTGGTGACATGGGAGCAGTGTTAAAACCAGCACCTTTGCATGGACAGTCACAGGTACTCAGTTTTTATTTTTTTGTGGAAACACAACTTTTTGGAATCATTAATAAGTCTGTGCAATAGTTGAAAGCTATAACTTGCAAACCTGGAATTGATTAGGAACTTTGATGATTACAGAGTAGGTAAAGATCCCAACTTCTGTCTGTGTTTCAGGTTGACAGATCTGATGCATTTGCATTTTTAATCCATAGATAAAACAATCTGGTGTATAAAAGCAGCTGACAGCTTTCTTGTGCTGTGATAGACAGGTTCTTGTAACTGTAATGTACTTTAATTATATAGTAATGCATAAATAATCACATTTTTTTTTGGTGTTTTGACCACAGTGGCAATTGGGCAAATTTTTATAGATTTTTAATCTCAACAAGTCTTTAGAAAAGGTACTCAAGCAACTTGCAAAGCATAGGGAAACATCAAGAATATACCAAAAGCTACAAAAATTTACTTTTAAAAAGCTAGAAGATACTAAACTAAGGTAGAATTGACTCTTTAATATGAACCGAATTTCAGATTTTATCTGAAATATATACCTTTAATAATTGTAGTTATTAAATAGTAATTCTACTACAGGATCTGTACTCTGACCCTGATAGTTCCATTCTAAAGAACCTCAGATCCCCTCATTTACTGTGACGAGCAGCAAATGTAGTTTTTCATTCACCTTCTCTTGGCAAAGGAGACGTATGAGGAGAAGAACCGGCTCTTGAAGGAGCGCCTGGACAGGATCTTCTCGGGCAACGAGCGCCGCTGCTCGCGGGCCCCGATGTACGGCCGGGACGTGCTGAGTGTTTGCTCCCTGGCTGGGGACAGAAGGGCCTCCCAGCTGCCTTCCAGTGAAGGCAACAGCTGGAGGTGGGCTGGCTTTGTCAACTGCTGCCTTTCCTCAAGTGCCTCCGGAGGCCCAAGCAGCCCCTTGCGGGAAATGATCCTGGGTTTGGTTCAGCAACAGGAATCTCTAGAGGATCTTGTTAACAGGTAATGTGTGACTCTAGGTGACAAGCCTTTACACATCTAGTTATTTCTAAAGCACTTTTCAAAAAGGCTTAAAACCTTGTTTCTGTTGATGAGCTCATGTGGTTTAGAGTGGTTTATTTAGCAGTAAATGATGTGCAGCATGGAAGTAAAAGTAAGTCACTTCTGTTTCCTTTGGATTTTTATAAATAAGTGTTTTTGCAGTGCCTCTTTCCTAATTTCAAGCCCCAGTTCAGCTGACCATACTTAGGCTTACTTTCTTATGCTTTGGATTCACTTGAATAAGTACCTCTCAGACCCAACTAACAAGAGTTCAGACCCAGAGATGCTGGCAGAAGGTAGTTTAGCCAAGACTGACTTTTGTTGCTGTGTCTATGATTATTGATGATCATTTTGTGTATAGCTTTTAAAATAGGTATGGCCTTGTTTTGATGCTTTTCACAGGGCTCTCTTCGTGTTGCCAGCTGCAGTTGCTGCTCCCCCATGTTTCTATGTAGCAAATCCTCCCCCTTCATACAGTCACAGACTGAAACTCCTTAAGCACAGCCTGAGGCAGAAGGCAGCTCCACACTTGCATCAGTTGCAACAGCTGACAACTCCTCACTTGCTGCAGTTCCCTGACCTCCGGCTGGTGCAGTATGACTCAGGTAAAGGACATTTGCTGACAAGATTTCAGTAGTTTCCTCTATCATATGAATGGAATTTCTGTATAAAACCATTATTGGTTTTTCTGTTTAAATTACAGGAAAATTAGAAGCTCTTGCTGTCTTGCTTCAGAAGTTGAAATCTGAAGGGCGCCGTGTGCTGATTTTGTCACAAATGATTCTGATGCTGGACATACTGGAGTTGTTCCTGAATTTCCATTTCCTCACCTTTGTGAGGATTGATGAATATGCCAACCAGGAACAACGACAGGTAAGTGTTCCCTACCAGCTGCCCACTGGTGCAGCAATATGTGCTGCCCCGGCTTTTATGCACTAGAGCAGGGAAAGGAAATTTACTTTGTTTTGTACTCAGTTTGAAACACTTGGTGTGTTTTCATCCGTTTTTTTTACTAGGCTGTAGTGAATTTGGTTTGGTATTTTATTTTTGTGTATGGTTTATTTAGTCCTTGCTTTTATTCTGTTTATGCAGGAGCTGATGAAAATTTTCAACAGAGACAAGCGCATTTTCTGTGCCATCCTCTCCTCTCACAGCCGTTCCACGGGAGTCAATCTTGTCGAGGCAGACACTGTTGTGTTCTATGACAATGATCTGAACCCAGTGATGGATGCAAAAGCTCAGGAATGGTGTGACAGAATTGGGAGATGTAAAGATATCCATATATACAGGTGATGGTGACAGTCAACATCTGCTTTTTAACATGTTTTAATGTGAGGTTAGTTCAGACAGTGCTGAACTGTATGCCCTGTATGATCTGGAATAAAGTGGAAACAGTGCTGAAAACCACCTCCCTTCAATAAAAAGATGCCAGAGTATCCTATGAAAAAGTGGGGGGGTTTAACACCAAATGTAATAAATGAATCATACCTGCATGGGTTTTGTTTGTTAGTCTACATTGAATTTTTTAAGGGATCCTTTTCATTGTTGATTTTTGGTTTTGTTGCTTTTTTTTAATTACTTAGATTATTTGAAGGTGGTAGTGTGTTTTCTTCTGGGCCTGCACTGTAACGAAAAGAACTCCCACACGCTACCACGTTTTAAGCTTTTAGTGGTATTCTCTAAGGACAGATGGTCTCTTTGTTTCTGAAAGCTGGTTTGGAAATTACTTGCCAGATTTCTACATTGTTTTTCCTTTCTTTTTTAGGCTTGTCAGTGGTAATTCTGTAGAAGAGAAACTTTTGAAAAATGGCACGAAGGACTTGATCAGAGAAGTAGCTGCTCAGGGAAATGACTATTCAATGGCCTTTTTAACACAGGTAAGTTAATATTCAGAATGCATTGAAACACCCGTGCTGCAGTGTTTAATAAATCCAGGCATCTGTGTTGGAGTGTTTCATAGCAGTTTAGTAGAAGTCTGTCTGGGCTAGAATTAATAAGGAAGCATATTGGATTTCATGATTGCTTGAACTCTCAGTGTTGGGGCCACATTCTTTCAAATGCTGTCCATCTGTTTTGTTCTGTTATTTGCATAGTGACGCACAGACTTCACCCATGACTTAATATATTGTGGTTTCTTCACCCTGCTGCAAAATTTTGCAGTGCTTGTAAGGGTGAAGGTCTAAACAGCTTTAAAAATGTGAAATAAGTTTGGATATTTAGAGAGATAGGCTCTGAATTACTGCTCTGAAGATACATGAGGCAGTGACTGCACTGGTGGAGCCAGACTATCCTGGCTGGCACTCCTGATATCGAAAAAAAATAGAATGCTCCCCAAACCTGAATGTATTTCTCTTTTTTCCTTCTATTTACCAAGCAAACAATTCAGGAATTGTTTGAGGTTCATTCTCCTATGGAGGATTCTGGATTTAGAGTGAAAGCAGAAGAATTTGTAGTACTTTCTCAAGAGCCGTCTCCAGCAGAAAATATTTCACCTAAAGTTGCAAGACCATTCATAGAGGTAATTAAAATTAAAAATATGCCTGTGCATCTTTAGTATTAAAGCTGACTAATCCCATTTTATTTGGGTAAATTCTGTCACTCTCTTTTTCTGGTAGTTTTATGCTCTTTTGTCATTTGCCTTGTGACAAAACTTCCAGAAGCCCAAAGCTGAGTTTTATAGTTTCTGGGATTGTTTCTCTTGCTGCCGCGGAGACTTACTCCAGGAATTTGTGTTGCATTTCAGTGATCTCCTTATGGAGTTTCTTTCCATATTTTTGAAGTCTTAATTATTTTTAATATATATCTCTTTGAAAGGCCCTCAACAGCATTGAACGAGAGGATGAGGAGTCAAATGATCACATACAAGAAATAGGATCTGAGTCAAGCATTGAACCTTTAATCGCGGAGCTCAGCGAGACAAAATACAATGAAGAGCCCTCACAGCTGCAGGAGTTAGTTGCTGTTGTGGACCAGGTACCCTGACTTCTCTTGAATATCTGGCTAAAAAGTAATGTTTAGTTCAAATGTTTCAAAGTCTTTGCAGGCTGATGTTTAAGCAACTTTGTTGTTTCTCCATTAAATGGAACGGAGATCTCCCACTGATTTAAAATGTTAAGATGAGTTTCAAGGAGCGCTTTGATACTTCATGTGACATTTCTTTTATTATTGTCAAAGTAACATTTTTTCCCTTTGATACCTCCCTCAGCTGACTCCAATTGAGAGGTACGCTTTGAATTATCTGGAGCTCTTCCACGGTTCAATGGATGACAATGAGCCACGGTTGAGTGAGGTAAAACTAATCTTTCTTTTCCATGTTATTCTGTCACAGAACAACATTTATTATATTTTGAATATGAAATGGAAGTTTCTCCAATGATGTGGAAGATATTGTAGGCACTTCTGTGATCTTTTTTTGATACACCTTATGAACAGCGTAATGTCTTAGAGAGCTCATCATTTTGGGATTCTCTGGTTTAAGCAAGTGTCAGTTCTTAATTTTTTTTATAAAATGGGAATTGCTTTCAGCCCGGCTCAGCAAATATTTGTTGTACTCCATTGATAGCAGGGGAGAAAATTTCATTAATTTCAGTGAGCCTGTGTTCTGGTTGTCTTCATTGTTTAACTGAAATTCTTTGATTTCTTTATATTGATGGTTTAAAAACCCTCAACAAAGACCAAGAAATATCTTCTAAATGAATGTGAAAGTATCTGTTAAGAAATTGCTGTAAGATTCTTGTGTCTGAAAATGTCAAAGTTCAAGGATTTATCCATAAAATTACAAATTGATGACTTCTAAGCCAGTGCCTGTTAAAATATAAAGTTTCTAAGGAGTCTGAATTTGATCTAGGTGGATCTGAAAACTGCAAAGAAAGCCTGGGAAGTCCAGCATCTGAAGGAGTTAAAGGAAAGAGAGCAAAAAATGCTTTGGGAAGATGAGGAGGAACTTCTCACCTACACTCGGGAGGATGCGTACAACAAAGTAATTGCTGATTAGTCTTGTTTTTCTGAATAGTTACTTCTTAACAGTTACTCTGAGAATACCTTTGCCCTTCAGGTTTCAGTTGGATCATTTGTATTGTGTTCTCTTTTTGTTGTCTAGGAATATATCTATGAAGGTCCAGATGGACAAACTGAAATTATGCCAGTAAGTAAAAATAACACTAAGCAGCCTAAACAGGCTTTTTATTTTATGAAACATAAAGATCAGTGGAGCGTTAACATTGCAGTAATTACAGACTTTACTCTCTGCAGCTCTGGACTCCTCCTACTCCACCTCAGGATGACAATGATATCTACATAGATTCTGTTATGTGCCTGATGTATGACACCACCCCTATTCCAGAGTCAAAATTGCCTCCAGTGTACGTCAGGAAGGAGCGTAAACGACACAAAACAGATCCCTCTGGTGAGCGCGTGCTCAAAACTCTTCTGAGATTTATTGCTGAAAATTTAAAAAATCAGGGGGGGTTTCATACCTCCTATATGGCTGATCCAGTAAAGATCAAATTGGCATGTTTGAAGGGATGAATATTCTTGTCTCACCATGGCCTTGAAGCAGTGGAATCACTGGAAGGCCCAGTTCTTATGGTGTGTCTTCTCTTTGGACATAAAAGTGTTTTTAAAAGGACAGTTTTAGAAAGCAGACATTCAACTTTGGCAGTTAGGACAGGGCTGGTCTTACCTTAAAACAGGCTCTGTTTAGTTCCTGACTGTGCTTTTCAGAAGCAGTGGGGAATACTCTGTACATGTATGAGCATTTTTCAGCCATAGGCAGAGGAATAGAAGTATGACAGTGCCTACCAACAATGCTTTATTTTTTGCCTTAGCAGCAGGTAGAAAGAAGAAGCAGCGTCATGGGGAGACAGTTATCCCACCTCGTTCACTCTTTGATCGAGCAACTCCAGGAATGTTGAAAATGCGCCGAGAGGGCAAAGAGCAAAAGAAGAACATCTTGTTGAAACAACAGACACAGTTTGCAAAGCCTTTGCCAACTCTTGTCAAACCTGCTACTGAGGCTGGACAGGATAATCCAGAGTGGTTGATCAGTGAAGACTGGGCACTTCTGCAGGTCAGATGATACCTCCAGCTTCTGCTGTCATTATGTTTTTATTCCTGCACTTTATTTTTTCAACATTATTTCTAATTCTTAATGGCATTATGTTTTTATTCCTGCACTTTATTTTTTCAACATTATTTCTAATTCTTAGTGGCATTTTGCTGTCATAACTTGGAACAGATTGCCTGCCATTTGTGCTCCTCTAAGGTGAAATTAAAGGCTAAACTACAAAACGTATAATTAAGCCTTATTGTTGTTTTAGAAAGCACTTACTGTATTCAGATTAGTTGTGCTGGCTGGACACTGGATAATGCAGCTAAGGTTCTTTCCACCTTTGAGGGCACAGCAGCACTTGAATAGCAGCTCTCTGTCCCTCTCATACCAATCTCCAGCTGTTTCCCTGCACATCAGTCAGCATTAGGGCACATTATGCTTGTTTATTCTCTGTGACTAGCTGAACACAGAGCCTTAGCCCTGAGCTGCCCCACTGCGTAATGGTGTGTGGGCACATGCAGGTAAGGGAAGGTTTGGAAGATGGCAACGATTTGTCACCTGATGGCATTGATACCTTTGTCTGTTGCAGGCAGTGAAGCAGCTGCTGGAGCTTCCTCTAAACCTTGCTGTTGTGTCACCAGCACACACTCCCAACTGGGACCTGGTCAGTGATGTTGTTAACTCCTGCAGCAGAGTCTATCGCTCGCCCAAGCAGTGCCGCAACCGCTACGAGAATGTCATAATCCCAAGGGAGGAAGGAAAGGTGAGTTCACGTGGAATGGTGCGTCTTTTTTTTGCCTTAAGTTGTAGAGTTTTTTTTCCTTATCTCCATAAACACCTGTGTTTTTTTTTTTTTGTTAAACGTTTCAACAGTGTAAATAAATAACTTTTAAAAGATCTTTTTAAATTATTCTCATCAGGATTTCCACTTATTTTATGTGATTTCTTTGAAAAGAAAAAGCACCTGAACAAAATCTTCCACAAAAGATCATCTAACTTTCCTTCTTATTTTACAGCTAATGTACGAAGCTAATCCTAAAAAGAAGACAAAAAGTATTTATAAGGTGTGCATTGGTATTCTTTCAAAATCAAATCTAGACACTGTGGTATTTAGCAGCAATGGAGGTGGGCAGATAATTCATATGAGATCCATGTTGAGTGTTACTTGAGTTCTGAAACATCAATTAAAATTCCAAATTTATTTTTCCTTTCTTTGTTGGTACAGTGGATTGACACCAGACTTCAGCTTTTGGATTTGATAGATAAATTTTAGATCATGCAAGAAGTTTGTGATTTCACTTAAACCGCCACACTGGTGGCATTTTTGCACCAAACCACCACCATGTATCTTAACCTGATGGTATTTCAGATCTGTAAGAATGAACTTCATGCTAGAGTCTAAGTGGATTACAAATACATAGTGAATTTGATGCCTGAAACACCTTTTAGTAAATGAGGATGATAGGATGCTACAGAAACAAAACCAAATTCCATGACTGTGAACACCTTCTTCCAAACCACACAGCAATTTAGTGACAGAGTTGGGTGGAGAATCCAGAACTTGTGCCTGTAGTCCCATTCTCTGACTGCTAAGGAGGTTTGTCCCTGGCTGGCAGTTTCTGCTTAGGAGAAGCCAAATGTTAGACTGGCATGGTGTGTGGATGTTAACCTAGCTTTGTTGGGAGAGCAGTGCAGTGATGGTTTTGTTTTATTATCTTACGTGTGCGCTGTGCATAACTATAAACTAATGGGCTTTTGGTTTGGGTAATGAATTAAACTTGCAAAATCTAAACTAAAGCAAAGATTCTTTCTCAAATTAGAGTTTGCCATTTTGTATGTCCCCAAGTGCTGATGCCAGTGTGACCGTGAGAACTGCTCCTTATTTTGCTCTTTCTTTATACATTTCCCATAGAGTTTTGTGTGACAGTAAGTTATCAGTGACACGAGGCAGGAACCACTCTGTGATAGATATGTTGGAGAGTGTTTTTAAATAATCTACGAGCGCGCCTTGTGTTTAAACATAGACAAAAATGCCCTGTTGGGTGAGTTTGCAATTGAAAGTTGGTTTGTTTTCTTTTTTTTAGACTAAAAACAGTCGCCCACTTCGTACCAATCAGATCTATGCTCAAGATGAGGGTGCAACCCACACACAGCTTTATACTAATCATTTTGAGATGATGAAAATGATTGCAGGGAAAAGAAGTCCACCTATCAAACCTCTGTAAGTTTACCTGGGATCATTGGATCTCCTGTCATATGATCTTGTCACCACAGATCTCCTGGAAACTGTGTTTTGAATGGCTCTGAAAACCCAGAGTTATTCTACACTCTGTTTCTCTGTTCTTGATCTCTCTCTGTGTGTTCTGTGTTATTGGAAACATCTCCATATTTCCTGTGTTTGGGTCTCGCTGCAGGAATTTGCTCTTTGTCATTAAGAGTAGAACTGCATTCAGCTGGGGATTTTTTAATCTGCTTTATATCTCTCCATTTGCCTGAATTGTAATAATTTTGCTGTCTATGCTGTGTAGTAGTACATTCTTTTCTATGTATCTTCTTGCAGTTTTTCTGTATTTATTTAGTATTTACTTTGAGTCTTTCTTAAATGTCTGTCTGTATGCAGGCTCCAGTACTGGCAGGAATATCATGGAAACTTCACCAAACTGCAGTGTTATATGCTAAAATATGTGAAATGAAATACTATTTTTAAGGTTTTTCTGTCTCCAGTAATACAGTTTTGCTTAATTTTAGACTTGGCATGAATCCTTTCCAGAAGAATCCAAAGCATGCATCGGTGCTTGCAGAAAGGTGAGCGCTCCCTATCTTGAAGGAGTTACAAATGACATAAAAGTGCTCTTTTTTTAATATATATATTTTTTAGCTTCAGTTATTTCTAAATACTGTGTATTTTGTCTTATTATTGTTTCTAGTGGAATCAACTATGATAAGCCCCTCCCTCCGATTCAAGTCGCGTCCCTCCGAGCAGAACGCATTGCCAAAGAGAAAAAGGTATGGTCCCATCTGTGCTGCACAAATGACTGCAGTAATTAAAAAATTAGGCAACAGATGAAGTACAAACAAAGCTGCCTCCTGGGAGAGGCTTGGCAGTACAGTGGATTTTATGAGCAGATGCATATTGTTCATGTACAGGGGTTTAGATAACTAAGGCCTAAAGTGAGACCATTCCTTGGGCCTCTTGTCACACTCAGACCCCTTAAACAATGAGGAGCATATTTTTGCAAAATACACTAAAACGTCTAAAAATCTTGTTTAATTCTTGACCATTCTGTAGCCTCCTTTCTTATATTATTCAGAAAGAACTACTTGTCCTTGCTTGTGAATGGTGTTACTAGTTGTGCTATGCTCTAAGCCATAAAACCATTAGTACACCTTGTAGTTTGAAACGAGTCAAGTTGTGTAACTTGGACTTGAAAAGTGAAGGCAGCTTTATGGGCTGTCTCTGGTTAGAACTAAAGGGGTTTTGTGATAGAAATAAAGAGGTTTTGTCTGTTGCTTTATTTTGTTTAAAAGACACCACATCTTGCTTGTTGCATGCTTGAAGACTGAAGGTGCCCCTTGCCTTGCAGGCGCTGGCGGAGCAGCAGAGGGCCCAGCAGCAGACGGGCCCCCAGCCCCAGCAGCCCCAGGCGGGCCAGCAGCCCCCCCAGCAGCCCCCCGTGCAGCAGGCCCAGGCACAGCCACAGCCACAGGCACAGGCACAGGTAGTTCAGCAGCCACAGGCAGTGGTGCAGACTGCAGTCACTACTGTGGCCAACACAGCAGTATTGGTAAGAAAGGGAGAGCTCAGTGCCTCTGATGTAGTCGCTTCAGTTCTTCTGTGTGTGCTGTGTTTGTGTCGTGTTTTCTCTGGAAAGAGAATTTTAGGTCAGTATAGTGAGATCTATTTTTTTCTTGTTTGTTTTCCCTGGTTATGCTGAGTATCTTCTGGTTCCCTGATTTATTGAGACTATTCATACCATTGTAGCAACAGGTCTTGGCATTCTGAGGTGGAAAAACACTATGCAAAGATGGTTTTTCCTTTTTCACTTTAGACATTTCATTTAATGAAGTCTGAGTGCATGGTCAACGAGAAGTATTTGTACAGAGAACTTGCAGAATGCAGAGAATAAAAGAGAAGGTAGCTGTAAGAACTACTCAGTTAATGAGCTTAAAAATAAAGGATTCATTAACCTTTGCAAGGCAAGTGAAATGATGCATCCTACAGGAAATACCATGGTGCTTTTACTCCAAATCTGTGCAAAGTTTTCACGTCTTCCCTTAATCTAGAGTCTAAATGAATCTGATGACTGGTCTGTGGCTTTTGTATTTAGAGCCAATCCAGTTTGCATAGTAATGTGTGCAAGAAGTGGTGGATTATTTTGCTTGTTGAAGAACAAGAGTACAACAGCTTTTGCAGAAAGACAGAGAGCATGTGTTCTGACCCACAGGCATTGCTGTGTATGAAGTACTCAGTGATGTTCCTGTATGAGTGGTTGTCTCTGGTGTGTCAGAGTAAGGTATTGCTCCCTTCTTCTGCTAACAGGGATGTCCAGTGACCAGGGTTTACCACACACTTGGCTGGTCTACAGTTGCTCATTAGTGAGGCAGAATCCTGATATGTGTGTGCATTAGCTGCTGTGATCTGTAGAGTCAATGAACAGCTGCAGAAATCTCTGTATTCCATTGCGTTTTTCTTATTTTGTCACCTCCGGAATACAGCATTGTGTTAAGCAATGCTCAGTTTTCTTTTATTGTTTTTCTGAACTGTTACCTTAATTGTCTTCTAATTAGGCAGGCACCATCAAAACAGCGGTGACGGGGACAAGCATCCAAACTGGTAAGGAGAGTTTATAGTCAGACACAGGAGGTGATGGGACACTGGGATTTTCACTTTCAGAATCTCACATTTAATCCTGGCTTGCTTTCAGCTACAGTGAGTGGAAATGTGATCGTGAACACTGTTGCTGGGGTCCCTGCTGCTACCTTCCAGCCCATCAATAAACGTCTGGCCTCACCTGTTATACCTGGGACCCTGACTGTGAGTAGATCCTGTCACTAGTTGTGTCCTTGGACACACTGGGTTGCGTGTTTTATCAGCATATCTTTAGCTTTCCATGTTGTCAGAAATTCTGCTTCTTGCAAATGTCATGTGCATCTTGGGGTTCTTTATCAAACCTCTCTCTCTCTTACCAAAACACCAGAGCACGCTGGAATGGTTTATCAGAAATAAAATGCTTAATACTGTTAAAAATAGCTTGTAGGCAAGTGCTGCTAAAAGCAATGTATTATGTCATTAACATTTTCAGCCTGTAACTGTTTTATGCTTAATTATGATCTTTATTGTTATGTTAATGGTTTAAGACTATGGAAGGTAAAGCAAAATATTGAAAGATATTAAAATCAAATGTCTGTAGTGGAGTGAAGGGTTTGGTGATCAGCCTGTTGGAAAAAGATTTAACCACATGCTGATTTTAAGATGCATCCAGACAGATGCATTAGACAGATTTGGGCCTTTCTTTTTTTTCCTTTTGCATTTTTCATGCTTGTTTTTAAGACGGCCTAGACAGCAGTTCCATTTCCAGAAGGTTCCGTAGCTGCATGTGAGGCGCGGGCACGGGGCGGTAATGGCTGTGTTCCCTTGCAGACCTCGGGAGGCACCGCCACTGCCCAGGTGGTTCACAGCCAGCCCCGCGCGGCCGCGGCGCCGGCGGCGTCCAGCGAGCTGGTGACCATCGCCTCCACGCAGGGCGTGCGCGCTGTGACCTCCGTGACAGCTTCCGCCGTGGTCACCACCAACCTCACCCCTGTGCAGACCCAGACACGGTCGCTGGTGACCCAGGTTACGCCAGGTAATGGTCCTGTGCTCAGAGACTTTTCCCAGTACTGCGTGAAGGGCACCAGAATTCCTGTGGGAATTAAACACGGACAATTAAACAGGGCTGTGATTTTTAACTTGCTTTATTGTTGGTGCTCAGGTGACATTTTTCTCTGGTATTTCTGGATAAAGGATGGCAATAGAGAGCTTGGCCCCTAGGCATTGCAATTTAAAAATATTGTTAACAATCTAGCAGTAAAATAATAGAATTGACTGCCTTGACTAAAAAACACTGTGAAGAAAGGCTCTTGTATTTTATGATCTACTCTGCTTTTACGTCATGCTCATGATAATGTGTTCTTACATGTAGTAAATCCACAAAGTGTGCTGGAGCAGAAAAATAAGCATTTAACAGCTCAACTTCTCATGTGAAATTAATGAGTTAAGCTGAATGCTGGAAAGTATTCATCGTAGCATTTTGTTTTTTCTTTATTCACAGCTACACCAACAGTCCAGCTGTCAGGCAAAACCATCACCCCTGCTCACTTCCAGCTTCTGAGGCAACAGCAGCAGCAGGCTGCTCAGGTGCAGGTCCCACAGATCCAGGCTCAGGCACAAGCCCAGTCTCCAGCTCAAATAAAAACTGTAGGGAAATTGTCACAGGTGAGGAAATGCTCATGAAGTAATGTAGCATATTGCTCTCATTACTGTAAGCTTCCTTAGCAGTGTGTGTTGTGTCCTGTTTTCTTGGGCTAGAGTGAGATGTACTTCTCTCTTAGATTTCATCCTACTAAAATTTCATGCAGTCAGTGATTCTGACAGCACTTTCAATAGTAAAGTCGGGCAGGATGGAAACCATTGTGTTAAAGAGTTATGTTTTAGATACCTGATACTAGCTCTAGTCTGGTACAGAATGTTTCTCCTTTTAAGCTTTGGATTCATCTCCATTTTTCTCCTGTAATGTAGACCATTGGAAATGATGGAAGTGTTTGATTTTTGCAGGAGCAGCTGATCAAGTTGCAGAAGCAGAAGCTGCAGCTTCCCCAGCAGCAGGCAGCACAGCAGACACAGCAAGGGGCACAGCAGCAAACAGCACAAGTGCAAGTGCAGCAGCAGCAGCAAACTCAGCAGCTCACTGCTGTGACAGCCCCTCGTCCTGGCGCAGTCCTCACGGGCACTACGGTCACCAACCTGCAAGTGGCACGCCTGGTGAGTTGGCTTTGACTTGGCAAAAGCAGTCTCAAACATCTCATTCTTGGCTGGTTTAATAGAACTGGGCACTGATCATTCACACTCACAAGTGCTCTTTGTATTGCTCTTCAGGAGGAATAGCTGTAACATAAGTAGCTTTACATTGTACTTACCCATTGATGCCATCTCTGAATTGTGTCACTCTACAGGAGCCATTACATTTAGAAACATTTACAGCTATCACTTAATAATCACCTGTTATATGCAGCAAATCTTTCTGTGCTGGTTCAATAATCTTCATTCCTTACTGCTTAGACTCGTGTTCCTGCTTCCCAGCTCCAAGCACAAGGACAGATCCAGGCCCAGACTCCACAAGCAGCACAGGTTGCTCTGGCAAAGCCTCCAGTGGTGTCTGTTCCAGCTGCTGTTGTGTCATCTGCAGGAGTCACCACACTCCCTGTGACTGTTGCAGGCATTAGTGTTGCTATTGGGCAGCCACAGAAAGCAGCAGGTATGTGAATGCTAATTGAAATAGGAAGAATTGTATTTTATATCAGTCTCCTGTAGTACGGACAATTTTTTTCTTGTAGGAAGATTGTTGTTGGAACAAAAAGTTAGCTTACTCATGTCCTTAGATAAGAAATTTGGTCCACTGTCAAAATTATGTCTTGTTCCCATTAAAATCAATGGGTTGTTAGTGCTCAAAGCTGTGCAGATGTATAAGTCTGTAAAAGCAGAATCTGTGTTTTCAAGCTGTGATTACTAAAAATAAGCAATAAGCTGAAGCCTCTTACAGTTCTAATAATTTCTGTAATTTTCAGGAGGCCAGACAGTAGTTGCACAGCCACTGCATGTCCAGCAGCTGCTAAAACTCAAGCACCACCAAGCAGCACAGCAGCAGAAAGCCATCCAGCCCCAGGTTGCACAGGGACAAGCTACTGTGCAGCAAAAGGTACTATTGTCTGCTCTCCCATTAACTTATGCAGTGGTTCTGTGGTTGTGAAGCTTGGTTCTAGATGACCAGGACACTCCTAGAGAGTCAGTCAGGATTTCTGGGGGTGAATCTTAGGTATATCTAGAGAGGACAGGTTCTCAGGTGCTTCATTCTTTCTGTAAAGTGGTTGGTTGTTTGGTAGTTTTTAGTAAGTGTATTGTTGTGTGAGTGTTGTGTGTAAGAGAGAAACTTTTCATTAACTACTTTGATTCTGAATACTTGTGTAAATGCATGAAGGCTTTCATCTAGTGCTCATTTTTTTATTGCTAATCCTGGCAGAATGTTTTTTCAATAATTAAGTGTAATTAATCCCACATACCTGTTCTTTAAAATGCACTTGTCTTTTGTAGTCATTAATGCCTTTTTTTTCTCTTGTGCAGATAAATGCTCAACAGGTTACAGTCCAGACCCAACAGCAGACTTCACAGCAGCAAAAAGTAACTTATGCTACACAGCCTGCTATTAAAACACAGTTTTTAACAACTCCAATTTCCCAAACCCAGAAACCAGGTGGAACCCAGCAAGTGCAGGCCCAGATTCAGGTACAGGTAACACAGGTTTACACCTTAAAACTGTACTGGGACTGGAGAATTGTAAGGACAACAGGTGAGGTAGAATTCAGCACCCACTCATTTTAATTCTAGTCACACATTCATTTAATTTGACTTTTTAATATAATTCACTGGTGCTGAGTATGTGGCCTTACAGCAGGTCAGACCAAATATGACCTGCAAGTTCACCTTTCCTCTTTGAAATAAAATAATTGAGTCACTCCTTTTTGTTAGGCAAGGGGATTCCATACTGTGTTTACTGAGGAAAATTCAGTCAGTTTTTCCTGTTTCTGGTGCTGCCTCACAGCCTAATCTCTGATGAGGTGACAAATCACATATTTTCTTTTCTGGAAGCCTCACTCTTTCAAAAGTATATCCCAGATAATGTAACCTGTTAGAACTCATGTGCTTCCTTTGATTTTATAGGAGGAAATGACTATGTTGTAGTTAAAACTGAAGATACTTCTCTTCCTCCCCTAGTTAAGTTCTTCAGTTCGTGGGTATAAAATGTTTCACAAACGTTGAGCTTCAGTGAAAATACCAAACTGCAGCTTACCATGAACAGGCCTTTGGAAAGGTTTTCCCTTGGCAGAAGTTTTGCTAGATGTGGTGTTTTGCTGCTATCAGCAGCTTTCTGTTTTGATCCAGTCTTTCTTTATTTCATATCCCTACAGGTTGCAAAACTCCCACAAGTGGTCCAGCAACAGGCTACTGTTGCCAACATTCAGCAGATGGTTTCAGTTTCCCAACAGGTAGGTTTTGCTCTTGTCAAATACAGCGCTAGAAACATGAGCTTTAGAAAAGCTCCTTTTTCTGGAATGCATGTATTTTTCACCTTATGCGTGGCATAGGTAATATTTTTGAAAGCTATATCAAGTGCCTTTCTATAAAAATAAGTCTTGAATACCAAATCAGCTATGGTATATTCTCTGGTCTAAAACTTATGTAGATGCAGCAATGTTTGTTCATCACTGTAGATAAACTGGAAAACAGATTTTTAAAAATGTTTTCTAGAGCTGAAAGGATTTTAAAAAATTGGTTTCTGGTACTGTATAGTCAATATAGCAAATAGTTGAACTAGTGAGCACCATCTGAGCTTTTTCCACGACAGTTAGGATAAATTGAATGTTAGAGGTTGTTTTGTTTCAGTTCATAGAGCTGTACCAAGTGCTCTGTAAAAGGCGGAAAGGTGTGGTAGCTGTTCCAAATGTGTGTTGGTAACAGGAGGAGAAGGGCAGGAGAAGGTCAGGTGGTTTGGTTCCCCTCCCCTAAGGACCAGCCAGTTTAATTAGCACTGTTTAGAACAATGTCATCGAGATCATTAGCAACAGGCGTAGCTTAGGCAGTTGATTGGCAGGAATGATTTAACTTTGGAGGGTGGATGAAGTTCTTGGTTTTGGTGCACAAAAATCTGGGCCAGTCTGCTTTTAATTTGCCACAGTTTACAGTGCAGTGCTTTAGTGCAGAATAAAATCTGTGACTGTTTATCTCAAAATGGTAATAAAGTGGTGTAAGCTGTCTGATAACCACCTCAGATGTGAATGCTTCAAGGGCAAAGTTGACAGCAGGAAGTAGAAACCTCATCAATCAACACAAGTTGAGTTACCATCTGTAGTCAGGAAGAGCTCCTAGATCATTTTCAAAAGTCATCAATGGTGGCATAACTCTGGGACTGTTGGAGTCTGTGGCAAAAAGACAAATAGTTTCCCTCCCATATACACCAGTGACTTCACTGGCAGTAGGTTTAGGCCATGATAAGTATTTTTAAAACTATGGTCTTTGTGTGTATGGGCATTCTTTTTATCTGCATTTTTGGTGCTTCCCAGTGGAATCCTCTTGAATCATTCAGGAGTTAATTTTTTCCCCCAGAGAAGGGGCTTTGTTTGGCCTCTGCACCTGACAAAGGCAGCTGAAGCTGCTCAGTTTTCATTACCTTGTCCTCTGAACAAGATGTTGATTTTTTTTTTTTCTCCCTTGCTCTGGGTAGAGCTAAGAAAATTGGATGTCTGGATGGAGTTCAAACTGTTCTGCCGTAAATTGGCAATAGAGACTGGCAGCTGTAGTCTGAAAGGGTAATGGCAAAGACTGGTGGGAAGCCTCAGTGGCTGTATTTATTGTCACAATATGGGTACAGTCAGCATTTTAAGCTCTTTGGTCCTCTGGCTGTCCCTCTGTTCTTTTCCCTGCTCCTTCCCTTCTGCAGTACAGGAATTTTCCTGTATATCTGGTATCTTTCATCTGCCTTCTGAATGTATCTGAGGGCGTGTCCTTGGATTTGCATTGCAGAGACCTGAGTTACAGGCTTCTTGGCTCTTAGTTCTGATTTGTAAGGCTCTAGAAAATGTGACTGAATGGTGTTTCTCAGTGAAACCACAGAGCCTATGTTCCCAGCATCATTGTCTGAGGTATTTGTCAGTTAACAGAGCAAATACCTAAGTAAGTAGGATTCCTTCTGTAGAGAAGAATTGTAATGACTGCTCAGTTTAATGCCAAACTATTTTGTAATTGCCTTTTCATCCTGATGTGTAGGTACAAGCTCAGCCCCAAACCGTGACCCTTTCTCAGACAACAGCAGGTCAACAGCAGGTTCAGGTGATCCCTGCAACCACAGCTACTGCTCAGGTCGTGCAGCAGAAACTGATCCAGCAGCAGGTCGTGACCACAGCGTCTCCCCAGGTTCAGGCCCCAGGTGTACAGAACCCAGCCCAGACACCAGCAGCACCTGAAGCCCAGAGTCAGCAAGCAAAAGTGCAAATGAGGACACCGACTGTCAGATTAAAGGCACCTACTAAACCAAGCTGAACTATTGCAATAACAGGGAAACACAGTATTTTGTGTTTGCTGAGACAAGTGAGAAGCTACTCCAAACATCCAAATGAAGACAAAACACCTCTATTTTTTTTTTTTTGTAGCAGAAGGTTTCTTGCTGGTGAACATTTAAACATGGAAACTCACATGTAACTTCAGTGTATTAGCAGCTGTTTAGCACTCAAACTCTGTACAAGATGCATTCTGCCTGTGTTCTCTGTGCTCATTCAAGCCAGATAAAGCAAGCATTTACTTAGGTTGAAATTCTGCCCAGCTTCTCAAAAGTGAAATGGTGATCTGCCATAAATGTCAGTAAAATCCATCTGTGTTGGCATACCACACCTGCCCGTGGGAGTGTGCAGCTCCTTGCTGTAGTGTGGTGTGTGCTCAGTACCCACAGTGAAGCCACACAAAGAACCAGGTGTGGTTGATACAGCACAGTATTTTCCATCTGTACAAAAGCTCTGTGTTGTTCTTTCCTGTGGTAAATGCCCCTGGAGGATCTAACACCGACTTGAAGTGCTCCCTGCAAAGTTTATCCAATAAATGTGAAAACCTGTAAGTATATGTAATTAAAAAGGAAAAAAAGAAAGGTTTCATTCTCCATTTTTGTAAGTCTTTTAAAATGTTTGTTAGTAGTTTTTGTGTACAGTTTACTGAATCACCCAACCTGTGTGCTCATTCTCATATTTCACTTTAAAATAATGAGTATTTTAGGCATGAGCTGAGTAAATACTGTGTTGATAGTAGATGTGTATTAAAGTGTAGCCCATTTTTTTTTTTTTTGTAAAAGAATTCTTCAGTAGATACAGCTAAACAGATGATCCATAGCTGTTTCTCATGGGACTTCTGTCATGAAAAATCTCCAGCTGATAAAATCTAATCTCTCAGTTTCATTCTGCTCTTGCAACATGTTTAAATGTTCAGTACTTTTTACACGGCTTTCAGCTTGGGGGTGGGGGGCTAGGGGAAGGGGAAAATAGTGAAATTAAATCTAAGACTTAATTCTTCAACTGTGTAAAGAGTAAGATCTAACTTTTGTACTATTCTTTTACTAAAGCTAATGATGAATGTATCTTCAGGTGGGTATTTTGGATGTGAATAGAGCGTGGCCTCTTCCTCCAAATCAGTTTGCCTTATTGTTCTGGAGAAAAAAAAAAGCAAAAAGCTGCATAGAACTGTGGGGGGTTTCTTTTCTTGCATACAATGAATAATAGACTTTGCAAATAGCACTGAGTGCAGAATCAAAAAGCCCATGGTGGCTTGAAGGGATTTATTTTACCTTGGCCATAAAACTGCACAATGTGTAAAACCCAGACAAAATTACAACATTCCTTTTCTGAGATGGTTTTAAAATTATTTTTCCATTCTGTGATCTTTTTACTTTTTTTAGGAAAGGAGCCTACTTAAAGGCAAGGAAAGCATATATTTTGTTTTGTATGTCCACACTTGTTGATACCTGGCAATCCACATGGCTTAAACAAGAAAGAATTCTCAGCCAGCTCTTCTTGTGTTAGTTGGGATGGGTACAGCCGGTGCTCTTCAGATCACAAATGTAAACATTGGCTCAGGCAGCGTTCCTGATTTTTTTATTTTATACCTCTTTTGTTCTGCATACTTTTTTTCTTGGACCCTCAGGTCTACAAATACAAGGGCATTTTGTTGTGTTTTTTTTTTAAGCTGTTTTTGCATGCAGTAGTGTTCCCCTGACCCTGCTAACCCCTGGCGTGTGCCATCCCCTAAACTTCACTGCCAGCCAAGGAGCTGGCATTGCTGACAGCAGAGTAGTTTAAAATGCAAAGCAGATGCAGTGGTAATGGATAGTGACACTGTGTACAGTATAGCCTTGCTCATCCAAAAATATTGCTTAGTTAGCCCCAGTTTTACTTTTAAGTGTTTAGCTTTTATGATGTGCATGAAAGTCAGGGTGGGGGGGAACCGTTCCAGCAGTGGGAGAGCTGTTGGCAACGTCGTTGTGCTGGTCTGATTTGGTGTCTAAAGAGGCGATTGTTTCTTGTTTAGGTCAGTTGATGAAGATAAAAAGTCACCATATTTTTTTTTCTTCTAATTATTTTTTTCTTCCTTTCGATGTGTCTTTCTCCCAGGAGTGTGTTAGGAAGTCAGCTTGTACATAAGTGATGAACATTTGTACTCGACCCAGTAGGATGATAAGGAATAGTGCTGTATCCTACCTGAAGGTGTAATAAAGTGTACATTTTTATACCGCCGCCTCGCCCTGCCTTGTGTACCGGGGGAGGAGGGCGGGCTGGGGCGGGTTACCCGGGCGGGGCGGTGGTGGGTNCTTGCTCCCAGGAGTGTGTTAGGAAGTCAGCTTGTACATAAGTGATGAACATTTGTACTCGACCCAGTAGGATGATAAGGAATAGTGCTGTATCCTACCTGAAGGTGTAATAAAGTGTACATTTTTATACCGCCGCCTCGCCCTGCCTTGTGTACCGGGGGAGGAGGGCGGGCTGGGGCGGGTTACCCGGGCGGGGCGGTGGTGGGTGGGAGGACGGACCGGTCCCCGCCCC
>VYXD01014883.1:2160773-2401049 GCA_013397195.1 Hylia prasina | reverse complement strand
GGAGCGGCCGCGGCTCCTCCTCTCTGCTCACACGCGAGCATGGCGCGGGAGGCCGCGCTCGCCGCCTGCCTGGAGGCCGTGCTGGGCAGCCGCTCCAGCGCCAACCGCGTCTTCGAGCTGCTGGAGCCGCTGGCGGTGCGGGCCGGGCCGGGCCGGGCCGGGCCGGGCGGGGGACGCGGGGTGAGGGAGGGCAGCGCGGCCGGACCGCCGCTCTGACACGCTGTTCCCCAGGGCCAGGAGGAGCCGGAGGACATCGTGAGCGCCGCCAGGACCTGCAGCCGGCTGTTCGGGGCGCTGCTGGAGCGGCGGGAGCTGTTCGTGGGGGCGCTGCCNNNNAGCTGTTCGTGGGGCCGCTGCCCGACCAGGACGCCTCTCTGGCCGGTGAGCACGGAGCGGGGCCCGGCGGCGCTGCCCGGGACAGGCGCGGCCCTGCCCGAGCCCGGCCTGTGTGTGTGTCCCCCTCACAGAGAGCTACAGCGCCGAGGACAAGTACAGGATATGGATGAGGCACCGCTACAGGGACTGCGTGGGCTGCTTGGGGGAGCTCATGCGCCACGAAGCCTTCCAGGTCAAGGTGGGTTCTGAGCCCGCTGCTGACCCACGGGTTCACGGGGGTGCCTTGAGGTCATCACCCAATATTTCAGTATGGTAGGGCAGGCAGTGATGCTCTGATGCTCTGACTTACCTCTGCTCACCAGCAGTGAGCATGCAGCTTTCTCAGGAAATAATATCTCATTTCATTCTTCCTCCTCTTGAAATTTGCCTCCTTTGGGTTTGACCCCTGGTGTTCTTGTTTAGGTGGGATTTTTTTGTGACGTTGCTTTCTGTTTTTTTAAAGGAGTTGGCACTCTGCACGCTCATGAAGTTTGTCGAATTGGAGGCACAATATCCATTGATCAAAATAGAGTGGAAGGGAACTTTAACTTTTCCATGTGACCTTCTTAAGGTAAGCTGCAGAACTGACAACTCCCTCCTGTCAGTGACCTGATGGCACACTAACTAATGTGCCCTCAGCTGTCTCACTCTCTGCTCCAGTGCTGTAAGAGACTGACTCGTTGCTTTCCTTTCCAAACCCCCTTTGTTAGGTAGTTGTTGATGGTTTGCTTCCCACCGACGAGGACGCCTCGCTCCTGATCTCCCGCTTTCAGGAGTACATGGAGTATGACGACGTGCGGTACTTTGTCATGAAGGCTGTCACTGCCAGCGTCGGGCAGGTCACGCAAAAGACAAAGGAGGTAACAAATTGTTACTGTTTTTTTTCCTCTGGATGAGCTGCTCTGGCTTGTGTATCTTGTGCATGAAGCAGGGAGGAATTAGTGGTATATGGAAATATTTGGAAGCCAGAGAAAGAAATGTGCCCACTGAAGGCATTGATTTTTTTTTTTTAAATGTGTCAGTATGCCAACACTGGTTTTAGTCTTGAAAGTATTTCAAGACATACTGTTCTTTCTCATCTAAGCTCTAGCTTCTGTTTTACTCCAATCTCCACAGCTTGGGTGACACACAGAGAACTTTAATTCTGCTTACGCTGGTGCAGAGCAAGGATCTGTTTCCTTCATTGACGCCACCAGTTTTGTTAAACCAGAATAAGTACAGAGATAGGTTTCATGTTGGATAAACAAGTGATACTCCAGGTTGAGGCTGCAACAGAGAATATATCAGTGTGTAGTTTAGTCATCAGGATTTTCCCTTTCTCTTTCCTAAATACATTCAGTTCTTGGAAGTAGAGCAATATTGAAGCTCAGCATCTTGCTATGTGTTGTGGAACTTGCTTCATGTTTCTTTATATGCTTTTTTTCCTCAGAGGCCTCTACCGTTTTACCAGCAGAATGTATTTTCCCTCATCTCACCCATTAACATGCCAAACAAAGAGTCTGAGATGGTCAAATTTATGGTCAAGCAAGGTTAGTAAACTCTGCATGATGAACTGTGTGTGAAAAGGAAAATCAGGTTTAAGATTTTTAGTGTGTGAAGGCTTTATTATTATTTGCTGATGAAGAATGTCTGCTTCTTTGATCACTGTGATTCTAAACAGTCTTAAAAATCCACATCCCTCAGTCTGCAGGGGGGTCTCTTATGGCCTTGTATCAAATTAAATACTTCAGCCCAAGTTTTTAGAGCATCATCCTAATTTTTTAAACATCCATTTCGAGTTCAACATCTCGTTTTCCTTTCTTCTTAGATAACCGTGAGGAGTTGAAACTTTCGAAGCTGCAGGTAACTGTTCATTTGGTGCATTAGAATTAAAATGTTATCTGCTTAAAATAGAGCATTATCTGTACCAGTGTGTTTAACTCACTGTTTGCAATTCTGTTTTAAGGCACACAAACAGGTGTTTGAAAAAATGTGGCTGACTTTCTTGAAGCACAAGGTGAGTGTTACGTCTGCCACTGATCTGCATCGCTCTTTAATTTAAGGATTGCTGATCCTTAGCATGTCCAGCCTTGCACGAAGCTGCTGGTAGGACCCCAGCAGGGTTTGAGTCTTGGGTGGGAACAGCCCAGTGACCATTTCTGTTGGATCATTCTGCCAAGAAACATGACCTCATATATGGCCTGCTTTTTCCCCTTACTCCCAGCCTTTTTGTCCTACCTTAAACATCTCTGCTCCTAAGGGTGATCTGCAGCATAACAATCTCTGCTCACAAGCTGAAGCTTCCCCAGCCTTTTTCCTGGTGATTTTCCCCATCTGAGTGATGACACTGTTAGTTGTGAGCACCTGCTTCTTGACTGAACTTCGTTGGTGTCACTTGTAAACTCTCCCATTTGGGAACTGCTGCTGCAAGCTGTTCTGTTTTTCCTGGCACATTCCCTTCTGCTTGTGCATTGCCTTTTTGAGCCACAGGTTGCTGCTGCTGTCCGAGTTCTCCCTGCAGTGCTTGTTTCTCTGTGTTGTTTTGTCCTTCACAGCTGCCCACTGGCCTTTACAAAAAGGTTCTTGTCATTCTACATGACTCTGTCCTGCCTTACATGAATGAGCCCACTCTCATGATGGACTTCTTGACAGTGGCCTATGGCATAGGTGAGTGAGAACAGCCTTTTATCCTTTGTGGCACCTCCAGCATGGGACAGATGGATTTGCAAGCTCTGCTGGATGCAGCACCATGACCTGAGTGATGGAATAGGTGTATTTCTGGCTGGGATGGAGCTAAGGAACTGGGGGCAACTCTATCATCCCTGAAAGTGAGATGATTTAACCTGTGTTTGTCAATGTTCTTGCTCCTTGTATGTAAGAAAAATCATATTTAAGGCTTCGGGGAAGAGTAGACTACTGGAGTGATTTATTTTAAATATAGAGTTCAGCCAGTGCTGCTGATCCAAACATAGGATGCGCAGATTCCTGCAGACATGTCCTTTCTGAACCTCCCCAGTGTGGCTTTTTTGAGGAATTAAAGCAGCACATTTTTGTGTCTCAGTTGTTGAACTAAAGCTTAATCTTTGTAAGAAACTTGGGAGCCATTGGAAGGGTGTAGATGAAATTGTTTCACCTTTCAGACATCACACTGGCTCTGATTTCAAGTATTGAAATTGTTCCTTCTGGGAAGATTTTATTACAGAAAAACTTGATTTTTTTTTCTAGTTATTTCTATTGTGGTGATATCTGCTTGCTTTCTTACAGGTGGAGCAATCAGTCTTCTAGCCCTAAATGGGTTGTTTATTCTGATTCATCAGCATAATCTGTAAGTAAAAAGAGTATATTGTTTAAAAGAACATGGCTTTTTGCAATTATGTCCTTATGTAAGAGGAACAGAAATGGATGCACCAGACCTTCAGGCTTTGAAATTCCCCCATGAGAAAGCCAGACTGCATGAGAGGCTCAGGCTGTTTGGATGCTGAGATTTTTGGATCTCTGATTCCTTTTACAACTGAGCCTAAATATTCTGTTCTCTAGACTGTGGTTGCTCAGCACTTAAAAATCCATTTCCATTGATCTGATTACAGAGTGAAGCCATAGTCTTTGGTGTCCCTTTCACTGCATCCTGTTCCATTTGCGGTCACTGGATATGGCTTCACACCCTGAAGAGGGCTGGGCGCTGCAAGAGCCATAAATTCACCTTGCAGCTTGTTTTCAAGTGGTGATTGTAGAGGAAGCCTAAGAGAGCTAAACAGAGCACAGCAGTGGGCTGGCATGCTCTTAATGACAGCACAAAAACATTTAGTCACACTCCCTCTGTACACCACTAATGGATGTTGTATTTTTCCTTTTTTTCCACCAGGGAGTATCCTGACTTTTACAAAAAGCTGTACAGTCTGTTAGACCCTTCCATCTATCACGTGAAGTACCGAGCTCGCTTTTTCCACCTGACTGATCTGTTTTTGTCTTCATCGTAAGTAGCATCTTTATTATGTGTGCTCACATATTTTCCTCCTGCTTTTCTTGAACAGTCTTCCACACATCTGGATTTAATGTATTCAGTGTGCCTACTAGATTAGATTTTTATGGAGAAAACTGAATCCAAGACTATTATTGTAGTCTTGTGTAATTTTTCATATGCTATTTTTGAAGATTTGCCTCACAGCCATAGATTTTCAGAAAGGAAGAATTGCAGTTAGCTATCAGAGTTTGAGCTGCAAGTGCTTATGGATATGTTTTTGATCTCTGTTCCACTTTGGGTGAAAGTGATGAATTTTCTGTCTTGTCTTTGTAAAAATGGAAAAGTAAAATTTGCTGGCTTTTTATAGATTACAAAGCTGTTGATAAATGGGTGGCTTTTTGCAGACATAAAGTACTGAAATGTGAAGTGTTTGACAGCCTGTCTTGATGTTGTCAGTTCATTGTACACAGGGAAGAAACCAAGTAGGCAGCTGGTCATATAGCTGCTGTCATATGTTATAAAAGAAACCAAGAGTAACACAGCACCAGGCACTTCATATCCAGCCCCCTTGTATTCCTGGTGTACTTTGGAGAGAATGACAAGACCTGTGGGTAACTCTGTTGATCCTTGCAGGTGTAGTGAAGTTTGAGTGACTGAGAATTGTCATTTTCATCCCGACTCTTCTAACGTAAATGAGCTAGTAGCTGTTAGGAATTTGCATTTTTACCATTTTAAAAAAAAGAATTACGCTGCACATTTACACTACACAGGAGCTTTATGTTCCCATTAACAGCTGCAGTGCTTGGAAGTGTTATGTAAATTTAACACCATGGCCTGTGTATTAATTAAACCCACAAAATGACATAAGAATATAATTAAGGTTGCCTGGCCAAGCACTCAGAAGTTTATAAAAGGACTGAATAAAGTTTGCCACGAGAATGGCTGTGTACAGGGGCTGTGCTTGGCAAGGGTACCACATGTCAGGATTGAATCTCACAGTGATCTGAGATAATTCATGCACTGAATGTAAACTACCCGAACATTTTGTTCCAGCGGGCACACAATATATTGTTGCTTAAAAGCGAGACTCTTAAAGCTTCTCTTTTAAAAAAAGAGAAAAAGCCTGACGAGCCCCCTGACCTCTAATCTGACGTGCTGAAGTGGCTTTAGGGTGGCTGAGGTTGCAGGCTCACCTGCCAGGACTGTAACAGGCTGCTCCCTGCTGTCCCGTCCCCAGGCACTTGCCAGCGTACCTGGTGGCAGCGTTCATCAAGCGCCTGTCCCGGCTGGCGCTCACGGCCCCTCCCGAGGCTCTCCTCATGATCATTCCCTTCATCTGCAACCTGTTCCGGAGGCACCCTGCCTGCAGGGTGCTGGTGCACAGACCAGGAGGGCCAGCAGGTAACAGGGGACTTGTGTTAGGCCTTTAAGACAACATAAAGGGGAGCGTTCCTGTGGAGGAAAAGGGGAGATTCCAGTTCTGAGGTTTGGAAGGATCCCTTTGTCCTGTCCCTTGAGTTTGTGAAAGGTCAGCAAGCTCGTGCTGTTAAGTTCAAAGCTGTTCCAAATGCCCTACTTCCTATGCTCTTTAAAAGTAACATGGTTCTGTAGTGCTGCCAGCAGTGACTCTTGGGTCATGCTGGGATGTGTCAGTTTGTCCCTGGACCATAAATGACTTGGGAAGGAGCAACTCTGGCTGCAGCACTGCTCTGGGCCTGTGTTCCCTTTGGGTTTGTGTACATCACACAGCAGTTATTAGCTCTGTATCTCCTATATCCTTAGATATGTCAGAAGATCCATATGTTATGGAGGAGGAAGAGCCATCTAAAAGCAGGGCTTTGGAGAGCTCTCTCTGGGAGATTCAGGTATGTCATCCCAAAAAGAGCATCTGGGCCTGGTATGTGCCTCTCACCCTTGCTGCTTCCTTGACATGTGTTGGCAGTGGACAGTCCCTCCCACAAGAACCTGTTTGATATATCTCTTGCAAATGAGATGAGTTCTTTTGCTCTGCATCGTTTTCTACCCTAGCAAAGGATTCCATACGCTGGAGAAATGTACATGCTGATTAGTGGGTGGCTTGTGAGCTCACATTTGAACTTGCAGTTCACAGCTGAAGCTGACTGAACAGCTGCAAATGTACCAGGCTTCTCATTTGCACTGGAGGGGAGAGAGGAACTTGGTGAGCACTGATGGAAGTGAATTGAGTAGAGGCAGGTTATCCTCTAGAAATGGATGAGGGGTTTGCCTAGGGGGCTGAAGCAGCAACAGGAATGATGTGCAGGACCTGGAATTCTGGAGAGCTGGAGCTTGGGTGTGGCATGAGGGCACTGTGAGGTAGCAGAATTGGGTTATGCAGTGTAGGTATAGCCTATGGATGAATTTGTCTTGAGCTGGATGTGACCACGTGAGAGGAGCCTTTGACATGTTTGAAAGAGGCCTGAAATGAGGATTTCTTGAAGCTCTGTAGCAGCATGGTGCAGCAAACTTGGATCTGATGGAATTTGGTGGTCACTGAAGATCTGACCAACAAATGGGCAGACTCCTGTGTGTGGGAATGCTGATGGATGTGTGTTACCTTGTACTTATTAGATTATCTCCTATTGTCCTTGCTTTTTCAGTCTCTCCAGAACCATTATCACCCAGATGTAGCCAAGGCAGCTGCTGTCCTGAACCAGTCCCTGTCTGAAATGGAGGATGACATATCAGGGCTCCTGGAGCTCTCAGCTTATGAGGTAATGTTGCTGTGCCTTTGTGAATGACTGGAACGTGAGGAAAGGTGATCCTGGATGCAGCAGCCATGTCCTCCTGTTCATCTGCCTTGGTACTGGGGAGGGAGCTGCACTGACTTGGTTACCCAGTACCAGGGCAAACCAGGAAAATGGTCTGTTAAATAACAGCATGAGCAACAGTGATGACAGGGCTTTTTTTTTTTTTTTGTGTTTATTTGCTGGATGTTTTAAGACTTTAGAGTGAGCAGTGTTATTGGGGTGAAGAGCTTGTACTGAGTTTTGACAATATTTTCTGGTTTTTATTTTGTAGCTTTTTGATAAAGAAGTAAAGAAAAAGGCTGTTGATGTGCCCCTGGAGTTTGAGCAAGTACGAGGTTTGTTTGGGAAGAAAAATGATATTTTTGCAGAGCACTTCAGTTTAGACTGATGCCATCTCTTACCAGAACACATCTGTCAGCAGTGGGATCTTAGGGACATGCAGAAAGCTCCCATGTGCTTGGCAGCCCTTCCCTGTGAGAAGGGCTGGACTGCTTGAGCTGCAGCCTTCTTCAGTGCCCCTTGCCACTGCCCCTGGATGGACTTTGCTGTGTTTCTGACACTTACATACTGCCACCTGGTATTTGGGAGGGATTTTTCCTCGGAGCAAGGGTTTCTGGACTTGTTCATGGCTGGGATCCCAGTCCTTCCCCCAGAACTGCTGGTGCTGGCTGTGACCAGGGGCTGCATCAATAGACCTCTCACTGCTGTTCCACAGGACTGAGGGGAATTCTCTGAGTCTTATTTTTCAGATGTTTTACTTTTGTATGAGAGCTGACAGCCTGTTTGTAATAAATGTCTTCAATACATAACTGTAAACTCCTGATATATTATAATTATATTTTTATATGCATTTTTAAGCTCATCTTCAGAGGGATGTTTTTCTTCCTTGGACTCAGCCCTCCCACGTTCAAGGCATTGAAACTGCTTTGTCTAACAACTCAGAAGCTGATCAGTAAATCCATCTATGAAATGTTGCTGGTGTTCCTTCCTGTACATCCATCTCATGCACTAAGGTTGCTGGATTCCAAATGCTCATGAGCTTGGGAAGTGAACATAATCCTGGTGCCTGCTGTAGCCAGGGAGGCCAGCTGATGTGCAGTGGGAGGCTAATCCTTGGGTTTTGCTTCAGAATGATAAGCAGCTTGGTGTGGTTTTGCTTGCAGCCTGCATGTGTTTTAGGAGCTCTGGCCAGAGTGTATCCAGGGACTAATAACTTTTTAACTCCACTGCTACTGGATGCTTTTGTTAATTTTTCATATACTTCCAGAAGTCGTGCAGAAATTCAATTTGGTAGGGTTCCACCCAAGGTTTTAAGTTTGAGATAAACTCATTATTAACAGCACAGATGAACTCAGGACTTTTTTAGATCTAATTTTCAACAACTTAATGTAACCTCTTTAGATTTAAACGCTGCTTGCATAATTTGAGATCATATTTTGTGGAAGAGTAAATTACAATCAAGAAAGTGAAGGCTGAGAAATCCAATTTCTGGCAGCCAAGTCTGGTTAAGTCAAGGAAAACTGCAGCTGTCTTGGAGACACTGAACTGTTAAATTTTCTTCATCCACTTTTTTTCATGCTTTACAAGCAGTGGACGTGTCCTCACAGTGTAGAGCTCTACATCGTTTTTTTTTCCCTTTCTGATGCTTTTGAATTCAGGTGGGTGTTTCTGAGGATTGATATATTTCCTCTTTTTCTTTGGAAGTCTCTTTGTTCTCTGGTGAAAAGGCAATGCTGCCTCCTCCCTGGCCAGCCTGCTTTTCTTCTTTCTTTGACTTCTGGTATCTGAGGTAAGAAAGCAGAATGGCTGAGATGTAACTTTCAACTTGAGAGGCCTCAGTTCAGGTTCACCCAAGCCTTGTGTTTCATCTCTAAGATGTATCTCCCTTTGTCACAGGGTTTTGTCTGTATGTGTTTGGTAAACATCTTGAAGTGCTGTGCTGTAGCAATGAGAATCACATGGCTCACTTTGAAGGAAGTCTGTGTATCTTAGATGAGATGGATGACTATATTTAAAAGAATGAATGGCTTTCTCTGTACATTTTTATTTTATTCAGTTTGGCCCCAGTTATATCTGTGTGTAATTGCTGGTGACCAGTGTAATTCACTTCTGTCATTATATTGACACTCAGGGGTATTGGGTTCTTTTTGAAAGCACAAATATCAAACCACTTGGGCATGGGGCAAATCCAGGTCTCAGAGTGCTGAAAATGAGGGATTTTGGTTGGGTTCTTCTCTGTGGACAGAGGGTAAACAGAATGTCCTCAGGGCTGTGTGACCTGTGTGTCTCTCTGTCCCTCTGGGGTCTCCTGGCACCTGGCAGGGACACCCTGCACGTGGGGCAGGTGGGTTTGATGGGGAATATTGGAAAGCAGCAGCTCCTTGTGGTGTGGCCCTCTGCTGCCTGTGGGGAAAGCCTTGCATCTGAGACCAGGTGACCACAGCACTATCCAAGCAGCAGGAAAGGGGATGCCATGAGAAGGGGTGTTTTTCAGGAGGACTGTAAAGGCACCAGCATCTCCAGCGTTCCACCAGCCATGGATCCCAAGTACCACACTGCAGTGAGCAGTGACTGGGGTGGAGCAGGATGCAATTCATGTTTTCCAGAGCAGTCAGTGCCCCGTGTGCTGCCCGTGGCAGCTCCTGCTGACACTGAGGCAGAGGCTCAGGCTGACACAGGGTGTTTCCAGACACATTTCAGTGCTGAGCTGGAAATGCTGTTAGTGCTTTACTTGGAGTGTGTGCAGCTGACCTGGAGTGACTTAATTATTTTGTGATGATGCCTGGCAGCCCCAGCACAGTCCCACTGTGCTTGGTGCAGACAATCAAATCACAGACAGCTCAGAGGAGCTTACAGCTGAAAGCCTGGGTGCACTTGAGACAAGCCTTGAAGGTCTTCCAGAGACTTCATCCCCCAGCTCTGATGCTGCACTTACCTGAGCAGCATTTTTAAACCCGCTCTTAGGTGGAGATAGCTTTAAGCCCCTGCCTGTCCTTGGAAAAACATTCCATCTCGTCTTTCATCAAGCTTTTATCTTTCAACTTTCACCCCTTTCCCCTCAATAGGAGGCATCAAGAAAAAAAATCAGCAGTTATAAATATTAAAAGTTTCATCTGCACAAAGTGAGCAACCCTTATCAGGCTGCACACCTGCTGCTGCTCCTGCTCTACAGGTCTCCACAGACTGTAGATTATAGATGCTTTAATCATGGGGTGTATTAACTCGAAGGCCAGATTGAAGTACCAGGCAGAGAGTGCATAAGTCACTCCTGTTATTATTTGATTTTTATCAGATGTGGGGAGGGGGGAGGGCTGTTCTGGGGGTTTTTGTTGTTGTTGGGCTATTTCAGTGAACATAAAAGATAGTTTTATTGAAACATTGACATAACCCTGCAGCCTCCCCACCAATCACTGCCTTGGTCCCCTACCAGAGGGTAATAATAAGGTCTCTGATTCGATGGACTGCCCTTGGTTTATTTTCCTGAGCTTCCATTCAAAGTCATCCCAGCCTGGCTGCAAAATAGAGCTGCTCATCAATATCATGATATGATTTATCTGGGGAGTCAAAGGTTGAGGTAACCACAATGTTTATGTTAATCATCTTAGATTCTTACTTTTAAGATATTCATTGGGAGATAGAGGGAAGTGCAAATTTACATCTGTAAATGAGTGCTGCTATTAGCATTAAGGTGGTTTCATATCCCTGAGATAGTGAGAGCTGCAGTTCAGCCATAACCCCTGTGTTTTCCTCTACCTAATTTTGAAAAACAAGCTCTCAGTTAATTTACAGCCCTGCTCAGGCAAAAAGAGCTACAGGATCTCAGTTCAACTGACACTAGCCTTTTCCAGCACTATCATAATCAATATTCATTAACTGAAGCCTACTGGACTTGGAGATTTACTGCTATTAATAAGCCAAGAGTCCATCTTTGTGTAGTTTATGAAGAAAGTTTGAGACCTGGTACTAAAAAGAATTGCCTCTCTGCAGTTTCTTTGCCCTGTCCCTGGGCCATACTTGCACCTCTGAAAGAGAGTTCTGGAGCATGTGAATAGAGCCCAAAGAGATAAAACCAGAGTGAAACTGCCTTCCTCTTCCAGAGAAATAAACCCCAGCAGAGAGGATGCTCTGGTTGATGGTGCATGCAGAGATGTGAACGTCATCTCTGTCTTAACGGAGTTAAAAGCTGCAGACTCCATGTCCTGCTGGTTATCCCCATTTTGTTGATAAATGCACAGAGTGAACCTTATCAAAACGAGCAGCCTGCAGGCCTGCTAATGGAGCTGTGCTTGTGCTGAAGATAATTGATACCTCAATAACGCCAGACGTTATCCAGAGAGCGGCTGGAGCGGTGTGTGAGGAGAAGCATCAATCACAGGTGCTCGTGTTTAACTTTTATCAAATATTTAGGTGGGTGGCAAGGTGCATTCTTGGGCTGCTTTTGGGGAAGGAGTGTTGGGCTCCGAGATACAAAGCGAATGAATCGTCACATCCCTTTTCCTACATCAGTTTCCAGCGCACCGGGAGTGTGAGGATTTACATTTTAGTCATCTCGGCTGAAGATGGGAGACACCACGTGCTGCTGGAGGCAGAGCTTTGACGGCCAAGAGGTGCAGTTGGCAAGCGGGAGACAGCCTCGCTGGTGATGGGGGTGACAGCTGCAGTGTCCCTGCCAGGGTGACGGGCCCATCTCACCTGGATGGGAGGGGCGGGGAGGGGACGAGCTGCGGCGCGGGCGCAGCGCCCTGGGGAAAGGGCCCTGCCGTGGCCAGTGAAGCGGGGCCGGTGGCCACTAGAGGACGGTGCAGACCGGGAGCGGTGCCCGCCGCTCTGCCGCGGGTTCCCTGCCGGTGCCGGAGTCCGCTCCTCACACCCCGCCTGCATCCACCTCCTCGTGCAGGTCCCCCGGGAGTGCGGGTGTCCCCGGGCTGGGCATGGCCCTCGGGGACGTGTGACCGCGCAGCAGAGCAAACCCCGCAGCAAACCGAGGCGCCGTGCGGGTTTAGGGGCTCCCGTGGTGGCCCTGCCCCAAGGAAGTGATCCCGCAGTGCCATGAGGACGGATTGGTGGCTTTGCAGGGCTGAGGATGATGAAAAGAGGGAAAAACGGAGATCCCGGGTGTGGTGGGGAGTGAGGGGACTGCGGGGGGGAGAACGGGGTGAGCTGAGCCGGCGTCCTGTGCCCTCGCTGGGGCTGGTGCAGGCTTTTTGAGTGGACAGTGCCGATCCCTCCTGCCAGCACCGCCCTGACAGTGTGACCAGCCCTCCCTCGGTGCGGGTGACCCGTGTGTCCCCCGGCAATCCCTGGCAGGGAACGCTGTGCTGGCTGCTCTGCCGGGGAACAGCCTTCCCCTGTTTCTTCCCAAAGCAGCCTCGCATGGCTTTTCATCCTCATGTTCATAACCAAGTCCTAAAAACGTTCAGTCCCAGTTTAGAAAAATATTCTGATTCAGGATAGCATCTAGATATTTATATGCTTTAAGTATCTTGGCAGATGAAATGTAAGTTTGTGCTTTAGAGCACTTGACTGCCTTTAACACTCCCCTGAATTTCCTTGCTGAGGAACTGGGCTGCAAAGCGCCCACCAGAGAATGTCTGAGCGAAGGCTGCAGCCCCAAGCACCAGGCTTGTTCTCACAGCTCCCTTCAACCTACACAGCAATTCCACCTCCAAAAACCTTACAGTGAGACAAAGGACTCGGTGCTATCATGCAGGAAACCTGCTGGAGAGGCTCTGTCCCCAGGGCTGCTGGTTGTGTAGGAACCCCTTTATCCCTCTATAATGCATCATAAAGGCTCTCTTGATATTTTTTTACTGCATACAGCAAAACAGATTTGGATTCTGCTTCTGTTTTAGGTGGTTCTAACACCATTCATCATTGCTGTAGCTTAACAGGATCTTACTTTGATAATAGGACTCCAAGCAATGATGAAATAAAGTGAGATTAAAATAACTACATAATAAAGTTTCAGATTAATCTGAAACTATGGTAAATCTGTCAGGCCTGTAGAAAGGCAATAGCTAAGCTGCATGGACTCAGTGTTCAGTGAATGACTGTGATAAAATATGTTGATCCACATTATAGCTTTATGTCTGTTTAGGTATAATAACCATAACTACAGTTCAGCTGCAGTTTGGCACCTAAAGAAGTCTCTTTTGAATTTATAACTTGTTGTATGTCTTTTGTTTGGCTTTTAAAATCTCCACGTATTTGGGGGAAAAAAGAGTTATAGGTGATGGGTATTGACTCAGCACAGGGGCTGCTAAGCAGAGGGGAAGGACAAAATCCTCTCCCCTGCTAGGAGCTCTTTAGTTGTCTTGATTCTACAAATCTGATTTCAGAGTGTTGTTGTAAAGCAGAGGGAGGTGGGAAGTCACAGGGCTCTGCTGGTGCTGAATCTGAGGCTGCTGAGTCCCCTTTGTCCCATCTCCCACACACAGAGCTGGGTGTCCCAGGTTTTACAGCCTTGCAGCTGGGCACTTGTCTCTTCATGGCAATCTAATGGCCCAAGGAGCCTCCTGGCCACTGATCCCACCAGGTGACCCTTGGCTTTTGGTTGAGGGCTTGTCATGGCTCCATCAAGAGGGGATTCAGACCAGGGAAGGTGAACACAGCACTGGGAACCAGGGGCTGCCTGTGCTCAGCCTTACACAAGAGCTGCAGTTGTGATTCCTGCAGCAGCAATCTGGGCTGCAGCTCCTCCTCAGGCACAGCATCTGATGCAGGAGGAGATGCCTCCTGCTCTCATCCTGCTGAGCTCACAGCACAGGCTTGCAAACCTGGGATCTGAATTGCTCGCTGAACAAATTGCAGATCATGTTGCTTTACAGAACCAATGGTGGTTTTGTATTCTTTGGATTTACTGTTCATTCTTCCAGTTCAGATTAGTGATCTGGCACCTGGCTGTGTTAGTGTATTGATTAGTCCAGAATCCCATCTGCAAGATATTGTAAAGCTATCATGAAGCCCTGAAACATTTCTAAAGGAATATCAGAGCCTCGTGCTCTCTGTGCCAGTGAGCATCTCATGAACCAGTTCTGCTGGTAGAGGGGGAGGAAGGTTACTGGAGCAGGCTTTTAAAAGGAAGAGTAGAAATTATTTAGCAGGCTGATCCAGCCAACAATCACCCTCAGCCTGGGCCACAGTTCTCTTGTTGCTGGAGTTCTGCTCAATGGGGTGAAGCCCCTGCAAAGGCAGAGTGGCACAGCACATGGTGGACTCTCCCATTTGCAGCTTGTCTATTGTGCTAAGCCCATCCATTTCCCATTCCATGACTCTGGCATTCAGCAGCTCTGACAACAGGGACCTGTGTGTTCCTTGAGGCCCAGCATGGAAACCTGAGCATTGCCAAAATAACCCAGCAGCCTTGTACAGGCTTTGAGCAGGTGTGGAAGGGAGGATCAGGCTGCAGAGCTGGTTCACAAGGGGGTTTTTCTCCAGCCAGGCAGGAGTGGGAACACGTGCCACAAGAAAAGGCCCAGAAGACACATCAGATGCAGAGCTTTGAATAGCTTGAGTAACATTAATAGAGAGCACTTTTGTTCCCCCTGCTCTGCACTGCTGCAGAGCACTGACTCTCATCTTCTGGGATGGACCTGATGGGCGCTGGGGCTGTTCCTAAGAGCCCAAACATCAGTGATGGACAGACTGATGGACAGAGCTGTCTGTCATCCAGTTTCCCAGTCAGGTATGGGGTGTAAGGTGCAGTGATCAAATCCTTTTCCCCAGTGGAACATCTCTCCCCAAGGATCCTCTTTCTCCCCAGCCTCAGAGATGCATTTCAGTCCTTCTGAACCAGCTGATGTTAGAGAAGGAGACTTTGAATTTAGAACATGCAAGAAATTGCCCCTGTAGGCTTGAATTACTTATAGAGGATAAATGATGCCAGAATGTTAATGCACATTCCAGCACGCACATTCCGGAGGGGATGATAACTTCACTGAGTGCAGCCACACTGCACCAGAGATGAATGCAGCCTGGGGTGTTTGCTGGCAAACACAGCACCATCCATCCCTGCTTACTTGCCCCAAACCCTCAAGTTTGTGTTGACCTGTGAGCCAGGAGCACTCCAGAAGAGAGCCAGGGGGTGGGAAATAACAAAGATGTGTCTGTATTTTGGAAAGGTAAATTGCTCCCTTGGAAAAAGTGATCCCAAGGGCTGGCAAGTCACTGGTAAGAAGAGCAGCAGGCTGGAGCTGGAGACAGTCCCTGGAAGATGAGAGGATCAAGGCTGGAAGGCTGCTATCAGCAGGACCAGGGTCTCCAGTGATCTGGGACTAATCCTGACCCTGCCTGAGACAGGCCAGAGCAGCAGTGGGTACAGCGTGGCTGGGAAGGGAAGGTTGATTTGCCTGGCAGAATGTGCATTTTAATTGCTCATTTTCTTGCCTTTTATATGTGATTTGATTGTGAATTATGTTTTCTGCATTTGTAATTAGAGGGTAGAGCAGATGGCGAGGTTTTGTCTGAAGTGATGTAGCCGTTGAAGTAACTCACACTCCTGCCTGATGATTTCCTGGGAAGGGAGTGCTGTGACATGAAGGTACTCTGGGAGTTGCTTGAAGGGAGTCTCCCTTTCTAAATAGTCTGGGACAGAACTTTGAATTATAGAAACCTGCACTGTCCCACTGAAATCAGCATCCAGACTGGTTTACACCACCTGTGAAACTGTTCACCAGGGAGAAACTATTTTTCACTTACACCTAGAAATGCCTGCTCTCAGACTGTGCCTGGAAAGAACTGTGCTGTATTTATTGACGTGTGACACATGCCACAGGCAGCCCACAAATGTCAGTGGGGTTTGCTTGTGATTCTGGAAGGGACTGGATGATGAAAGCTGCTCAGTGCATGATGGAGCCCATGAGCAGTGGATTTTCCAGGAGGCAGAGGAGGACGAGGATGTTGAACTGGATCTGGGGGCTTTGCAGCCTTTCCAGCTTCACCCTCTGAGGCTTTGGCTGCCCACAGCATGACACAGCCACTCACTCAGCCACAGCCTGCTGGGACATAGGGTGCAAGCAGAGCATTCTGCACAGCCATGAGGGGCAGATCACAGCCTTGGGAGATGTTCAGATCTGCCTTATCCTCCTATCCTGCACTGGGAGGCAGTATTTTGTAATTCAAAACTTCCAAAAGCTACAAAGTTGAAATTTGGGAAGGATAACTTGGAAAGCTGTGGGAGTTCCCTGAAGGGTGACATCACTTAGTGCCTCCCTGTGTCAACCAGACACTTCATTCATCAGCTTCCCACTTGGTTGGTGATTTGCAGTAGAAATGTTGGAGTAGAGTCTCAAAACAGATCCTGACTGCATTTTTGAAAAAGAGAGAAAACCCTTCCTAGGAAGTTGCTTAAATATGTTTTATCCTTTCATCCTTGTCTTTTATCCAACACAAGCTTTCAGTGATATGCCAGTAGGCAGAGCTGAGAGCTCAGCTAACAAACAGCTCCCAAAATAAGCTGTTCTGCCACCTCCCAGCCTCCCACCTTGGGAAGATGATGTGTTTCCCATCCCACTGCCTCTCCCCACACAGTCTGACCTTCTGCTCCCCTTTAGAAATCCTTAGCACAGTGTGAGTCTGGTTGACGAGGCTCAGGAGATGCTGACATCCAGTTCCTTTCTGGAGGGCAGTTGTTTATGACATTCATTTGTGATAAATGGAAGACACGTGGAGTGTCACCCACGCTGGCCCTGGGGAGCACACGCTGAAATGCTTGTGGGTGAACATTTCACAGCCCTGGCCTGCCTGTCCCACTTTGTAGGAACTCCTTGTGCAGGGCCACCCCTGTGTGCGATGGCACAGGGCAGGGCAACGGAAGGTGAACATCAGGCTCTGACTGCATAAATCCCTGAGGATCTGGGTTGCTCCACAGAAGCACCAGAACCATCTCGGTGTATCCTGACCTCCCTGCACGCCCTTATCCCTACCCTGGATCCTGCCCCTCACTCCAGAGGCAGCGCTGATGCACCAAGGAGCACTGAGAAGGTCCCATAATAAATCAAACCTACTTATAGGGGTACGTGCCTGCTCTGGCAGGGCTCTGTTAGGAGGGATGGGAGGTTTCCAAAGGGAGTTTGCTGGCTCTGATGGCTGCAATCAGATGGTTTGATGGCATCCTTCATCTTCTGGAGGGATGCAGTTACTTACCTGTTCTCTCTCTGTTTACCTGTGTAAACACACACAGATTTTTATTTTTACTCCTTAATACAGCAGCACTGTGAGCTCTTCCATTTGTAAAATCTAGCTGAAGAGAAAAAAAAAGGAGATATATTTACAAATGCACTCTTAGGCACACACATTTCATTTAAGACAACAAATAACTAGGAAAAAGAGGCAGTAGTAATTCACTCTTGTTTTCCTTTGATGTTTTTAAATGCCTCAACTTTTCCTCTTATGGTTTACGATGCTATCATGCTCCTGTCTAAACTACCACCTTAAAATACATTCTACATGGTTATTTTCTCCATAAAATCCTGACAATAATAATTTCCCCTGTACTCCTGCTTGCACTGTAATTTTGGATCTGCCAAGCCATCCACACCTATTTGATGGCCAGCAAATTGCAGCCTTGCAGGAATCTGCTTTCCCACTTGTAGGTCACATTGCACCACTCTGATGATGAATTCCCTGAGCTGGCAGAGGTGGCCTTGGATCACCTCAGGTCACCAGCAAGGACTGGAGGACGTCAAGAGGCTGATTTAATGAATTGTGTCCTTTTCAATATCAGTGGTGCTGCCCTGGGCCAGCTCATGCTGGTGACCTTGGGCAGGGCCTGGCTAACACTGGTGTGATGGCACGTGCCAGCTGTCCCACCTGATCCCACGTGTCCCTCGGGCTGTTCTCCAGCCCACATGGCTGCCAAATGTGCTGGGCTGGAGCTGCAGCAGCAGCCTGTGCCTGGCCAGGCTGGTTCTTGTCCTGCTCCCCCTTCCAGCTGTCGCTGCACTGATCCCTGGGCAGGGATTTGGGCCAGGAGCTGCCCTGAGCAGAGCTGCAGCACAAACCATTTAATGGAGCTGTGCTTTTCTGAGAGCCTGAGCTGCCAGTGAGCGCCCAGGAGCTGTAGCCCTCTCTGAGCACTCCATCCCAGGTGGAACAGAGGGTGGAATGTAGACCTTGAGGAGGAGCAGGTCAGTACCTGATGTCCTGTAATTTGCACTTAGTAAAACCAGAGGTTTCTTGGAGCAAAAGTCATAATTTGTTGTAGCCTGGTGGATGTTTTTTCCTATACCTTTAGAAAGAATTGCCACATTAACCCTGTCCAGGTTAGATTTGAAGCAAATGCTTTTTTTCTCAATTACTGCTCTTGCCAGCTCGTTTGTGGCAAGGAAAGAAACCCTGGGAGTATTGCCAAACCATGAGAACATCCTCACAGAGCCTGACACTGCTACTGCATGATATAATTTCTCCTCTAGGTTGTTTCAGCTCATCTAAGATAAGAGTAAGATTTTTTTTTAGATTTTTTTGTTTAGGTTTTAGTTTGATTTTTGTTTTGAACTTTCAGCTTACCGCATGGGATGTTTTGGGATCATCTGAGGTGGTATCTGGTCTTATCTCCAAAGCACACTGCTGAAAACCATCAGGCAGTGGGTCTGGCTTAAGCAGGAATTAAGTGGCTCTCTGGATTTTGAGATAGAAAAGGTATGACACCCTGCTGCTTGGATATATCATTTGCTTTGTCCAGAAGTTGCTTCAGTCTAGTCCAGGGCAAACAGAAATTCATCTGCTTCTTTCAGAAGTTTTCCATGTAGCCCAGATATTTGCTGTGTGCAGTGACACCCTGCATCCATGCACTAATGCCTTGCCCAGCAGTTATTGTGGCTAATAATAATAATAATAGTAGTAGTAGTAGTAACAGTTATTGGGATATTATGAGAGACATCTTAAAACATGATTTATTGCTCTTCTTCTACAGTCTCGTGAAGGGTGAGAATGTCTTCACCTCATACTCCAGAAGTTGGTGGTCAGTGGTCACAAGACCACAGGTGACAAGGTCTTTTAAAGGTTAATTAGCCAATAAACTACTGCCACAGAGAATATTTTTACCTTCATACCAATCCCTAATTAGTTTGTATCACACCTCTTGCTGCAGTGTGGACCTTTTTAACCAATCATTTAATGACACACAAACTTACAGAACTACATCTTAAAACTTCTCATTGGCTTTATAACTACGTCTGTATCTTAACTTTAAAACCTTAAAACTCTTAATACCTAGCTTAGTATGTCTCTATCTATATTATAAACCCACATTCCTAAACCCACAGTCTCTAAAGCTGGAAGCCTTTTCCAAGGCCTCAAGTCAAACCCTGTATTCATCTCTGTGTTTGAGCCTGCACACACAAGATTTGGAGAATTTTCTGTGCCTGGAATTCCCACAAACAGTGGTTGTGCCAGCCTTCACAGAAGAAGGGAGGGAAAGCAGGGGAAGTGCAGACACTGCTTTGCCCAGGTCTAGGACCCTCACTTCTTGCATTTTGGTGGGATTAAAGTGGTTGATGTTGCTCCTCCCTTGCTGCCTCATGGCTGAGGGGGTTATTCCTGTGTGAGCAGAGGAGGAGGAGGGCAGGAGCCCTGTCTGCCCCAGTGCTGAGGATCTGAGCAGGAGTCAGCCCCTGCTTGTAGAGAGCAGCTCAGGGAAGAGGGGCTGTGGGGTTCAGATGGATCCCCCTGCTCCAAAGCCATTTGTTGTTTTGGGTGAGGTGACAGAGGGAAGGTGACTCTGGGTGGGTGTAAAGCAGCTCATAGGGGCAGGGGAAGGGGCAAGGGCATCTGTTGAGAAGGATAATGCACTGTTTGGGGCATCATGTGGGGATCTGTATGTTAAAGCTGGTGCTTTGCTTCAGATTAACTTCACTTGTGCTTGCAGAACTGAACTGAGCAAGGTTTTCTGCCTCGTTTTGCCCTTGAAATGCTGACCCAGGGAGAAAATGTGCCTGCTACACACTTTGGGCCATGGTCTGCTCTTGGAGGCTCCTCATCCCTGTACTTTCTGGGACAAGTCCATCACCCCCCAGGACCCTGTCGTTTTTTCTCTCTCTTCCCCTCTTTCTATTTGTTTTCAGAAAGGAGTATTCCAGTAGTAGCTAAACTGCACACCAGTGAAGCTTATCAGTAGTTTGGAAGAGATATTAGTAACACATTTGCTAAACAGTCAGTGAGGGGAAGTATATTTGCTCATGGATGAAAGTGTGTATTTTTTTTTCCCTTTGCTGCCTAGTTAGCTCTTAAATTTCTCTTAAAATTGACACAGAACAGCAGAGACACCTGGTTTCTTTATTTTCTTTTCTCTTTCCCTTTATTATATATATAAAACTAATATATATAAAATGTATATATAAAAATATATAAAGTAATTATAAAATATGCAATATTTATATGTAACAATACATAGGTAATATTTATATAGAGATATAATGTATATAATAATAAATTACAATATAATATATAAAATCTAAACATAAACATTAATATTAATGTAATATATAATAACATAATATATATTAAAAATAAGACCAAAATGATCATCTTATTCTAATCAAAGATCATATTTCAAGGCAATTTTGCAGCTTTATCCTTGGAGTGTAAGTCCAAAGACCAGCATAGAAACAGAGGTAACAGAAAAAAATATACAGCACATTAGTTTTTTTTGTTTGTTTTTTTTTTTTTAAGCATGGCAGTAGCCATCTGCATTTAATTTTTCTGCTATGAACATTTGTACTTGTCACTATTTAACAAGATTATTAGCAATGAAAAATGTGAATAAAAAAGAAATACAATGCAACCACTTTACAATTATCCCATTTTCTCTGTAATGATATGGCTTGAGGAGCTCCCCATGCAGTGCTCATTTCACAAACTAATTATAGCAACTGCATTATAAATTGCACCGTTGGTATCTGCTGCCTCCACATGCAGCAGATGGGTGTAATTGTTCCATCCTGGAACTGCTCTGGAAGAGAGTGCTGCATTAATGGGGGAGAGGAGCAGTCACACAGAGGCAGTCGGGGTTGATCCTGTGGCAGATATTTTTCAAGAGTATTGTCATGACAACTGAGTCAAGGAATTCCTTTTCCTGCCTTTGTTACAGCCTTTGTTAGGTGAGAATTGAATCGTGGCATTCAATTTATGTTTAATTTCTGCCCGTGCTGTGGCTGTGCTCCATCTCATGCCCTGCACTTGAGACAGGTGCTGTCAATGTGAGCACTCGGCATCCTACTGTGGCTGAGCAGCTTCCTCCAAACAGCTGGGAGGAAAGAACCAGTTTGCCCGTTGTTGTTTTATTTTTGATGGGTTTTTTTCCCTCCCCATGGAGGTGCCCTGGCACAGCTTTGGCCCAGTGTGGGCTGGGCAGGGGCTGTGGTGAGAGTGGATGCTGCAGGAGCAGGTCACACTGTTGGGGTCTGTGCAGGAGCCAGGGAGAAATGCAGACCCTGCCAGGGCCAACGAGGCACCCTGAGACCTGTGCTGTGCAACCCTGCAGCTGGAAAGGAGATGTCCAAACTAGTCTGAGAGGTGGGAAGGAAGGGCAAACAGCTTTTATTTGTGCCAGCATGCCCCTGTGCCATCACTGTGGCATCATCCCTGCCCACAGGCAACCTGTGTGCTCTGTCTCCTTTAAAAAGCGTTTGCTTATTTATTTCAATTTTTTCTGAGGCTCCATTCTGATGAGCTGGCAGGGCAGGGCAGGGCAGGGCAGGGCAGGGCAGCCTTTTCTTCCCTGTGAGCTTGCTGACGTGTGCTGGGGCTAATCTTGGTTCACAAGCATCCAAGTGACCACGACAACCACTGGAGCATCTGGTGTGCCAGCTGCACTGGCAGCTCTGCATGGCACTGAGATGGATGCCTGGCAGCTCTGAACTGCACTGTGCAATAACAAAGGGTCAGCTACAGAAAGGGCGTTTGTTTACAAAAGAAAAAAATATAGAGTGGACACAGTAGTTTATGTCAATCCCCCCCAAACTCAGAATTCAGAAATCAGAAGGAGGTGTTTGCAGCTCATGTTGCTTTGGTCACTTGGGGGAGGCACCTCTTCAGATCTCTGCTCCTTGCTGCTACATCAGGATCTTTTGTTCACCAGGTGTATTGGAGCTCTCCAGCGTTTGTTTGCACTGAGCACTTTGCTCCAACCCTCAAAGGGATCAGGAGCTTTGAATGTCTGCAGGGACCAACAGCACTCAACACTGTGCTGCACAAGGCCTTGGAAAGGCAAGGAAAAATGAGGCAGAAAATATCTTTCTTAGCCCGGGAAAAATGATTGGATGACTGAAAGGGTAGAGACACAAAGCAGAGGCATGACAGAGAAAGAGCAGCCTGTGCACAGGGGTTTCTGTCTGAGTGCCTGAGTGATGTGCCCTGGGAGCACCTTTGATCCAGCAGCCCTAAGCCAAACACCCCCAAAGGCACCACGGCATCCTTAGGTCTGGGGAAGGTTTGTCACAACTAATGGGTACAGCCAGATTAAGGGTAAATCCAAAGAAACAGGTGACAGAAGCACAGAGCTGCAGCTCCTGCCCTTGGTGGGGTGTTCTTCAGGGTGTGCTGCTTTCATCTCGCTGTCACTGCTGTCAATAACCTCGAGCTCCTTCCAGGCTGTGGCTCACCTCTGGTAACATCCTCCCAGGAAAATCCAGAATTACTGCATCTCCTCTTTCCATGAAATGTATCCATGCTCCCAGTCTGATACACAATGCTCTGTTTTTCCTCTTTTAAAACTTATCTTCTTTGTTTTTAAACTAAAAATTAACTTGCTGCTCATCTTTCATTTCCTTTTCATGCTCTGAGCAGTGAGTAATTAGAGCTGCATCACACTGGAGAAATTACAACAATATGATGTTTCTACAGTTAAATCTGCATAAGTATAATATCTTTGAAAAATAACAAGCTGCTCTAAGGGAAATTAATTATCCCATTGGGATGGTCATTATTCTGAAACAAAAGCTCTCAGTTTTCTTTGCCCACTTTCATTTTGGGCATTTATTTCATTTAAAGTACTGGCCACATATTCAATCCCTTTTCACTTTGGCTGGAACATAAATAACATTTTTAAAGCAGCGTAAAGTCTGTCTTGGAAGCTATTACAGATATCACAAGAATATTAAGCAACTTTAAAATTAAGTCAAAGTGCATTTTGCAAATCTCTATTGGTGGCTATATATCATTACTGTTCATCAAGCCAGTTCAGCNTCTTTCTTTTTTTTGTTTTTTCTTCTTTTTTTTTTTTTTTTTTTTTTTTTTTTTTTTTTTTTTTTGTGAGCTGCTGCTTCTTTGAGCAACATGACTCCATTTATCAGAAGAAGCATTTATTATCATTATATTCTCTACTCAGGCACAAGCATTGTATTTAAGAGAATTTTTTTTTTTCCCAAAGGGGATGGTATTGCTGTACATGGTGTATCCCTGTATTTGAGAATCCCCCTCTCCCCAACACCCAAAACCTATTATCAAGTCTTGCATGTGACTGCAATCGCTTTTGCAGTCAAGGTGAATTACAAGGATTCTTGCTGAATCCCTGACAGATACAAATACCTAGTTATCCTTGGCTTTCCTGCTGAACCTAATCAAAGATATTGTTTATTAAAATCCTATTGTCTCTGCAGTGAGGAACAAGGACAAGTTGCTCTGGAGTGATTTAATACTTCCAGCAGTTCTGTGTAAAGATTTATTATGGCCAGGAGAAAGAGCAAACACAAAATGCCCGAGTCATTACTTTTAATTTACCACTTCTTTAAAAATATGTATACACAAGGCTTAAACCTTCTCTACAGTTCAGTGTGATGTCTTATCCACCAGGGGAACAGACCAAAGCATGAACCCTCATCCTTTCCTTCAAACAGAGGAAAGACATGAAGATTTAGCCTTGGATTTGAAGGCAGACCACCATGCTTCTGCTTAGACTGGTGATCTTTAGTTTTGAGACTAGAAGCTATTAAAAAAAAATTATTAGCTTTAATGACTCGAATTACCAGTTCAAACTATCCATTTGTGCCTGTGATGCTCTGAGGGGATCCACTGGAGGAGACAATGCTGCCTACAGAGGGGCTCAGCCCTGCAGTCAGGTCTTGCCCCCACACTCGGGTGACAGCCAGAGCCCTTTGTGCAGGGCCACAGAAACTGAACTCATTAAAAGTGGGATGTACATTTTTTTTTCCCCAAGTAATGAGCTTTTCTTTGTGATTCAGTTTTATTAAGGTCTCAGGGACTGTATTGTAAGTAAAGCACAAAGATAAATGAGTGAGCACAATTAATAAATGCTACTCTTCAGCTCACTGAGCTTTTAAACTGCTTATCTAATCATATGTAATCTTTATTCACAGTGTTAAAGCTACCACATTACAACAGTTGTAATCAATTAGGAAAATGGCTTTAATGGTTTAGAGAAGGCAAAAGGCAATGTGTGCTTTTCCAGGCTGCCCGTGCTCACGTGAAGGGAACTCTGGCTTGGCAGCTCTGCTAAGGAACAGCATCTAAATCTGAAATCTAAATCTGTGAAGGAAATCTGCTGCTTCCCTCCTCTGTGATAAGGGAGCCCAAGTCCAGGAGAGAGATGGGAGGAGAGAGCACCATCACACTACTCCACAATAATCCAGTGGGATTTCACTATCTTCTGTGGCTACTTTTTCTGCAGTCTGTTCAATCACAGCAGTCAGACTCACAACCCAAAATTTTCTTATCCTTAATTATCCCACAAGTCCTAGTTGGAACAGCTTCTCATTATGTGCAAGGAGTTTTCTCTCTGATATTTTAGTATTTCTAACCATTGTTCCCAGCTCCTTTCTTTCTGACTGCTAAAGCTGTGAAACTTACACTAAAGAAAAAAAAGCCAACCATGTAATCAGACATGTCCTGGCAGGTTTGGTCCTGCATTCTACACTCTGCTGAGACCAGGGCAGGACAATATTGACCTGAAGGAAGTTCCAAACCTGCCCTCACAGCAAGAGCCCAGTGATCCTGGCTCTGGCTGCATCCAGGAAATCCACCCATTCCTGATGGTGCTTCTTGACTTTGAGCCTGAAGTTCCCTCTCTTCACTGTTTTAATTTGCACATAACTCTTGTGGTGAAATGCTTCTGGTTTAGGTTTCATCTGTCTGCTTATTGGATTGAACAGTGTTTCCCCAGCTAATTTTCACCAACAAGCTGTACAGGGCTGGGTGCTCCTTGATTCATTCCCAGCTGCCAATCCCCTACTCCAGACCTGCACAGAGGGTAAAAATTAAAGCAACACCCCCAAAGCCCACATCTTCTCTGCCTTCCTGCTGCTGCCACTTCATTTAACAGCTCACAGATTTCTCTGAGCACATGGATATTTTATTTGCCCCAGGCTTTCAGCTGCAAGAGAAGCTCTCTTTTTGTGTTGGAAAAACAAAAAGACAGGGCTAAATTAAAAAAACCCAAAACCCACAATCACCAAATTTAACCAAGAGCACACTAACTCTGCCAAAGTGCATCTTTTCTTCCCCACAGGTGAGGAGTCTGGAGCTGTAACAGGTGGCTGACAAGTGATGCTCTGCCTGGTCCAGGGTGCTGCCTCTCCCTCAATCCTTCTAAAGGCTGAAATTTTACATGGCCTTTCAGGGAAAAGAAAAGGAAAGTTGTTGTTTTGATTATGTTTTATCTTTTTGTCCCAAAAAGTTGCTTTGAAAGCAGCTTGCACAGCTGATCTATGGACACCTTTCTCCTGTAATTCTGCTGTGACCTTTTCACCATGCTTTCACAAGTAACTGGAAAAGAAAAAAAAAACCCAGCCAAGAAAAAACCCCAAAGCCAAACAAAAGGGTTATAAACAGATATTTTCTTTCTTCTGTCTTCAGAGAGTGTGGGGTTCTTTTCCCTCACAAAACATGTTGTTACTTGACAGGCTTCAAATCTGATGGAATCAGAACAAATGGTCAGAGCCACGGCAGCAGAAAGCTTTGGATGAAGCACCAGAGAGGTGCAGTCTCAAACCACTTTGCTCTAATGAGCAATAAATTTTTTACCTGTGGAAAAAGTCACACTTGAATTTCTATGTGGTGTTAATATCCCCTAGAGAAGTGACAGATACCTGTTGGGACAGGAATTGAAGGGAGAATATGTTTATGAAGGGGAAAAATGAAAAAAACCCAAACAATCCAACCCTGAAAATGAAGTGGAATTTTTGGCCAAATAAAAATGTATTAAAATCTTCACTACTGATGAAATTTTGGACACAAGCTTACAAGGGGCTTAAGGACACTTTCCAAATATGACTGAACTATATAATCTCTTTTTGGTCAGACCTGGAAGCTTTGAAATATTTTGGAAAGGGAGAGCTTGTGAATGGTATTTAATTCTCCTAAAAAATGAAAAAGTTGTATAATAAAAGCTTCCTAATATCACCTGCTTTTATAAGAGCACTTTTCCCCCTCACAGGGTGTATTTTCACATGCCATATAAAAGCATTCCAGTTCCAAGATTTTTATATTTTTGCAGAAACACAAATCTGACCTGTATTCCACGCTTTCTAAGGGTTCACTGTCCCAAATCTATTATGTGCCTCTAAGCCAAGCTCCAGGCTCTGGAGATGACACAGTCACTGGTATGGATAATTTGGCTCCTAAATGTTTGCTTTGTGCCTTGAAAAAACATCTTTGAGCAGTTTCTTAAATGTCATTCCTTGCAGTACACAGAGCAGGCAATAAACAATAAAATTATTCACCTTGAAGAAACCATCTGCAGTGTTTAAGGACATCACCATTTTTTTTTGTTGCTTTGAATAGTCCTCTGGGATGCTGTAAGTGTCATTTCAATGCTGTGTTTCCCATCATTTCCATGCCAGCCTCATTTTGCTTCAGAAACAAAAGCGATGATGGGCAAATTAAGAAGAAATTCCACTCTCTATTAGTTCCTCTATTTCATTTATTTTTTTAACTGTCTAATATAACTCTTGGCATTTGGAGTTCTTATTTGGAGGCAGCATCAGGAGGATTTACCCCCGGCATGAGCAGCGCTGTGGGTGCAGCAGGGTGATCCTGGTGATCCCACCTCGCTCCACGCGGAATGGTTGGCACGGGAGCACTGACCTGTGTCATGTGCTCAGCACAGGGGCCTGGGATCTCAGCTGCAACCAAGGAGAGCTTACACTTAATTCAGGCCATCTGTCACCGTTTTCCTCCTGCTTTCCTCCTGGATGGGGCAGATGCCGCCATTTCCAGTGGAAGCTGAGCTCCCTTTGTCCCCTTCCCCCTGTGCCTGCGATATTTGTGCTGCCTGCTCTGATCTGTTCCTGGGCAAGGGTGACTCCCCTGAGAGCAGCAGTGTATTCCTGTGCATGGGGACATCCATCACGGCCTACAGAGGACTTGTGTCTGGCTCCCTCAGACAGCCATCCTTAGGGGAAGGCAGGCAGAGTCGCTCCCACTTGCCTCTTTCCTGCTCTGCACAAAGTCATTGCTCTTTTACTGAGTTTAAAACAAAAAGCCCAGCAATGCCCCTCAAAACTCCACCCCCACTTCATAAGAAGGACCTGTGGCTCGAGACAGAACTTATGGAAGGAACTGCAGGAATGTCCATCTCAAAGTAGGCTCTCACTCCCAGGACATCAGATTATGGGAGATGAAATCCACCTGCATCCACCTCCAAACCGGACCCACTCCTGGCAGAGTCCTTGGCATGGGCAGGTTCCAGACAGGGTGATGCTGCTGGGCTGGGGGATGGAACCCAATTAAAGGTCAGATAAGAGGCTGCTTTACTGAGAGTACAAGGGTTGAGAGCTGCATTTGGAACGGGCTGGGAGAAATAATGTGTTTTTAAAATAAGGCTCCATTATTTTAAATGCTGTATTGTTCAGGACTTGCTGCTCCCTCCTAACAAAAGCCTGCAAGAGCCAACCACTGATGCAATGGTCTCTGCCTTGCAGGGTTCAACCTGAGTTTCAAGGTTGTGAGGTTTATTTCTGGAGGCTAAATTTACTGTATAAAATCTTTCCAAAAGCCAGCTAGGTAATATAATGAAAAAGCAAACTCTACTAAAGAGCCCTTGCAACAGAGACAACCCACCATTATTATTCCAGCTAAAACCAAAGGCTAAGGTTTGTCAGCCTTAAAAATGAAATTAATTCCTTCTTAGCTCTACAACCTTTAATTATTTTCACTAATCAATGAGTTATAAAAATGTAAAGAAAAAATTTCAAGCTAAACCAGAGCCCCTTTTAAAATGAAATGAAATAAAAGCACTGTGGAAGCAGCCCGAGGTTGGAGTGGCACCGGTTTTGCTGTTGTGGTTTCTGATGTCAGAGCACTCTGTGATAGGATTATTTCTCCATGCCTCACAATCCATCCATTATTGTACCCATATTGTAGACTTCATGTCACAGTCAACAATAAAAAACACCCTTGGCAACCTCCATTACATCCTGCAGTTAATTTGCGTTCTCGCAAAGTGCTTATATTTACTATGAGTGATAATCATAAATATGCATGAGACCTTAAGTGAGGGAGAATGTGCTTAGGAGCTAATACAGCGGGAGGTTTGCCTAGAAGAGATGTCAAAATCAGTTCACTTTTGTTATATATGAGTAATTTAATTTCCTCTACAGTGTTATTAGGGCAAGAATGAGGTAACATTCTTTGGCGTAATTGAAGCAAATCCTGGCAAGACAAGAGGATAACAAAGCTTTTCCATCTCATCATGTCAAAGTCTTACCTTCTATTCAGTGCACACAGACGGGTTCTTTGTGCTGAATTAAATTATCCAGTAGAGTTTATTAACTTGTGATGTCCCATGACCTTCAGCATATTTACTGCTGGATCATTAAAACTGTGTCTTTAATTTAGTCCTTCACAACCGACCTCGTTTTTGTGTCAGATCAGAAATTCTGGTGGCATTCAATCCTTTCTCAGGTCTTGGTTTTCAGCAGCAGCGTCCCTTGTTGAACCCTGAAACATGGAGCATTTCCAGTGCTCCCTAACACATTATAAACCAATCAGCCAAGGATTCCTGGGACTGGGGAGCAGATGTGGGCAGCTGGTTCCATCCTTTCCCCACATTCCCTGACGTAGCTCAAAGGCAGCCTGGTTGTAGCCCAGGGAGACCAAAGCCACTGAGAGCTGTGGGACAAACCTGCTGCTGGTGCCTCACAGGGGTGGGTCACTTGAGTCAAATTTAATTGATTTCAAGCTGTTATATTCTCCAAAGGACAAACTGCAGCTTTTTCAAAAGGACACATTAATTACAGGAAAATCAGTTATCTGTAGGTGAGCCAGGCCATGATGGCTGAGCTTCTTGATATTTTTTTCAGTATTCCCAACCCTGCATTGCACCTCAGAGCAAATCCTTTGACTCCAGGGCTTGGTGGCAAACCAGGGGTTGAGTTTCACAGGCCTGCACTGCAGGCACTGACTGATGGCTACTCAACAAGACCTGCCTTTGATATTTATTTGATACTCACCAAAAACTCAGACACTTCTGCTTGGCATGATCCAGCATGGCAAAGGCACATCTCACCCTTGCTGAGTGACACTTGCCTCTCCTGCTACTGCCATCCCTCTTACCTCATCTGTAAAGCAGGAATAAATGCTATTTATGCAGCTGGGTAAAGCATCTGGGAGCGTCAGAGGTGAGGTACTGTGCATGTGGCTGTGTTATTAGGTCTGTTCATACAGGGAAAAGTAAAATGACAACACATAAGCAATTTGCAACAACTCCTGTTAGCACTGCTCAGCCTGGGAAGGTCATTATGCACAGTTGCTCGAGAGGGAGAAAACTCCCCTGCTCTGAGCAGAGCTTGCCTGAAGGAGAAATATTCCATCCACCAGGCTCAGGCAAGCCTCAGCTCACACATCAGCTTATCTTGGCCATGCACTAGTTACCCTTTTTTCACACGGCATTTAAAACTCTTCAACTTGTACATTCCTGAATATGTGAGATAAAAACAAGTCATTGCAGGATGAGCCTTGGCTCCCTAAACCTCCTCAAATAGGAATGGAATGGATAGAAGCAAAAAGAAGGAGATATTTCCCAGGTGTATTGGGTGGAGCCACATATTTGTTGCAGATGCTGTATGTCTCATCATATTCCTCTATCCTTGGCTTGTTTTTAATTGTTCTCTTGAAGTATTAGTGCTGCATACCTAAATTGTGGGACTGTTTAACTGAGAAAGGTGGTAAATGGCAGTCATTCCTGGAAGAAAGTAGTAGATAAATAGCAGCAAAAATAAAATAAAATTGAATAATAATATTAAATAGAATTTAATTTTGAATTAAAATTGTTATGTGCACATAAACTGATGCAGTGATTCTGAGATTTTTAAGGCTAGAAGAAAATACAATCCCCCAGTCTGACCTCCTGAATCACAGGAGATCACCCACAGGTCGTGGGTGCTGTCTGATGTCGGAGGAGTGTAGCAAAGGCTCCATCTGTGATTTTACCCCACTCTAGACCATCATTGCTGGAACTGAAATGGAACTTGAACTCTGTCAGATGTGGAATAGAAAACTGTTTTCTGGCTGGTGTAGGCAAAACTGCATTAAGCTAAGCTACAGATGGAATTATTGTTACATTAATTGTGAGGGCTGCTATGACAACAGATGAATGCTACAGGTAATTTAATTACATTTCTCTCAGCCCCTGTGCCTTTCAGGAGACAATGCAGAAGCCAGCAGCATTTTCTTTTAATATTGCAGGTGGCACAGAAAATGTCAAATTCTCCTCCAGAGGGCCAAATGAGAGCATTTCACTTGAGTCACAAAACGTTATTTAGGTATCTTGAAGGATCACTTGTGGTGGTTTTTTCCCAGCATTTCCAACTCCAGGAAAGTTCCCTTCACTCTGCTCACAAGGCTGTACCACACACCTACAGCTGAATCCTGACACAAGCCTTCTGCACACCTGCCCACCCCACCAGAAAACCAGATTTGTTCACCCAGAGGTTCCCTCCATGTCCCCTTCCTGCTTCTCTTCCTTTCCTGGGTGTTTTTGGAAACCACCACTCACTTGGCTGCATTAATGGGAAAAACATCAAGGGATAGAGGTGAGAAAATTCCCTTTTTCCTCTGATCATGAGCTGTGCAGCAGGGAAAGGGAAACAATGCTTTAAAGACAAGGTATTGACTTACAGAACAGAGGGAAGTTAATAGATATTGACTCCCACTTGCTTCAAGTAGGTCACATAGTACAGGATTGTATTGCACGACCTCTAAGGGTTGGGGGTAGGGAATTCTTGCCACAGGGAGCAAAATTCTAAACATTACTCTGTGTGTGTCATTCCCTCATGCTGAGGGACATATTTTCCTATGCAAAAGTCCTAATTTCTGTGGAGCTGGGTGAAAACCTGCACTGATGCACTGCATTGACTTCAGTGGGCACTGTGGGAGCTCAGCATGACTGGAGAAGTGATCTGTGTCTTACCAAGGCTGGACCCAAGATCACTCAAATCATCTTATAATTCACATTAATTAAAGTAGGAGCATGGCAATTATCTATTGTTTATCTGAGGAAACCATCTGAGGAGCAATCCTTCTATACCAGGGTATAAACTCAGTTGCCATGTAATTAAGTCATGGCTACAGAAGCACTGAACAAATGTGCAACAAGATTCAGATAATACCTTAATGTGATAAGAAATACCCAGGCATTTAGCTGGCATTGAGGAAATTAGCCACACCAAATTAGATATCAATGAACACATTTGCTACCATGTCAGTTACCATCCTGAGTATAAATTGAAACCTAATCAATTATTTCTACAGAGCTCTTGCATAAACTCAGATTAGGAATAGAAAAAAACCCATTATTTTTATAATGTTATGAATGTTGTTCTATAAGTATGTGTTTTGTGACACTGACAAAGATGATATAACATCACTGCCTTCTCCCCTGTCCTTCCCTGAAATGAAGAAAGAAAGGTGGAATAACAGCAGGACACAGTCTAAAGAGGGTAGTTGACAAAACAGTGAAGTCTTGGGACACCTAGCCTTTTTCTCACCTCCTCTGGCATTTCTTTGATTTCTCCTTTGGCATGTGGAGGTTCTGATACTTATACTTAATTATAAGGAGCTCTGAAATTCCTCCTGATGGAAAACTCTGCCAATGACAAGGATGCACCCAAAGCTGCCCACAGGCTTTCCTCATCACCTTCCTCTCAACACGCCTGAGGAAGGATTTCTTGGGAATTCTAATAAAAGTTGGTATTTCCCAGCGTCTCCATCCTGAGGCAAAGAGGGGACTCTCCTAAGGGATGCACTCCAGGACCATAAGTTCAATTCCATGCGTGTTGCAGTCCTTTACAATTACACAGAAACATCTAACCCAATAGATTTTTCCATACACATCTTCCCTCTAACACAGTGTGCTCCATAGCCATATGATTATCTCCCAGCATCCCTACAAGACCAGGACCCATTTTCAGACGAGTTTCTCAAAACCACAAAAATTGCCTTTTAACATCCTATCACCACCTCCCTCTCACTGTGAGGCACAGCCTCTCACTCTGACTGTCAGGTCTTACACGATTATTCAGAGTGCCTTTATTCATCCTTCAGAGAGAACTGTCTGGCATCTTCCAACCACCAATTCCTCTCAGGGTCTGCATTTTTCTCTGATGAAAAGGAAATATTTTGGTATGTGCATCCAGCCTTGCTGCTCAGACAGTTTAATGAATACATCAATAAAGCACCGACCAGAGGAGGAGAGGGAGGTGCACAGTCATTAGGATCCATCATTAGCATTTTGCACACCACCACAAGCTTTTGTGCATGAGCAATTAATACAGCAATAAATACCACAATGAGCTGCAGAAACTTCATTGAGGCTGGGAAGTGTAAACAGTGCCCTCCACTTAAAATAATTGAGAGAAGCATTTAAGAACCTTCACGGAAAGGAACAGTGGAAGCTTCTGCTGAAGGCACAAAAATCCACCCTCAGACATGATGGAGAAACCTTCCACCATCTTAAAAAGAAGCCATCTGAGGGAGACAGAGCAAATGCTGTCCACATATCAGACACTGAAGCAAATATCTGGAGCATCCTTCCAGATCCATAAGCTACCAGCCCACCTAAGTGTAAATACTACGTTTAGAGAAGTGTAAACAGGGAGTTTACTCCAGTCCATTTATCCCTCAGACATGATCTAGAGCATCAGCTGGTTTATTCTGGCTGCATGAAGAAAGACAGGTGATACCTGATGTGTGGGTATGCAATTCGCTCGCCGAGAATTTTTGAACACTCTTGAACAATGGGTTGAGTTTTTGCAAGAAAAATGTTTCTCTCTGTATTTTTGACTTGGCATTACAAACCCTAGTGCTGGCTTTACTGTCCTGTAAGACTCTGGCTGGAGATAAATGTGATAGTAATATGGGAATGTCCTGTGCCAGAGACAGGACCTGGCTCTGCAGGATCTGTCCCACATGGAGTCAGAATCCTTGCACTCATTTCAAACCTTTGCCCTTGGGTACAATTCTTCACCCATCCATCTGAAACACCTCACAAGGTTAAGTTTGCCCAAGGAAAGCACAGGCAGAATGAGTCCTCTCCCACAGTTTGCTTGTACACACCAGTTACCAGCAACTTTGTTAATAACACATTGCTCATGCAAATTAATTCAGCTTAGAGAAACAAGTCTTGATGATTATAAAATGCTGCAATCACAGTATTGCTTCCGGCCAGCTGAGAGTAAATTCATCAAGCATTTGTTATTTAAAGCTGCTGTGGTGATAAATGCTTGCCTTCATTTATGATGGTACACCAAGACAGAGAGAAAATGGAACACATAGAAACGACCGTATGATGGCAATCCCAACAGAAACCACCCAGAACAAAGGCGGGGAGATGGAATCTCTTCCACGCTGGTATTGCAGCCACTCATCCCCCTGTAAGGAGATTCTGCTAGAACAAAAGCAACGACAAACATCAGTTTTGCTCAGACAGAAGTACTGAGCGTGCTCTTGTCGGCTGGATCTGATAAAAGCCTCATTATGCCAAGGTCAAGGACAGGGGTGCAGTGGTGTCTCTCCTGCCCAGCACCACACATGCAGCAGCTGCTGTGATTGTGGATGCTCCCTCCGTGTGTGCAGAGCATATAAAGAGGATAAACTCCTCTGAGTTTTTGATAACAGCCCTGCTGCTGCTGTGGACCTTTGCTCTGTATATGACATTACAGTAAAAACAAGAGGAAAATGAATCCAGCAGTAAATACCCACAATTACACTGCACTAATTGTTTTAATGGGTTTATGTGGAGTCAACGTTTCAGGCAGTGCTGCCCATACAGAGCAAGTAATTAACTCCATTGGTATTCAGAGTAATGGCAATTAAATACAATGAGCTGTTCTACTAATGAATGTGGTGAGAGCAGTGCAAGGCAGGGAGAGTTAGTTGTAACTTTTAATTCGATGAGCTCTGCCCAGCTGCCTCCTGGCAAGGAGCTGATGGCAAATCAATCAAGCTGATGGCCATGGCCGGGTCCCAAGAGCATCTGAGGGTGAGGGGATTCCAGAAGATGCTCAGTGGCTGTTTTTCCACGTTTGCTGTCAGGGCTGACTTTGTCCTGTGGCAGCCACGGGGTATCTCAGCAGCAGGATGCTGGTAGCAGCAGCACTGACTTTGTGAGGGTCTTTCCAAAAGATGAGACAGTAAAACGTGTCCTTGTGCAGCCTGGGGTGTTCAGCATCCTCTAACATGTCCCCTGGGCAATGCTTCATAAATTCCACCTGCACTGACCCTGGACAGGGAGGAAATGCTCCCTGGAGTGGGCTGGCATATCAGAGTCCTGGTGCCAGGTGGAGGGGAAAAAAGAAGATCTAAGGACAAGAGGAAGCAGAAAACCCTTGGACATAATCCTCTTGGCAAGCTGTGTTTGCCAGACCACTGTTGTCATTTATTCTAGGAAACATCTTAAAAAAAGGAGCTGAGTTCCCATCTATGGCTTTGTAAGGAAATTATAAAGCAGCTATCTATTTTTTCATTAAAATTAAATAATTGAATCTGTCCAGATTCATGTACTTTCTCCCCATGAGATAGCCAGGAGAATTAAGTTTCAATTGACTTTCCAGACCTTGGTTATCATAGGAAGCTTTTAAAAAATCAGGACATTTGGCAATTTGAAATTCAAATAGGTTTCAGTCAATATGTTTACTATTGCTAGACAGGCATCTTTGTCCCCTGGGTGTTTAATGCCTCAATAAGTAATTGGTCCTTTCATCTTTTATAGGCACAGAGTGAAGAGTTTATGGCTCATACAGTGAATTGTCAATACAAAGGATCTTTTCACCAGTTTTAAATAACTCAGCTCCCAGCTCCATTAAATCCTGTTTAAAATTTCCCCCTCTCCACACACCCACTACTAGCGTTGAAGCACTTCTTCCCCCCTTGATTTTCAGTGGCATCTCTAAAGTATCTCTGCTTCACTCCTCAAGCCCAGACACAGGCAGAAAAGGGGGGTGAACATGACGAATAAGAATCTGCCCCAAATAGACTGAAATGCCAAAGATTTCCAGGAAAATTCTTGTTATGCCTTTATCCATTAGGTCTGAAATTCAAAGTAGCCAATGCACTCGTTCCACAGTTTTGTCTTTAGAGATAAGGATACAACAACATCAGTTTTGCACGAGGATTTTCATGTGAAGATATCATTTGAAGCTACAGGTACATGAGCACTGCTGTCTAAGCTGTTACCAGATTTTCTGTTTTCTGTGAAAATGTCACATGTTCATCTTCTTTTGTGATGTGATCTTCTTTTTCTCTAAGTTAAAATACTTGAGATTAATTTTCAGAGCACTGAATCACATTTCAGTCAAGGAAAAAAATCTGTCATTGAAATTGGACACCCCTTTTGTACAGTGTGCACTGTATGCACTGATTCATACCAAGTGCAAGTATTAAACCCCAAGAAAATGTGGTTTTTTTCCTGAAGAAAAAATTGTCATGTTAATTTCCAAGAAGCTCATAACTGAAAGTTACCTTATTTCTTCAAAGCAGGAAGTTCCATAATGTGCTTTTCTTTCAATGAGCCTGGATTTTGCCAGAGGAACTGTTTATCTTGGCCAGTTTTCTATGAGGCAGGATAAGTTTCTAATTCAGTCAGATCTACAAAGGTTTGGGAACTCACATTTCTTCAGGCTTTCAACCCGAAGGGCTGCCACATGATTCTGGTCAGTCAATGCTGCTTCTGAGCCACAGAGATTTTTCCCTGACTCAGTGCACAAGAAAATACTGAGGCTTTTCCCAAAGGATGTCCTCCATTACCCTTATCCTGGCATCTCCAGAGATAATGAAACAACAGAATCTGAAGTACTGAATGAGCACCTTCTCCCTCAGCTCAGCTCTCCATCCCCTCAGCTCCATTTATCACTCACCCTGTGGTCTGTAGGGTGGAGCAGCTGCAATTTTGGATCAGCAAATACCCTGTGAGTATTCCTTAGAGTTGTGCTGCAGCCTCTTATATTTAGTAGGTGTGCTTTCAGTGTGACACAGAGCAGTTTGTCACTATCTGGGGGTGACTTAGGAGGCTGCACACTTGTGCTGAGGTCTGTAGCCAGAGAAGAAAGCAGTGTGTAATAAAGGACAAGTGCAGGTAAACTGAATTCACCCACTTGCAGTACAGGAAATGTGGAGCTTTCCTCCCCATATATGTCAGAGTTGGAGTTTTACAGTCTTTGTCAACGTTGAAGTTTCAGTCTTTTTGTTCCCAATATGCCAAGAGAGTGAAGGAATCTTCCCAGATGCAGATCAGAATCCTTCACTGCTGTTAATTGCTCATTTTTATTGCATATGCCGTTATTGAATTTAATTAAACTTGGCCCACAAGCTTTGCATGTGCTATAATGAATAACAGTTAATAGTCCATTTCTCATTACTTTTCAGTCAAAGGATGCCTTAATACTCTACAAAACATACTGCAGATAGGTAAGATTTCTTCACCCAGCTGTGAAAGAGTCATCTCATGGTGCCTGGCAGCAAACCTTCAGCAGTGCAAAGAAACTCCCTTCACCTCAGACCTGACTAGGCAGGGACCAAGTGCAAATGGCCCTGGACTGGGGATCAGTGAAGAGGCTGTGCTGACTGATATCACAACCTGGCAAACTGCTCACAGTTCTGTGAATGGAGAAATAACTCAGCCTTACTTTTCCTTATTGGAATGGCAGCGTGTCCTCTTGGCAATGAGAGACCAAATGCATCTACAAGTGGCAACTGTCTTGTCCCTTAGTCTGTAAAGCAAATCAAAATCAGAGCCCAAGCCCATCAGGATGAAAAAAGCCTTCTCTTCTGTCAGTCATTTTTTCCAGTCCATATTTGCTCAGCCCTCAGAGGGATGAAAAGAATATAGAACAACTTCCAAAGGAACAGTCCTTGTATCAGCTAAAATATGACAACAAGATATTTAGAAACTTTGCTAGGTATTTTGCCAGTTGGTGGCCCTGCTCTAGGACTGTGGCAGTTCTTGCCCTCTGCTTTCTGAGCAGATAAACTTGTATTTATCCTCACGGGCTCCTGCTGCTCGTGGTACTGCAATTCTGTAGCAGCTTCCCATGGCTTGGCACGAGAAATGTCTTGTCCTAGGATCAGACAAGGCAAAAATTAATTAATAGATAAGGGTCCTCACAGTGGAGACTGATTTCCTTTCTTATCCAAAAAGCATTGCAGATTAAAAGCTGGAACTAAACAACTCACAGAAAACTGAAACTGCTGGAGAAGTGGGTGCTTTCACCCTTTGCAGATTAGACAGAACCTCACCTGCAATCAGGATTTCAAAATTCCCCCGTCCAGCCTGGCCACTAATCACTCCCTTTGCTTCATTCGAAGAAGCACAAAGGGAAATTTCCTTCCCTGATCAGAAGGGAAGGAGAAGGCAATCACTGCCATTTGCAATTCAATCAGATGTTTGTTCCCAGTGAGAGAAGAGCATGAAGACTACTTGAAAAGCAACAAGAAAGTGCTGTGCCATTCCACTAATTAAACCCACCCTTCTGCTCTAAAATTGATGAATAACGACACAACTTGACTCATAATCCCTTTGTCTTCTATTATTTACTCTTTTTTAACAGTGATTTATGGGAAGGTAGTGCTTTCATTATTCTTGTTAATTACCTCTGTTCTCTACTTCAGCTTGTAGAATGTAATTGCCTGAAACATAAATCTAGTCTTGCCACCTATGTTCACACATCATTAATATTATTCCGGCCATTCCTATAAAATCTTTATAAAACATAATTATACGTGTGCCATTACGTGCCATGTTGTGTTGAAGATGCACTAAGCATTTTCTGAGGACTAAACTGGTCTGTGTATTACACTTCCCTGTTTGTGCTATGTGTTTATGTTTACCTAAGGACAGAAAACCCAAACAACATTAATTGGTCAGTGGCTGTAGATCCAGCTAACAGCCCTCCACAAGCCCAAGCCCTGTTAAGTGGCTGCTGACACTTCTCCAACGGGGAAGCAGAGGCAGCTCGATGAACAATGGGCTCTCCTTCACTCCCCACCCCTGGAAACAACAATTTCCTCGGATTCAATGATTCCTAGGCGAGAGGGTAGCAGACAAATGCAGCAGCTACTCACTCGAGTGATTATCAAGTTTCTTTCTGTGTGTAGGTAATCCCCAAACAAATTATTTTCATCCTCTCTGCCCCTGATACTTCGAGTCGGATGAACAGCGGATCACAGAGAGCAGACACCTTCCATGGGCTGTATTTTTTTCCTGTTGTAATTTTTTAGTATTGCTGATGATTATATGTAAGGGAAAATCTATTAGAAGGAGAGGAAATACATTACCCCCAGTTTGTTGTTGACACAACATTAGCTCAGTATTTGTCAGGTTTCTGGTAGTGAACAAGTTTATAGGCAGCACTTCAACAACAAAACACTTGGCTATATGAACAGCAGTAATACCCCAGCTGAGCCTACTGACAAACATCTTTATTATCTCTCACAATGACAAAACCAACCAAAAAACCCCAATTTATTTCTTGCAGGTTCATCTACTGCATTATTACCTACGTGCACATTTGGAGATGTTGGATCAGCTAATGGAAGCCCTTCAGCTATTATCCAGTGTATTTCCATTAATTTCCATTCCCCACAGTCATAGAAAAGACAGCCTATAAAACACTGCAATTGCATTTACAATTGTTAATTACTGTAAATTCGGTGTTTGAGATAAGGGCATTTGTTCTCTCCAGGTTTTCTACCTGATGGATCGTGGCTGTTACAGCTTTTAGCTGGATTTGCAGTGAGGTCCCGCCTGGGGGTTTCTCCTGCCTTACACCAGTGTGCAAGATCCACATCAGACCTTCCCATGACAGCCCTGTCAGGGCCAGAACTCTGAAAACTCACACAGCAATGCAGATCTGACAGGCACAGGCCAAAGGGAAGCAACAGGGTGAAGTCTGATAAATGAAGTCAAGATATTTTCTCTGTCTTTTCCTATTCTTTTGCTGGCTGCAAGGAAAAATATTTCCTGCCTGAGCCCACCTGGGGTAATGGCATTCTCAGTAATGCATTTTATCTGGGGAAAAGTTTGTAACTTGGTTACTTTGGCGGGGAAGAAGCATGGAACAGGATAAGAAATATGAGTCTTTAAATCAATTTTGTAGCTCTATTCCAGATTGGGGCAGGAAGCATGAAAGAAGTAAGCCAAAGGCCATACTCACCACCAATTACAGTTCCCAGAATTAGACAGCTTAATTTTTTATTTTTTATTTTTTATTTTGTTTCCCAAGGAAACATTTATATCATACAATCAACTCTATCTGATATAAGCCATAGAGGTAAACCAAATTCTGAGATTTCTGAATGCAGAGGTACTACAGAGGTGCATGTGCAAGATTTCAGACTTGAAAGGAGTGGATAGATTTGACTCCAGTTGTAATTTAAACTGCTAGGAGTGACTCCCCAGCCTAAAGTTGTAGCCTAATACGGTCAACTATGAGGCATCCAATCCCATTTTAGGCTAGGTTTGTAGGAAATTTTACTGACTTGCTTCTTGGCAACCTGTTTTTCTACATTTAGACATCTGATACGTCTGGTGAAAGCTAAAATTCTGCCCTGGTGGTTGAAGCCCTTCATTTGGGAAGTGCATCCCTGTGTCTCCTGCCTCCTGACCTCCCCACCAACACTGGTTTGGGATACAAGTGTGGATGGTCAGCAAGGAAGGTTGCACCACCAGGGGCTCTTTACAGTCAGACACTGAATATATTTTCATGCCAAGCAGGTGCCTCTGCAAGTGATTTAATTAAAACTTCTGAATTAATAAGCTTATCCTTCATTAGTAGTCAGAGTAATAAAAACAGCATGAAACTTCTCTTTAATGAAACAAAACATACCTAAAAAGAAGAAAGGAACGTGAAGAAGCAGCTTTTGCTGCTGTTGGTGCATCAGTGTTATGACTATCAGGCAACTGCTGGGTGTGTTTTAGGGAGGGAAGAAAGACTGGACAAAGGAGTGTGTGTCAGAAAGAATGGAATCAGCTTTGGAGGTTAAAAACACAGGGATGACAGGAGAACACTGAGATCTGATATTGCTCAATGTTTTCATAAACCAGAGCTCCTCAAGTATGCAGAGGTGATTGGTGTAAGGCACCTGATCATTTACCAGGAGTGCAGTGGAGCAGATTAGCTAAAATCTCCTCTCCCTTCGTCTTTGTGAGGAAAAGTAACATAAAACATGGAGATGCCCAGACGTGGCAGATACTGAGACCAGATCACAAGGCTGTGCATCAGACTCATCTTTAATTCTGGATGCATCACACACCACTTAATGCCTTTTGTCTTTTCTTAAAGTTTTCTGTTGTTTCATAGTTTTGCCTAAGTTTTACAATCTTCTGTTACAAACCCAATGTGATTGTATCTCCTGCACAGCTGGGGGTTCCTGAAACTAGTTTTCCAAAGAAAATGTATTTTCTATCCATTGCCTCCATGAGCCTCCCTACTGAGAAGAGTTTATGCTTAGCTACACTAAGGACATAATAAATGCAAAAGAAAAGGAGGTAAAGGGAGGATTTAAAGACCTGTATCAAATTTTATCACTAGAAGGTCTGGCAATGAATACAATCCTATTTTTTTTTCCCGTTAACACATTTTGGAGTTCATTTTTTTTCACAAAAACCTCCACATCCACCGAAGGGATAATTTTTGTTTTTATTTAAAGTACCTAAATGGGTGAACTGGTCAGACTCTAATTGTGTCTGAAAGGCTGCAGCTGACACACACTGGAGACTTAATTATGTAGTGTGTGGCTCCATCTGTCAGCTGCAATATCTTTTGTTACCAAGAATCAGGCTGCCATAGAAGATGACGTGACAGATTCAATTTACTTTCACAAGGATGAGAGTTATGTGGGCATTTGAATGATGCTGGAAATGAGAACTACATTTACACTCCTTGTGTGGAAATTGAAACGCTATTTACGGCAGAGTTTGTCCAAAATATGAAGCTAAGATTGAATGGGTGTCAGTCAATGTGAAGCTGAAAACCAGGAAACAATTCATTAAAATATCATTAAATGGAGGATAGACTTCAACAAAACTGCCTGAGTAAAAATGCACCCATGCACATGCAGAAAAATTCTGAAAAGTGCCTTGGTGTTAAATTACTGGAAACAGCAATTGCGCTAAAATTCAAGCATTTCTACAGGAAATTCGAGAGCAAAATATAAGATCATGAAATTCCATTTGGGAGGGAGAGGGGATACAGTTTTCCCTTAGAACAGAGATTTTTGACCTTTTCCAATCTATTTACTATAAATATTTTTCTAGGCTGATGCAGATTACTGTAAAACTCTTTAGACATGATGGCTGTAAGGTTGTCTTTCCTTTCTGCCTTTGTAGACAGCTCACAGATCATACAGTGAGGTACACATGATTTTTTCATAATTTTCCTTAATACACATCTGTCCCATTTCAGTTTGTGAAGCCCAAACAAAGGGAAGTAAAGCAACCAAAGGCAACATGATGGCATATTTACAAAAAAAAAAACAAACCAAAAACAAAAAACCAAACCCACAAAACAGAAGAGTTAAAAGTATACTATAAGGGATTTTGTTATTTGTTCTAAGACGAAGCCTTGTTAATTAGGAAATGCTTTTCACAACAGATTTAATTTGAAAGTGGAGAGGACCCCTTTCATTTGCTTATAGCTGCCATATATTTCAGCTGATGAACAACAACATTATTTTTAGCAAGCTTTACATTCATCACAGAGTGATGCATCTGGCAGTCTAACCTGCCATTAAGTCAGTAGGCAATAAACAATTTTGAAAAACTCCCTATATTTATCAGCTTTTCAATTCAACAGTTGCCCAATTACCCCTAAAATTGTTATAATCTTAGTTTTAGGTGAAAAGCTCTTATTGAAAATCTACTAGTTATCTTCCATAACTGTTAGTCATAAACAACACCACTAAATCATAAAAATATAACAGCTTGTGATTAATCTGGAAAGAGACTTACATTCAGTTCTAAATGTTCTCTTATCCCAGCACCTGACTAGGACTGATAAATTGAATTAGCTTACTTAGTGTGAGGTTTGCTGAGAGCTTGCTTGTAAACCTCCCTGGAATTTCTATTTTAGCATCCCGGCAGAAGTGTGGAAATTCAAACTCCAAACCAGATTTTCTGAAAATGGCACCAGTTTGTGAATATCTTACAGAATCCTCTATCTGCACTCTCTTGAGCATGCCTCTAACACTCACGTTGGGCTCTGTGTCTATGCAGGTTTTACTTCCCAAAGGCCACAGTAACCCAAGGCCAAGCAAACCATGATTTCTCCATAACTCCTCCTGCGTCAAGCCCACCCATTCTGATCAAACTGAACCTCTTACCCTACTCTGTGTTTAGGTTCTCAGTGTGAGCTACAGCCATGAAGGAAACAGGAGACACGAGCACAAGGGGTGGGCACAAGGACAATGTCCTGGGCTGGTGACAGCTGCAGCTCAGAGCCAGGGTGAGTAAAACTGTGACTTTACAAAAACAACCAAGCATATGTGGTTTTCCATATGTAGAATTTTCCATTCTAATCTGTACTTTGCAACTACTGAAATGCACTCCTTCCTCTGCAACAATTAATTCACATCCACTCCCTGCTTGACAAATTGTACCTGAAGCTGAAGCAGAGCAAGAACTGATACTGGTTAATGAGAATTCACTGAACCCTGATTGGAATATTGCTCTTGTTTGCAGCCTAACTTGAGAGCTGCCCAAGGAATGAAGCAAATCTAACCCATAAAACCAGGGCACCAGTGCTGCTGGCTAAGAAGGGAATGGCTGAAGGGAGGATGCTGCGGGAGCAGCTGCAGAGATCTGCTCTCCAGAGGTCCTGGCAGGGAGCTGCCCAGAGGACCAGGGCTCAGGGGACTGCCATGGCTCTAGGCTGCTCCCAGCTCCCTCCTGGCAGCCTCTGAGCTGTGCTGGGGATGAGCCACTCCCTGCAGAGATGTGCCAGCTGACAGAGCCAGCCTGTGGAGCTAACACCTGCCAGCTGGCTGCAGCCCTGGGGTGGAGGTGCTTTTTATTTCATCCCCATATTTATCTTCCCAAAGGACTCCCCTTTGCATCCTTGCCAGCAGAACCCCCTAAGGAAACCTTGGGGCTGGTGGGGACAGAGCAGTGGGAGATGCTGGAGGATCCCAATGGGAAAAGTGGTACCTGCTCTGCAGACAGTTTTGTTTAGCAGCCACCCGGGCTCCTTAATTCCTTCCACATGCAGATAATGTTCCTCGCTTCCCAAATGCACAAATCAAGCAGAAAAAACCTCCAGACCTCTCAATTAAATCCCATCTAACATACCACAGGAGGCTTTTGACCAATGCTGAGAACTGAGATATGTTTCACTTCAGTAAAATGGGTAAATAGTTTCTGCAGCACACCAGAAAAATGTAGAAGACATGCAAACTTTAAACCTCCATTTGGCATTAAATACTTGTAAAAGCCTTTTTCCCTTAGATTAATATCTCACATTTATCTGTGCTATACATTTTGGAGACATGGTGAAAATTGCTTATTTCTAATAAAATGTAGCAACAGTACCCTGAGGAAAAATTACTGTGTTATGAGATATTTTTCCCTCTACCACAGCCAATTTAGTTTTCATTTAAAATTCAATAACTGCATCATACTCAGAATCTTCCATGACTGTCATAATGACTTTGAACAAAAAGTGTGCTGTAAACAAGGAAGATTAGAAAGACATTATTGAGGTAATTTCTCCCCAAGTTTCTCTCACACAGTCAGGGATGCAGAAAACGGATGCAACAGTTAGTGTGGATATGATTTAGAAATAAGCAGGAGAAAGCAAGCACTTTGTTCTGCAGATACTTTGGTAATAAAAGCATTACTGGCCTCATTTTATCTGAGATATATTTTACTGCTAGGTGGAAGGAAACGCTTCGTTGTTTTCTCACTGAAATGTTGACGTAAGTGAAGAAGACAAACAGTGTAATATTGCCAGGAAAATGCTGCCTATTGCTGGAACATCTTTCCTTGTGTCTCCATAAGGGGCTCTGACAGCAGTGTTTGGATGGATCTGCTGGGCAGGGGCTGCTGCTCCAGCCTCTCCATCCTGCACCCTGTTGCTCTGTCAGTAGCATCATTTCAGGAGAAAAGGTAGAAGGAAAAGAGGCTTCCCCTTTTCTTTTTGCCTGGTGAGTGGCTTGTACAGTCCCCTTACATTTTAAGAATCTGCTCTTCCCTGCTCTCTCTGGGGATGCACAGAAAAGACACCTGAGTAGTTGCCTTCTCCCCTGAGAAGGACTGAGTGCTCTTATTTAACAGAAGCATGCAAAGTCAATTAAAAAAAATTCTGGTCAGATTCTTTGCCTCTTGACTAATCTAATCAATGGATTTTAAAATGCTGATAGCAAATTTCTGGCGCTTGCCAGGTAATTAAACCAGAGGAGGTCTCTGTAGGCCAAACCCTGATCACATTTATACCAGACAGTCTTACTGGTGTTCTATAGACACAGGATCATGTTAACACCATTGACTTTCTCTCTTTTCATTCATCAACATTTATATCCCAGGAACTGACAGGCCACCTGAAAGCAGAGGTAGCTTTTTACATAGCTATGGCACAGATGTCTTCAAAAAGTACAGGAATCTTTGGACTAATGGACTGTGAAGAGCAAACAAAACTTTCAAGAAGTAAAACAAACTCCTGTAAGTGAGTAAGAAAGTCCTGGTGTGTTCTCTGACACGCCCAGAGTAAGAACCAGTCTCTCATTGCACAGGACTGTCCTCAGATGATAATCTACTATTAGTCTCAGTCACAAAGAATTGGATGTTCTGGTTCACTCTCTGTTCACTGCAGTGCTGGATCTGTTATTTACTATAAACACTTGTCCCTAGTCCTCAGCTTTAAGAAAGGCAAGAAACAAAAGAATGGATTCTGCTTCGTCCTCATTCCATGCTTTTGTGCAAGAGGAAAACAATTGTGTGAGTACTTTCCTACAGCCTGGCCATGCCACGCTGATTCAACAGTTGGGATTATGAGATAAAAGGATGCTGTTCAGACTGATTAATCAAACCCCCTTATGCTTGCCAAAGCCTAATTATTCTTTGATCTACATTAATGACTTCAGAAAGCATAGCACACCTGGTGGGAGTTCTCAATGGGGAGCATTTTAGACTAAAAAGAAAACTCCTCCCTGTGTCACAAAAACCTAATTTGCTTATATCAGTAGAATCAATTGTTTTATACAGAACTGTGTCTCCCACAGGTACTGTTGGTTGTGTTGAAAGATAACATAGGCAGCTTTTACTTTTATTTCATCAAAATGGTATTGTTTGACAAATAGCAAACTCCATCTCAGGGTGACTTGAAAAACCACATTGTTATCACAAACTATGGCTATCTGCAGCTTTTTATTGAACAGCCTGGCTGTAAATCACATGAGCAGAGGCCTTATCTCATGGTTTCTGCATTCTCTGAGAGATGAGTGAGTGGCTCATACCCCAATTTAAAACTCAGCAAGAGATTAATTTACAATCCAGATCCAGAAGCATTCACATGGATAAGGATGACACAGCATCACAAAAGAAAAAAAAAAAATCTGAATAAAGCAATTCACTCTACCCAGCTCTACTTGATTAAAAAAAATCCCAACACTGAGACGACTTAAATGTTGAAAGCACAAGGTCTGTGCTTGTGTGCTGGGTATTTACTGCATCAAATGGTTCTTCATGATCATCAGACAGGGTCAACAGAAACACCTAAATGCAACAGAGTTTTCTCTAGCAAATCTACCTGGAACTGCATCAATTTCTAACAGAAGTTTCAAGATTGGCATGAGTGACAGACAAACAAAGAGGTGTAGGTGAGCACCACAGACAATAATAGAGCAAAGACTTAATGTACAGCATTTGCAACCAGAACAAGTTATGGTAAACTGATAATGCCCACAGGGATCTTGTTTTGGTCTTCTCTATGCTCTTGAGGATAAACTTGGGAGGAAGATTCATTTGCTTTTCAAGGAATATATCCTGAAATCCCAAAGCCAGGAGTACAATTTTCTGAGCATTTGTGGATGAGACCACCTTGACAACCCTCTACATTTTGAGAAGCTGATACTCCTTACTGAAAAATTTAACAAAGAAAATGAAGAACAAAGTTTTCATATCAGAATTAAGTGCATCTAAACAGGTGTTGTCTATGCAGAACTCAGAGGAAGCAAAGAAACCAACAATCTGGTGTTTTCCTGGGTACATGAATATTTGAGAGGCCTGGAATAAATCAGTGCTGGAGTTTTGCAACAAAATGACAGGCATGAGTTGTGCTTGCCAGATAATCTTGGAACGTATCAGTTTCACGACATCACACAGAGAAGAGGAGCAAATCTGCCTGGGACCAACTGTCCAACAAAGCAGAACATATCCCTCAAGATTCCTGCATTTTATTTTAGGCCCTTTGAATTTTAATGCCCAGGGCACAGCCTGTTCAAGGTACCCATAGGCCACACTGTGGCTGTGGGGCAGCACATGGCTGGGAGAAAATCCAGCATCTGGAGGAGATGTTTATTATAAACATGATGCCTTGGGATGGCTGACCTCAAACAGAGACTGGACAGAGCTAAGAGAATAAAGGAGATATTTATTGAAAGGCCTTTAGGGTACACCTTGGGCAGGACAAGAGCCTGACCAGGTCTACACCCAAGGTGGACTTAAAATGGTCACTAAATGGATGACCAGTCACAGGGTCTCACACTTTTGTAAGTTTTGGTCCATCTGCATATTGGGGTTAATTGTCTAATTACAGCTTCAGGTTGTGAAAGTCCATCCTTTCTTGTTTTCTCTCTTCAGTCCACTGTTTGTGCTTTTGGGCCTGAAAACTTGTAACTGCTATCCTTGGTCTTCAGCAGGAAAACTATTTGTTTTGTCTCCCTACCCTGTGAAGAGAGCTTAACACTTAATATGAGGCTCAGAACTGCCCCCCTAGGCAGCACAGAATCTGAAACACATGAAAGCTAAAACTTAAGGCATCAAACCAACACTTTCCATGCACAGCCATGAGGTTTCTAAGTACCTTCTCAGTCCATATTGCATGGAACATCCAGCAGCCTCCCCCTGCCAGCCCAGTCCAGGGGACCAGGGCTTTAGGTGATATCCATCCATCAGTGGGGCTTCACTTGTGAGAGCAGACATTCCTGCCCTGTTATGTTTGCTTTGTACTATCATTTTCTTCTCATCAAGAAACAAACTCAATTATATTTTTCTCTGCTCCAGGCGTAACTAATCAGCAGGCAACTCCCTCAGTAAGCCCAGCCATTTCAAACACCTCCTCACACACACAGATATCTCAAATATGAAGTGTTACTTCTATACCCCTCAAGGGGTGCAGGCGCAGTCATTAATCTTTCTTTCATCTCACAGAATGCTAATAAAACAATCACCTCCCTATCCCTGAATTGGGTAGGTCCTAATTAACATGCTAATTGGGCAGATCTTCCCTAATGACTCCCAAACCTCAGCAGTAATATGTTATTTAGATAGAAAAGAGTTATCTAAAAGATAGGTAGAATTAAAAAACTGGCGAGACAGAGCAGAGTTTGGATAGGCAAAATACTGAAACGGACATTTCTGCTGTGAAAATTAAAATTCTCCACCTGTTTATGCTACAGATCACAGATCCAACACCTTGCAACATTCAGAGCAAGAATTATTTTGCAGGTGATATACAGCTGTAGTAAAGAATATTATTCATGCAGAGAGAAAAACCGTATGAGTAACAGTGACATTTTTAAATATATTATTAAATCTGTTCATTTTAATATCTAAATAAATATGGCTTTTATTACCTGACACATAAATGTACAAGTTGCCTTGAAAACCCAGCAGTGCCAGCAGCTCTGGCACTTTGTATTCATGAGCAACTTCAAGGTGGATAGTTCAAGTTTTAATGGAATTAGTCCACTGGGGCTGGTATTGTGTTTATGCAGTTAGAGGCTCAATATAATCAAATTTCTCAAAGAGAGCATTTGCTCTCTTCAGAAGATAGGGCTCAATAATAATTTAAATCCCCAGTTAAGCTAAAATGAAAATATTGGCAGATGCCATAAAAGTCATTGTTCTGAAGTTTTCTTTCATGCACACCTTGTAGGTAAAAGCTGAGTTCTTCCAGTAAAAAATTAGGTTTGAATCTTATAAAAGAAAACCTTTGACGTGTATTGCTTGAAACATGCACTACAGAGGTCCCTGCAAACCTGGCCTTGCCCTGCTGCAGCTGAAAAGCAGCATTTCCATGCATGCCACACGTGCAGCCAGGGCAGCCTCACACCCCAGGCTTGTGCCAGGGAGGACAAATTCTGTGTCAGGATCACACAGCAGCAACTCACCGTGGCCCAGGCAACTGAGACAAACCTGAAACTTGGGCCCTAAACTGGAAAACCTCAAAGGAAAAGCATATATATATTTTTTTTCCTTATGCTTTTGGAGCACCAAAAAAGAGAAATATTGGCATTGGGACACCATGGTATTTTTTTGTACAACTTTCTGGACCTTAACTCCATTAAAAAAAGCCATGAAAAGCAGTCAGAACATTTCACTGAAATATTTTGTTTTCTCATGCAGAACAGTTTTTCATTAAAAGTTTTTTTTACAAACTGCCAAAAGCTAAGATGAAATGTTTTTGTCCTGTGTTCTGCTATTCTTTCCAGTTTAGATTTTTATGACCCTTGTTCATAAAAACAAGATTCTTTACTCTCCCCCCTCCTCATTTTACAATGTCTAAAAGTAAAAAAATAGTATCTCCAACTATTCGTATTTTTTCCTGCATATGAGATGGGGACAGTCAATGTAATTGTTATTTCCCATGGCTGGTACAGACCAAGAAAAAATGAGCACAGCTGAGCTTTTAAGAGTTCAGGCCCTGTTTTTCATCATTGCAAATCTCCTCTCACTTGTGGAGGCCCATTTGATAAAGAATTTGCTGGTTTCATTTACTGGCATCTGTAGTACAAATAGTGGCTTCAGATGTATCATCTGCAGTCCTGTTAGGGGGTCAACACCCTGCTCCACTAAAGTCAACAAAGCATTGATTTCAGCAAAGCCTCTGAGCCCCTCTGGCACCACACTGCTGCTCTTGCCTTCACATGAGGCAGTTTATAACACACATTTAGATAAAATACAGAACAAGAGGCATCAGCCTGAACAGATAAGACAGCCTCAGTAATATAAAATACAGCATAAAAGAAATCTATCCCTTCTTTATGTATTCATCACTGAAGTGCACGGGATCACAAAGACACATCACTTTTCACATCCATTGTTTTGAACAGTATCAGGTGTTTCTTTAGGAGCTGTTGACAGAAAACAACATTACAGTGAAATTACTGCAGCGTGTCTGGGGCTCACCTGTATTTCCTGTTGGTGTTATGTGGCCTCAGGGGGCTGGAGAGTCCTTGGGTCAAAACTGCTGAGTTCCAGACCAGGCTTTCATTTCACAGCAAGGTCTTATGGAACATTCTCAGCTCTGCCTGATCAGTGTGTTCTTCTGAGCACACAGAACTCTCCTACAGCACCATTAAAAAGCACCTGCTTATGGTGCCTTCATTCATCAGCAAATAAGGGGCCTGCCAGTGATGGCAATCCTGGGTGGTATTTACAAAAAACTAAGTCTCCTGTCTGGATGAATTTGTAAACCTGACTCACGCTCCACACAGGCAGACACTGGGTATTTTGCCATGTCACTGGATAGGAACAAGGGACAGCTTTGTACCTGTAGTTATTTATCTAAAAATACCTGTAAATGCATAGATATATTTTTTCCCCTGATATAGAACCCCTTCAGAAGACAGCATTAGTGTTTCTGTGTACCACACTATGGCAATGTACTGCAAAACTGGGCTTGAAGGAAAGGCAGTCATGGAAAAAGGCTCTCAGACAGAGGCTCAAAAATAATGTAGCCAAAGAGCTTTAGGGTGAGGTATCTTGCAGGGTGTGTTTTCCTGACAGAAACACATTTCCCTCAGCTGTATTCACATCTTCTGCAGGCTCACATCATGGTTCAGTGATATAATTTATCCATCTTAGACCAAACCTGCTGCAGCTGTTAAGACACAGAGCACTGACCCACTATGAATTTGCTCTGCTGATTCAAATTTTTTAGAGAAAGAGTTGACAGGTTCAGTTTTCACTGTCAGGATGATGTACCAGCTGTCTGAAGCACTTTAACATTTTCTGAGATCCCATACCCTCTTCAGCTAGCAGAAAATAAACATTAGCTCCTTGTTTCACATTGTACCTAATTCACTAGAGATGCAATTGCACGTCCATGTTTGATCTGGTTCAAATTCATGTGGCTAGATGGTCCCATAAGAGCATGAATTTGGTATAAAGACTGGAGAATAACCCCCTCAGCCTTTGCTGGAGCAGTTCCAGGATGTATTGCCCCAGGGCAAAGTCTCTGGTCTAAGCAGGGGCCAGGGGAGTGTTCAGGGTGGCAGCAAAAGCCCCTCTTAGAGATGTGAAGCCAAAATCATGGTGAACAGATCTGACCTGGAACCCAAAGCTGCTGCAGGCTTTGCTAAGGTTGGACCAGTTACATAAATACACTTTAGCTAATGTGGACTGTGAAGTTTTTGAAAGGCTCTTTTTGAAAACACACCCTTTTAATCTTTGTTTCAGAATTGTTTTTCTCCCTTTTGTCTTCTTTTGGTGTTTTTTCAGAAACCAGCTTTAAGAGAAAGAACTTTCAGCTGCCTGGAAAGAACAAAACAAAGAGAGGAAACTTTTGATTTATAACCTTTTCTAAACAACAACAAAAAACCCCCATGTAAAACATCCCCTGACGAGACCTGGGTCATGATGCCACCCCTGCTCAACTGAAGGTGAAATGGTTCCAGGTGAGCTCTAAGAGAGCTGAGAAAAGACTCTTGAGCCAGCTGAGGGTCTAACCTTGGTCTTTCTGAGGTGACCTGTTTGTTGAAGTTGCTGTGTGGACTGTAATAGATCTGTGGGTTTTGAAAATCCACTAAAGATGTGTGGGCTGAAAGCATTGCAGCTATGTTAATGGAGATTTTCTTTCTAAAGAGTGAAATATGCAGATTTTGCTCATTGCTTCCACATAAGCGAGTGACCAAATGAAGAGAAAACTGATCAAGAAAAATGTATGCATAATAAAAATGTGTACATGCTTCATCTAAAATTCATTGCCTCCAAAGCCTCACCATATAATTACTTAATCTTGAGCAGCTGCATGCACAATAAAATTTGCTTGCACTAGGTCTGAACAGAATTAATTTTTCCTGAGGATTGTAACATAACCAATACCCTGCAACTGTTCAGCAAGTGGCAACTGAAAACACCACAGAAGTAACTTGAATGAAAAAGAACCTGCTCCAACCAGATTGATTCTGAGCTGACATTTGCTGGGTTTAATCATGTACTTCATTGTATAGCAGAAAGAGCCTGAAGAAAAAAACAGAGCTACTGCACACAGAAGTTTATTAATGAATCAGATCCGATCCCTGCATCGCTCTGCTCAACAAACATGAGTGGATTTATGTCACAGCTGAAATATTTCATTCCTTCTGTGAGCTCAGGAAATTTGGGCCCTAGGCAGGAGATTTTAGACATTGTGCCTATTGCCAAGTGTCAGATTCCTCAGGTTCCCAGAACCTCTGCAGGCAGGGAAAAGGGCTGGGGTCTCAGGAAGGGTTTGGGGGCATCCTCAGTGTGGAAGGAAAGGGAGAGCCTCAGTAATCTTGTTTTAGCAGAACTTGAAAGGGAAGGTCCTCTCCACCTTGTCCTTTCAGTAAAATCACTCCTATGCTGACAGCAGGATTTGTTTCCATGTGCCTCATTTTTAAAATAGCTGTTCCCATCAAATTCCCTTGAATAATGTTAATTACTGGGTCACCTGCCTTGAAGCTGGAGGTGCAGGCAGTGAAGTGACCAGGCTGATTGCTGTCCTGGAGCACTGCTGACCTTCAGCCTGTGTCCTCACCAGCCCTCCTCCAATGCTGCTGCTGGAAGGAATCCTCTGATTACCAGTGAATTATTCTAACACCCCTCTGCTTGCTGCCTGTCCAAGGAGGTGACTGACCTGGTTACACTGGAATTAAGAGAATGTCTCCCACTGACTGCACCAGACACCAGGCAGGTGTACAGAAAATTCAAGGTCCCTGTCTTGTGAACTCAAAAGTTTAAATTTGTGAATTTAAAAATTTAGTCCAGTGAGAGGAGCTGCTTGACAGAGATTCAGCTCCCACAGTGAACAAGGGGCTGAGGGATGTTCTGAATTTGTCATGGATAGCTCTTCCTCACAGATCCAGGCTGCCCCCTGCCATGCTCAGCTATGAAATAAAAGAAGTTTTACACTAATCACAGGACCAAAACCTGCCTTTCCCCTCTCCAAAACCCAAATGAGTTCAAAGTGCTTGGGATGACAGCTGACAATGGCCACAGCCAGACAAGGAGGGTAGTGGCCCATGTAGTTTTGTAATTAAGCTAGGTTTGCAAAGTTTTTATTTTGTAGAAAAGAACTCATCAGGATCTCATATAATTGGAAATGAAACTAAATGAATGCCACTGCTTTATTCTGGCAGCTGAATTCCAGTAATGCTGAGCAATTGCCATGTTTGTAATGTAAATTTACTACTGTCGCTGCACTGAAATAGATTTCTTCTTTTTCCCTACTCATCAAAGTAAAAAATTTGCTCCAGCTGCTGCTGATCAAGAACTTGGAGAACATTACCCAGATTATTAGTATTCAGCACACACTGCCAGGTGCACAAATAACTCACTAGCATCTTTCTCAACCCACTTAATTGAATCATGGCTTGATTAGGTTCAACAGACAGAACAAAATATTTTTCAAGTTGGAAAAGTTTGACCTACCTTGGATGAGTAGAGAGTGGTAAGGGACACATCCATAAGAAAAATCAGCTTTACAGCTTTACCTCTCTCCCCTGAATCCATGTTCAGTTTTCTGAGCACTCTGGTTTTAATTTGCATCCTTCTTCCTATTTCTGTTAGTGCTGGAAGACAAATGAGCTACCAGGTACCACAAAAGGTCAAAAGACAGGGCAAGAGAAGTTTTAGCATAATTAGGTTTTCTCATCCATTGCATGATTCTGCTGCACACAGAGGGGATTTCTGCTCTGGCTGTGCTCTCACACAGGATTGCCACAGCTCCATTTGGCAGAGCAGGAGGGGATGCTGAGGAAGGTTTGAGCTCTGGAGCACCACGGGTCCATGCATGCAGCTGGGTGTCCTGCCTCCCCCAGCAGCCATCAGAGATCACCACTCCTGCAGGCTACAAAACAATGCTGTGCCTTAAAATAAGCACAGGTACCCCTAAAGACAGAGACAGATGTTGGTTTGCCTGCTGAATTCCTCTGGAAAGGAAGGGAAATGAGGGAATGTTACAGGTGAGAGGAGCTTTGCTGCTGAGCAGAAATGCCAGACCTTTTCCTAGTGGAAACCCCTTTTTTATGGGAACAGAGAGTCCCTGTGCTCCTAATTGTCCAAAGGGCTTGTGTATTTGCCAGAAATCAGCTAGAACAGTGGCTGTGCCAGGTGAACACACTCTCCTGCTGTGTCTCTCACTTTTCTTTTGCCTCAGCTGACAATTCCCAAACTCCCTGTTTGCCATGCTGGGGTGACCCAGAGCATCTCTCCCAGCCCAAATCTTGGGCTACAGTCCCACTTCCAGCACAGCTGCAGCAACAGTGCATGGAGATCTGCAGAATCCTTGCAGACCTGTCCAGATCTGGGGTGTTGGAGAAGCATTGCCTGGAAAAGAGCAGAAGCTACAAGGGGACAGAGCAGGGCTGCTCTGTCAGCACCACAGCACTGACAACTTTCCAATTTCTTGGTGGCCTGGCACCTAACAATTAGGATGAAGGCACCTGGAGGCCCCTGTGAGGGTTGGCTTTGGGCCAACACACGCATTTACTGCCTGGCTTTGTGTCCAGGTTTGACCCTTCAGACTGATCAGCGCTGTGTATTTTCCCACCTATCACCCCTGCCCCTTTTCTGGATTGCAGCAGGAGACATTCACAGTGGCTGTAAATCACAGCACACCTCCAGCAGAACTCACAGGGCTCTGCACAACCAATCTCTCATTCAGAAGGGCCCAATGATTTCATTATTTTGTGAAATATTAGGCATTACATAGCAGGGATGGATTTGACTGATTCTGACAGAGCTGAAGTTCCATTCATTAGCATCTGTATAATATTTTCAATCTCCTTGTATATTGAAAATTGGGGTTTCCTACATATTCACCAAGGGTACTTTCTTCATAGACAGCAGCTTCAAATAACTGTCAATCCACTCAAACTCTATTTAATAAACTTTGGAGCAGATTTTTCTCTTCCAATTTGGGTTCTGTTTTGGGCAGACTTCCCTGAAGAACAGGCCAGCTCTCAGCATCTAGCTTTGTTGTGTTAACTGCCATGTGGGAAAAGAAAAGGCCCATCCCATAAAAAACAAAATACAAATCAAGAATTAAGAGCTTTCAGCTGCATTCAGTTGTCAAACAGGCTCTGGAGTATTAACAGATGGAAACAGTACATATTTTGGTGTGATGAGCACAGAAAGAGAAGAGTGATGATGCAGAGTTAAGCATCAGATTCTGAATTAAATCCTGGTTTTATCTGCTTGTCAGAGGTGTGCTTTATTACAGCATTACTCTCACCTGCACAGCTACAGTTCAGGGTCTGTCAGCATTTTCCAGTCTGTTTTCCAGAGGGGGAAGGAGGGCTGGGCTGTAACCCAGCTGAAACCATCCTTTCCAGTCACTGCTTTGGCACACGAGGTCTCCTCTGGGAACAGCAGTGTTTGTTCTGCTAATTATTTTTCCAACTGGTTTGACTTCCTTTTTTTTTTTTTTAATTATTATTTTAAAGGAGAGTTTGAAAGGAAAACTATGTGCAGGTCAAGTTTTCCACAATTTCAGATAACTTTTTACGGCTTGAGATATTCTGTTTTTTAGCAAAAAAAAATTTGTTTTTCAGTAAGCACAGAACGTTGATGAGGCGTTAAATACTGAAAATTGAGAATATTCCCCTTCAGGTAGCTGATTCTAACTCTTCCCAGAAAAGACCTTTAGGTTGCAGGCTACAAAGTAAGGATTAATTTGGATTCCTTTAGATCCCAATGATGTCAGTGTGTTCCAGTTTGGTTTGGGTCGCTGTTGGCTCAAAGTCAGACATCTTTGCAAACAGCACACTTATTTTCAGTGTTTTTCAGGCAGGCTGGAAGCAAGGCAGTAAATAAATATAAAGCTTCTATCAGCAACATTACTCCTGAAAATTTTTGAAATGAATATGGTAATTGGAAATTGTTAAAAATTGATAAACACCTGTGAATGAAAAGGAACTGCTGTGAGGCAATTTAAACAGAGAAACCATGGAACAAAGAAAAAGCAGCAATAGAAATTGTTTTGGCACATAAGCAAGTTTTTTTTCATAAAAAGTGTATGCACACACAAAACCAGAAGATATGGGAGAAAGAAAAAAGGAAAATATTTGCAGCGAGGGACACATAAGATTCATCCAGCCTTGCCTTTGGAATGAGAAAATAAGAGATGAGTATTAATTTAGCACTGGCAGGGAACTGGTTTTGACTCCATCAGTTATGCTTATGTTGAACTTGGAAGAAGTTTTGAGGGAAAACTTTAGCTTGAATTATCAAGAACCTCAGAATAAGAGGCCTGATCCTGCCACATCTGGGAGTTTGCCTGAGTGAGAGCAGTACAAAAACATACAGATTAAGAAGCTGCTCTGTTGAGAGTCCTTATTTATGACATTTTGCCCTCAAAATCAGAAATTGCAGCCAAAAAGCTGGCTTGTCAAACTCTAGAGTATCTAAAGATAATGAAAAGTTAAGATAATGAATAAAACTTTTTTAACACATGAGATTAAATTAGGTATAAGGGTTTAAAGAAAACTCTGCTGGCTGAAGAGCATAGAGATCTCATAAAGAAAAGTCTGTCCTGATTGTGGATATTGGTGAGAAACAGACACAAAGCTTATGTCACAAATTTGGCATGTACAGACAAAAGAAAGAGAGGACATAGCTAAAGAGAAAACTGAGCCATCTGCATTTACAAAAGTCAGGCCAGAGTGTGATTTTCCCTGAGAACCAAATACTTCTGGCAAGGTTCTTAGGCCACCTGTGGGAAGTGGCCTGGAGCAGTCTGAACCCTCAGCAAATAATGTTGTGCATCATGAAACCCTGGAGGAGCCTTCTCCAAACTCTGCTGTGCTGTGGGGAGATCCCATTTCACCACGATTCTCCTCAGAGGACTGTGGTCCAAGGACCCCAAGCTGTAGGCAGATGGATATTCCTTTCTCCTTCAAAGCTGGAGGTTTACAAACACTTAGCAGCCCTTCTGGGTAGGTGTCATTTTTCATCTTCTTTGACTGTCATGAGGTCCTACAATATTTACAGCAGCTCTGCAATATCTCAGTAACTTATCCAAGATCCAGCAAGTTTCTCCGTCTGTCACACTTTATGTGTCCAGAAGGAGTCTCCTAAAGAAAAGACGAATTTCTCTGCTCCAACCACCCTGACTTAAACACCAATCACACCCTTCAGAAATGGCATAAACCCAATTATTTACACTTGTAAGGATGTATTTATGCCAGAGGTGGACTCTGGTTCCATGTGTGACTGTGCTCATCCTTTAACAACCTTTTCAGACTTTTAATTGATTTTTTTTAATCTGTTTAGAAGAGTTTTATTCAGAAAAGGCACTCCTCTTCTAAAATAAGAAAAAAACAACTCACTGAGCCAATTATGGCTTGACATTCAAACTTAGCATCTTATTCTACACTTTCTTGAGAATAAATCTTGGCTCACCTCTTTCTCCTTCCCTTACAGCCATCCCTTACCCAAGGCCATTTGAGAGGGATAATTCAATGAGGGGTGAGATAACCCTTGCCTGAATAAAGACACTGTTTGAGCCTGCTGCAGATGCACATGGGGAGATCTCTCTCTCCTGTGCTGCCACAGCTCCTCCATCAGATGCTGTCACTTTGCTCAGGCACAAGAAGCTGGAGCCATCTGCTTGCTTCAATTAATTACAACTTGCTCCTGAGATTTCTGCTGGGATTCTCCTTTTGCAGACGTGCTGAAATGAGAGCTACAAGCATTAGGGGAATTGACCGTGCTTGTCCCACCTTTTAAATGAGAATAAAAGGAGATACCCTCACTAAATAAGAAGAATGTATCATTTCAGCTCCCTCAGAAGTGGCAGGAGATATCTTTCTCTGCAAATGACTTTACCACTTGAACAAATAAGGCTGGGAAAGGCTGCAGTGTCAAGAATAGTTGAATTTTCAGCTACTTGCTCTTTAATAAATAATGACAGGCTGCACTTGGAGTTCAGCAAAGAAACTCCATTGCCTTTCTCCTGCCAGGACATCTAATGCATAATTACAGGATTGGACACAAAGTTTCCTGACACAGCAAGGTTAGTGCAGTCATGCACTTGAGAAGGCGACCGAGTGAAATTCAGGGTCGACAGCTTATCAGTATTAAACTGCTCAGGTGTTATGCACTTGGGTTTTGACCTGCTCCATTTTCATGCTTACTGGAGATGTGTTATGGGGAATCTGGCCACGAACACAGTGACTTTGGGGGCTCACTGTGGGAGAGAAATGTTCATAACTCTGACAGGGAGGTTTTTCTAAATACCTAAATTCAACAATAGCAATATAATTTGCCAATATTGAAGCAAAACTTCTGGCTCACAGCCTAAGAAATACCCTGTCATTTTTCCTCTCCTCTCAAATACACATGACTAAAGAAGGTCATGAAGCAAAAAACCCCTTCACCCTTACATGAATGCTCATGTAAGCATATAATGTTACAGTTTCTATCACAAAAATATTGAGCCATCTGCCTAATTATTTCCAAATCACTGAAGTAAAATTTCCATCATCTTCTGCTTCATCTGAACTGCTCTGTGATCAGATCCTGGAGAATCATTACTTTGTCACCAGCCTTATGACCTGCTCCGAGCACAGCTTGACATTGCAGCAGAACGAACCAACCAGAATTTTACTGGATGATTCCTAAATTCACTAAAACCTCCTTCTCATCAGCTGCAATGTGAGGCTGAAGATAAAGAGGAGGCTAAGGCTAAGTGCTTTGGTGTTGCTTAGAGTCAGGCAGCCAACAGCTCCTCAGGGTTCCTAACAGGTCCACCCTTCTTTCCCAGGAGAATTCAGTGCACTTGTTTATCTCAGACTAGCATCTGCTGGCTCATCCCAAACACAAAGAGAAATCTAAAAGGCAAACTGAGTCTGCAAAGTGTTTCAGATTTGTCTCTTCCCGGTTTCCAGTCCCTGCCAGAGAAGAAATGAGCTGCAATGCCCCGTGCTCAAGGGGAGCACTGGGGTTGCAAGGTGAAGTGAGGGCAGCTGCATTAGCAGCTCGGCTGCTGGCAAGAAAAGCCCCAGCGTCTCTCTCAGTTTAGTCTGCATGGGACAAGAAATCAGGATGGAAATCAGTTTAACCTGCTCCTTTCACGCTGCCTTTGAGAGAGCCACAACCTCCTCCACCAGCAAAACTTGGGAACTTGCTCTGAAATGCAGAGCTAGGAAATTTGGAAACTTCTGAGGAGGACTGACGCAGTTTATTAGTTTCTGCCTTTTGTTCAAAATATGTACAGGCACCTGAAGTCTGAAGGGTCATAAAAGTCACTGAACAAGTGGCACTTTAAGAGATCAACTGCAAATAAAGGAACATATATCCAGCTGTTAAAATGATGCAGCCCATAAATGCCAAGAAAGAGTGAGTGTTTATAAGAGCTGTACATCTGCTGCTTCTCCCTCTCCTTATCCTTTCTGGATGCCCTTCAGAGGGTTTCTTCTTGTAAAAAAAGGAAGGGGGGAAGGGGGGTAAAAGATGTGAATGAAGAGCTTTAAATCAGAAACACAGGTTGTGAACTCCTTTTTGACAGAGGACTGTGAGTCTGACAGTTCACTAGCCTGAAACCTGACTTCTCTCTCCCACTCCCAGCACAAAATGAAGGAGATGGCAGGTTGCAGCATTAGCACATTAAAGTCCTTTAATCTATTCTTGCCATGCAGCTGATTTTGGGTGAACTTGCTGACAGCTCTGTAAACCTGTCCAGACTGATCTCTGCCAGTGACTGACACTCACAAGGGTTAGATGGTGAGATTACAACCTTGGGCTGGAACTCCTTTACAGATTCTCAAATTCAATAATCTACTGTGAACAGTTTAATTAGAGAATCATCTCCAGTCAGTTAAACAAGAATGTTCTTCACACTATGTTCTAGAATTCACTTTTCTTCAATAAATCAGGGAATATATTCTCCCTGTCACACATCATCTACTTGTTATTTGCTTGGCTTAAATATTTCAGCAAGTTCTTTAAGAATGCTTGCTGTTAAAAAATTTAGGCGGTGAATAAATATGCCAGTTTCTTATTTCTTAAGCCCCACTGATGCCAGGGCCCAGATATTAAAGGCAACACTTCTGCTGAGTTCTCACCCCCAGAATTATACATTCACAGTGTTTTCAGAGGGCTTAGCACTGGATTGAATCAGTTCAGTGCTCTTAGCACATCATCCCTTTAAACATCTGTAAATGAAAAAAGCATATTTGATGAAAATCTGTCATGCACTAGTCATCTGCATTAGCAGGTTTTAGACTGTTAATGAGAATTATGTTAGGCCTTAATAATAATGAAGAGCCCAACTGTGCCCACATGGAACATAGGGGGACATTTTTTGCACACAGATTAAGGAGTTTTAAACATATGAGCTAGACAGCAGAACTTACAGCAGGGATGGTGAAGAAAAACATCCATCATCTAGAAATTATTCACAGGATACAAAGAACAGAAGGATCAAGCAAGGAGAATTAATAAAAAGTATGTACAAGGAAATGTATGTACACAGGATTTATTTATATTCATATTGAAAAGAGAAGAAGTAGTAATCTTTATTTTAGGGAGAGCAGCCCACACCTCATTGAAATCCCATGTCCCTGGGTACACCTGGACCCCTGATTAGTGCTGAGTTCAGCCAAACTAAGCATGTGAGAATTATTTCTGGGGAAAAGGCAACTCTGCTGTGGCCAAGGAATTTTCCTCACCTTGGAATGGGACTTGTTGATTCTCTTCCCAGCCTCTTGGGATTTATTTCCTGATAATTGTGGGTCCCAGAAAAATACCCCTCATTTGTAGTGACAGCTTAATGAGTCAGATTCTGGGGGAAAAAAATTAAACCAGACCCCCACCAGATTTTATCAAGAACATAATGTGAATATTAGTGACTTCTCCCCTCTTTACCCCATCACAAACTATCCATGGGCTCGAGCAGTGGGTCAAAACAGTCCCACAAACCTCTCTGAAGTCAGTTAAACAGTGGGATGCTTTTCATGTTCTCCTTTCCTCTGGGATCAGCCAGAATGACAAAGAGCAGCCCACTGCTAGCAGAAAACAATGCTTTGATGGAGCTACACAGGCTGCAAGAGCTCTGCCCAGCATGTGCCTTTGCAAAGCCCGTGTCAGCCACCTTCTGAATTCATGCTGCCACGTGTGGAGAACAGCATTGAAAGGTTTGCTTCACCACAGAGCAGACAATGAACAGTAATTTAAGCACCTGTCTGCCTAAACAAGACTTGCAAGAAATGAAAAATGACATTCCTGATACAAGGTAATTACTGTAGTTCCAGCCATCCAGTCAGGAGCAAGGTACAGGGGAATGCTTCCTGCATTTCATTTCCTACAAAATCACAGGTATTAATTAACGTGACTTCTCAAAAAGGTGATGCCTTTGACACATGGAGATTTTACAGAGGTGTGTAACCATCTGTTTTTTGAAAATTTACCCTGCTTTCTGTGACCTGACTGAATGGCCATGCCGTGCAGCATTTAACTGCTGAGAAGCAGAACAATTTTTTTTCCTTGCTGCATCCCAGATATTTAGTAGCTGTATTAAAGGGACAAACCCTGGTTCAGATAAGTCTGCTGGCTTTTCAGCAATAGTAATAACTCCAGTGGACATTAGCCAGGGGAAGTAAATAAGGAGCAGATTTAGAGCAGATTTATGACCATGCTGGTTTTCTGATTAGTAAGTAGAGGAAGTGAGTTAAATAATCAGATTTAGGTGAATCTTTGAATAATGAAACACTAGGAAAATTGTGACGCCGTACAAGATTGGCAAACCATGGATACTTTTTTCCTCCTCAGATCCTAACACTTTTTCCAAAACAAAAGCCTCTCCCTAAATGACAGTGAGGCTGGTAAGTCTGGCTGAGGGTTCTGCTCTTCCCAGAATCTGAAAGGCAACATCTTCCTAAGAGCCTTGAGCTCTGTAAAACGAAAAAAAAAAGTCTGCAATTTCAGCTCATGTCACATCCCAAGCCACGTTTTCATTTAATTATCATTACACAAAAGCAGCTTGGTCCTTCCCATAGGGTCAGGGCAGTAATTCTGCCACATCCCCATGGGCAGCAGATGCCACCCACATCTGAACGTGGGCACAACTCCATTCTCAGACTGGCACATCCCCTCCACATCAGCTGCTGCACCTCTACTTAAAATTCTCTGCTTTCTGTAAGTAGGAAAATGCCTTTGTCTGTCATGAGCATCCCTGGATGAGATGGTACATTCAAAATCTGTGCTGTGGTAGCCTTAACTCATGGCTGGCACGAGGCCTCCAGGGATGCTCTGTGAGCTGATCCAGTGCCACAGCTGCTGACAGATGTCAGAGTCAGCAGCCAGGTACCCACACACTGAAAGTCCTCTCTGCACAGAACTGGATATTCCCCTGTCTCTCATTAGTGTTCCTCACAATTCTCATTTATGATCTTTCCACCATACTTACAAGTGCCTGGCTGTTAATAAGCACTGTCACTCCTGTTATTATGTTTCAGATAAATACATTGCAGTAATTAATAGAGACTAACAATTTGATTTTAAAGATATTGACTATGCCCCAGTATGAAAAATGACTTGACTGTCACTGCAAGCTCAGCTAGTCCTCCATTAGATTAAACGTGCAGTTCGTATGGGGAATAGTACAGAAATCCCTCATCAGTAAAATTATATTCATTAGCCTGCGGTTCAGAAATGAAGCTGGTAAACCAACTTTATCTGCTCTCTGTGGGGTGAAGAGACTTTTGATAACAGCTTTTTAATTAGATGAGGCTCCTTAGCATCAGCATGCAGATAAGTGGAACTGCATGAATTACCTATACTTTGTAGAAGTAGATCTTTTGATTTGGAATACAAAAACAACAAAAAGATTTTAACATCAAAAGTACTGGGGACAAGACTGCTTGTGAGTAATAGCATCTGTATAAATTATAGCAGGAGCAGCTGCAGCAGAAATGAATGCCTGTAAAAATGAGCCTGCTGGAAGAAGCCTGTTCACATCAAAACTCAGAAAAATCCAGTGCCAAGTGAATATTAAAACTTTCAGCTAGTTCCCACTCGGATAAGAGCTGCCTCACACTCACTTTTGCTTGTGGGACCTTGATTATAAAACATTTATCACATTTTCATCCCTTGTTAAATGATTTCTTCCAGGGGAGTTCTTTATTGGCAAGCATATCTAGTGATTCCATATGCCAAGCAGGCAGGAAAAACAGCAGGAGAATGGAAAGGCTGAATATTTCATTCAGTCCCTGGCTGCACGGGTTTATGCTTCTGGAGCACTCAGCACAAGATTCAAGGTTTAAATAAAGCTATTTCCAAGAAAATGGCTGCTAAGTTCCCCCCTTTGAACCAGCAAGTCCCACAGCTTGTCAGATGGGAAGGAAGGCAGAGCAAAGCCCAGTGGTTCCCACAGGAGCACTGAAACTGAGAAAACTCAGTTCCTCACACCAAGTTTTATTCACACTCGAGGCTGTCCCAGACACCCCACATTTTCTCTGTGGTGCTCTCTGTGTAGAGACAGGAGGAAAAAGCAAGATATGGGCCAGGAAGAAGCCTGCAAAGGCACCTGTGGGAGTAGGAAAGGATCCTGCTCTTCGCCTCCAAGTTTTGATAGAGATTGCTTTCCATGCTGGCTTGGAGCCTCCTGTTTGCTCACACATGGAGCTTGCCAGGGTCTGGGCACTCAGAATCAGGAGATTGCTGCATTTGTCTGTGCCTTTGAAGATTTTGATGAGCACCTCTCTTTTTCCACAGCTAAGTCTACACACACTGAATATTGAAGCTGATGTGTATTTCCCTTCAGCAGTTACTGGGCACCCCAAGCTTGCTCTAAACTTTCTCTCATCATCTCCATGCTCTACGTGCAGACAACGTGCTGCTGGCACTCAGGGTCAGAGCTGCCATTTCCACGCTGGATGTCCAAGGGCAGCATTTCCAGGTCACTCATCAGTCAGATTTTTCCTGGCTGGAGGGACCCTTAAATTTGTGTTAGCTACCACAGCTTGGGTTCTGAAAGCAAAATGTAACATTCCAGCTGCAAAGCTCAGAAGCCACAAAGTGGCACAAACCCTGTGCTCACAGAGGTTGGACTCTTTCTGGGAAAAGGGCTGACCACCAGGTGACCCAAGGCCCAACACTGAAGTGTTTGACAGGGACAGAGCTTGCGCGGGGAAGCAGAACAGCAAAAGCTGAGCCACAGGCTCTGTTCTCCTCCTTTCCACATGGTTTGCACCATCCAACCTGGCCCAGAAACCACCCCCAGGGTCCTACACGTGGTAATTGCAGCTATTGCTCACCATTCTGTGCAAGAGAAAGATTATTGTCATCTAAGGAAAATGCATAAAATGCATTTTATAGAGGCTCCAGGAACTGCAGGATTTCTAAGATGGGGGTCAGCATGAGACTGGTTCTCAACTCCTTAACATGAGTTAAGAAGCACAAGCATCCTCCTGAGCAGGCACTCCTGTGATTGACTGACTCATTTTTAGCACCAGAATGCTGGATAGGAAAATACCTGAGCTGTATTTGAGCTGTATCCAGTCTCATGGGAGAAGTGATAAATGGGATACCTCGGGTCAGATCCTCAACTTGCTGTTCCAGAGTTACACCATGGAGACCTGCTGCTGGAAAAAATCAAAGTGTGCCGAATTCCCAGGAGCTTTTTGTGTCCTCCCAGCAGGCACCCAGGACCAGGATCCCTCTCCTTCCTCCTGCTGAGATTCAGATCCATTAACACTCTTCCTCTGAAGGATTCCTCCTCTCCCAGTGCACGTAATTTTTCCCTCCTGAGGCAGGTGAAAGCCTCCTGTCACACAGCTCTTCACTGAGGCTGTTGCTGTTATCACCAAGCTCTTTTGAAAATCCTGTAATACTCCCCTGTCTGCTCAACACTGAATTTTGTGGGGAAAGGTCTTGCCTGGGTTTGAAATAATTGCAGGGAGAGATGAGGTGAGCAGAGGAGCACACACACCTTGCTAACAAAGACAGTTGTTTTACATACCACACAGCACCAGTGTAATTTAAATGATGTCAAATGTAGCTCTTAGGAACTCTTAGCTCCAAGAAATAAACTTGCAGACAGTTTTAATACCATTCAGTTGTCAAACAAAGTAGTAATTTACATAATAGTGCACTACTGTGTCTGAAAGTCCCAACTCTTCCATAAGGCTCCTTGGCATAACACTTCTGCCTCCAGGAATATTTACATTATTTTATTCAGCACAATGCAGCTCTGTGGGTCCCAGTGGACTGAGCTGTACCAAATGTATTTTCCTTGAAAATATGGAAGTCTTTTTGTGCTTTTTTGACAGAAGAAACTCGATCACCTGGTCTCAGAAGATTTGCAGAAGCTCACTCTTGGCTCCAGCACACATCAAAGCTCCTGCCCACCAGCTCAGTTATGGAAATGGCTCTCATGCTTTCTCCAGCTTCTCAGCAAAGGAGAGGCAATGAGCAGAGATGGGAATAATTAAATCCCAAATTTGATTCCTATTTCACACACTAATTCTACTTTGTAATCCACATCCCCTCGTGCCTCCAAATCCGCTGTGGCTGAAGAGATTTTTGTTCAAGCAGTCAGAGGGGAGGTGACAGCCCTGACCACATCAGTGCCAGCTGCTAGGGGACACAGCAGGGCAGCCACACCCCAAACAGCTGGCTTTTATTACAATATCATGTAATCTGATTAACATTAATCTGCATTCTAGACATCCATAAACTCTTCTCAGGCTTTTTTTCTTTTTTTTTTTTTTTTTCCTCCAGCAGCACAATGTGAAGGGAAAAAAAAAAAAAGGAAAAAACGTGCTTTGGAAGAGAGCTGAAATCCCCCTTGTTTTGGGGACCAGGGTTTGTGCTCACACTGTTATTGCTGGTTCAAGGGCAGTGTGAGCACAGGAGCAGCTTTGTGCACACACTGTGGGAGAGCCTCTGCTGCTCTGAACAGGAACGACTGGGAGAGGTTTCTAACAGATGAGGGAAGTCAGGGGCAAGAGGAGACTGCAGGACCTGTGGTGACTTTCTGAAGGTCACACATTCTGTTTGCACAAATCCTAAGAGCCCTGTGACCCCAGCCCATTTCAAGCAAAAATGTGAAATTTTCCACCATGATATTTTGTATCTGAACCCACATTTCCCACACAAAACCAAGTTCCTAAGAACAAAGCTTATTTGAGAGATGCCTATCTTGGTTGTCTGGAGTTTTACAAAAGAATCTTCTATTTGGTCAGGTATATGACCTCCAAACTGCTCTGGACACTGCAATTTCCAGGAACCTCAACTAACCTGAGTCTGAAGGACAGGCTGCTGCATTTGCCACTTCTGCAATGTATAATGTCAGGAAAAAGACAGTGATCCTAATCACAGTTTTGCTTCACACAGGGCAGAACAAGGGAGATGGAAATGAAAATGTTTTACCATGCAAAATGGATTCTGAATACATATATTGAATAATATAACTATGCCAATAATATCAGTGACTGATCTTAAGGTCAAAAAAATAAAATATCCTCTCAGGTATAGGACACCACCCTCACATGGTAGAGCAGCTTTACCAAACACATTCAAGTTCAGTGTATTTTAGCCACTTTTTCGTTCTCTTGGTTGCAAGTTCTGAATTGTGGGATCATCCAGCCAGTCACAGAGCTTCCCTTTTCACCTGAGCATTACATTAGGACATCTCCCTCCCAATCCCCCCACAGAAGCTACATTTCAGCTTGTGAAAACTCATCTAGAACACTTCCCCAATGGTGTGTGCACATGGTTAGCCAAGAGCAGCTCCTCTGTAGAATTACAGCTCAGCTATCTCGGTGTTTACTCTGATGAAAATCTAATCCTTGTTCTTGCCTCAGCAGGGCTGTCTTGGCTCAGTCTCTCTGCTGATAACCTTGCTCAGCACACAAGTTGCTGCAGCTCACAACTTTCCAGTGTGTCTGTGTTGTTTTGTTAGGTGTATGCTGAGCATTTTAAAAAGTGCTGCAGTCATTAATGAACAGAATTTCAATTTACTATCATCTAGCCATTTAAATGTGGGGGCTTTTTAATTCTCTGCTGTTAAAACCCCTCATGTTTCATATTGGCTTCCAGGTATTATAACTAGTGGTCCTGCATGTAGAATATTATTTTACAGTATTACATCTTGCTCAAGTCGGTCTTCAGTTAAAGAAGCTGAAGCTAAAGTCCTCAGTCTGAAGTTAAATGAAGTCATATTTTAATTTTGTTCACTGCAGAGGCATTTAACCAACTGCAGGAAAAAGACATCTTAAAATGCCCAAAGGTTTTCCAAAACCGGGATAAATAAAGCCAAGAAGACAAAAGAAAAGACACGTGTTACAAGATTCAAACAACCCTTAACACTAGGAATACTAAAATATTTCAGCCCCTGTCCCTTCAATTCACCCATTACCATCAGAGCAGTGCTCTAAATAGTACCAATATTTATTTCTCATTTTGATAATTCCAAGAGTTCATTTAGCACTGAGGAGACACAGACAGAGATCCTTTGAAAGTGAATTGAGCTCTTGTCTCCAGGAGCTAAATCTCTCCCATACCCCTGCAGGGGTTACCCACACAGGAAAGCAGCAAGAATCCACACCTAAGTTAATCATCTCACTTTGGGTGAAATTTTTGCTTTGCCAGGGGAACAGGAGGATTTATTATAGTATGACACAACTCCTTTCCATCCTTTCTGCTCTGCTTTCCTCAGAAAGGTGGGATGTCACAATGGCACTCGGATTCCAGTTTCCTGGATCAGCTTATGCGTATGAAAAACAGGGATTCAGAATTCAGTCTTAGTACATCAGAATGTCAGTGCCAGAGTAGCTTGCAGGAAAAAACTCTAACTCTTTAGCAAAAAAAAGGCTAAAAAAAACCTCTAAAAATTTCAAGCTTTTTAGCACTTTCTTACATATCCACCCTATATACTGTAGTAATGTGGTTTTTTTTTGGTTTTTTTTTCGTCTCTTATTGTTTGTGGAGATAGCAAAGGTGAAACTGATGCAATTATCAAATAAAAATTGTGGTTTAGATATTTTGCAAGGTCACCTAAACCTTGGAATAGCTGATGCTTTGGTAGAGACAGAAACAGATGAATCAACACGCAGTCATTTTTCAGAGTGTTCAGCTATGAATTGGTGATTAACCTTTGGAACATATCATGAGGGAAAGAGGCTGATTCTCCCTCTCACTGCCTTCAAATCAAAGCTGCTCATCTTCCATAGCCCAGACCAAGCTACTGTGTTCAGCACAGGACTATCTGTCTGAAATTCTTCATCCCATTCTTTGTAGCAGAAGAGACCACATAAGAATATAATCTTTTCCAGCTGAAACTCTGCCAACCATGGAATATCATTTTCAGTGCCCACAAACCACTATTTTAGTGTCCAGCTCACAACCTCATTTCATCTTTCTTTAATACTGCGTGGAGAAATTGCAGGGTGTTGGTATTGTCACAGTCTAAGCTGCCAGAAATGGTGCACTTGTCCTGAATTCTGAAATTTCCTAATGCTTTTTGTCAAATTAGACAGATATCACCTTCCCCTGGCTGGGCATCACTGCAATGGGTAACGGGTAGAAGAGAACCAGAACTGAGCAGGCACAGAACAGAACAGTGGGAGCAAAACCTAACATTGGCAAAAAGCACTGTCCATGCCCTGTAAGTGGAGAGAACACTATATGAGTGATAAATGAATCAGATTCCATACTGGCATTTTTTTATTTTTGGTGTACTTGGTCTTCACGGAAATACAGCAGAGACTTCAGATTTGTAATACAAGTATGAGGGCTTACCTGTTATACAGTGATTTTTATAAGAGGGAAGAGCAAATTTGATGTCAAAATAATTCTCCAGAGTTGATGAAAATGATATATTTTCACCACGGTCTCAATTAAGATTGTTCACTCCTGAAACAAAGTTTAAAACTGCAGATGTCTTTATTAAGTGGCTAACCACAATAGTGGTCTTGTCAGTCTGTCCAGAGATGCACTGGCATCTTGCTCTAGGCTGTGTTATTGTTTATTTTGGAAAAAAGAAGCTACAGCAAATACTCCAGGCACACCTTCTTCAAACTCAGTCTTCTGGGACAGAAGTCAGAGAAGGATTTGCTTTGTACTTGACCTCAAAGAAGGACATTTGACTTGAGTAACCATACTAGAAAACCAGGTTAAGAGAAGAACTTTAATGAGAACCAGACGCTGTATCTGAACTGAATTTTCATGAGTTCATGAATTATAGAAACCCCAGGGGCGGGGGTGGGATCAAACTTGTAATTCAATTTCAGTTGCTATTTCGAAGTCCTATTCCAGCATGTAGAGATCCAGGGGGAATCTGAACAACTTTTGCGAGGAGTTCTTTTTGTTACATTTGAATACCAAATAATTCACTGATTTGCTTCACACCTCAGATAAGAAACCTCTAGGTCTGATTCTGCCTCAGCTATCACAGCAGGTAGTCTCATATCCAAACACCCTTAATCTGGGTAGATGTCACGTTTCACCAGTGTACACATAGTTAAAGAATTTGCAGGGCAGCTGAAAAACAGCTTGTCTTTGAAATCATGCTTAGCCTTGCTTGAAACTTCTCCCAGCTTTGCTGGATGCTTTTAAAAAATGTACTCAACTACAAAATACTAAATAAAGGCAGGCACTAAACAGCATTTCCATGCCTTTGGTAGAAGATTAAAAAAACCCCATTGCACTCCCATTATTTTAAAGATGCTGTTAGTAACTACAGCAGGTGGAAAAGCCTTTTTCTGCCTGTAAAATTTGTGCTATGTAATTTTGCTTCACTTAAACAGGAGTGTGTGCACATGGAAACAAAACATAAAGTTCTGAGCTTATTTATCTTTCCCTTTCTCGGTGAACTGATAGAGAAAGTGGCTGTTTGAAGTCAGCCCTTTTATTCAAAAGCCAGGGAGGTATGGGATAAAGCAGGACCCTGTCTGACAGAGGCATTTTGCTGCTGCTCTGCCTCAGGTGCTGCTGGTGGAGAAGCAAAGGCGGCGGCGTGGAGCAGATGGCCCGACGTGCTTCAATAAACTCGTGGAACACACAGTGCTGTGCATCTGCACAAAGCTGCACTTCCTACCTCAGGCCTCTCAAGCCCAGGTCTGTCTCCTAAATTATTTATTTCTCAGACCAAGCTTAATAATAATAATGTAGGGAAGGATTTGGTTTTGTGATGAAGAGCGGTTTAACAAAGCTGACTGTGTGCCTACAAGCTTTGCTGAGGCTCTGCAGCACAGAGGTGAATGTTCTGCTGCCCTGTTAATGGTTATGGGTAGTTAGTCATCAGGCATTAACCAGCTGTCATGAATAAAATCTCTTTAATCTACCAATTTCTAGCCATATAATCGGGGCTATGGACAAAGGTACTACCTTCTGGACCAGGTGGCAGGAGCACAAGACGTTGCAGTTTACTTTGGTTTTGTTTCGCTGAGAAACGGGCATTCTTTTTGTTTGGATCAACCCTAATGGAACATCTGCTAGGTTTTAATTAAAATAAAATGGAATGCAGTTTTCTGAGCAGGTGGAAGCAGGAGATGATGTACCAGGGAGCTGAAATCCCTCCATGTGTTCAGAGACTGTGCTGAGTCCCAGCTATGGCATCCATAAACCGGCGATGGAGTGTGTCAAGAACATTTTGATTGTGCACACGAGTCTGCTTCAAAAGGCATCTACTTAGTCAGGGAACAGCAGAAAGATAATATTCCTGCAGCCCTACATTACACCCAGGTAATGACTGGTGTAATGGGTTCTTGCTTCTGATGTACTACATGGTGGTATTTTCCAGTTGTGAGAATTTGGACTACTGAAATCACTCACAATAAAACCTTAGCCATCAAAATATCAGCCAGACATCAAAATGCATGAAACACATAATGACTATGATATTTTAAAAATTGCAAACTCACCAAAATCTTGGGTACTTCTTCCATCCTGTCCCCATCCTTTGCTGCAAAGAGCCACCCCAAGAGGTTGTGCACCCTGAGCCAGCTGCCAAACAGAAAGGGACAGGATCAGCTGCTTCACATTTTGTTTAGGCATAGGAGAGAGGGGGTGCTCTTCAATTGTCTGCTGCCTCCTGAACTTGGCATAAGGGTAGGAACTGCCATCTGCATGTGGAAGGAAAGGGAAGGTAATGGAGAGTCAGAGCCATGCTCCACACAGTCCTGGCCTGGTACAAGAAGGAAAGGAGGTGATTCTGAAATGTGCCTGGTAAGTGCCCAGTGGAAGAGACAGTCCTGGTGCTATCATTTATGGACAATTTAAGTTTTCAATGACATAAGTGAGCTTAGTGAGCTAGAAAACCTGGCCCTTTGCCAAGGAATGCTTAATACTGATTGCTTTAAATTAGGTCTGTCCTGTAGTGCTTTTATGCATCTACTGTGAGCCTGTAAGTGTTCATACATTATTACTTTCTTCTAAAACCGTAGCTCCAGAACTAACTAACTCAACATCACACATGAAGTCTGCAGACCTCTCTCCCTCTGAAGAAACATGTCACGAACTTTTCCTGTTGCAAATAAACTACTGCAGAGATCCTTAGTGTTTGCCGTGTTCATCAGCAAAAAAAAGTTATTCAGTGCATGGGGTATTTAGCTTCCATAAAATTTTCAGTCTATCAGGTTGAAACAGTTCAGTGTTACAAAATACTCACGTAAGAGTTGCTTTCTATACACAAACATCCACTAGTTTTTGAGATATAACATATAAAGTTTTTCTGATTTTTGCTTTCATGATATTAAAAGTCTTCTAAGGACTAATGGTTTGTAAAATTTCAGTTCAGTATCAAAGAGTAGGGGAGGCCACATAGCATGCTGCATTTAAAGGAGCTCTTCAGTTCAAATAGCTGCCAGGATTGTAATTTTTTACAATAAAAGGTAACATATGGAGCTGGAAGTTTGACCTGCAAGCCCCCTGCTAGTTCTGCTTGCTCCACGCTTTGTACAGTGTGTTGATTACTAGTTATCTCTCATAAAAAAAGGACTTGTCTGACATGCTCAACTCTGCAATTTGTAAAATGCCTCCAGTTTGTGCTTTGATTTAGGAAATGAAACAGCAGTGGTATAAAAATACATAAAACTTGGGTAAAGTTTGGCTTCCCAAGGGATGCCATCCAGGGCACTGCTCCCAGGCAATGGGTCATGAAGCCTAATGAGGCACAAGCCTGACAGAAGCCCTCAGCTGAAACAATTCCAGAACTGTAAAAATGGTTTGGAGACAGCAGAGCATTAAGAAGGAAGGATGACCTTGGTATGAGCCAGATCCTTACCTAACCCAAACACAAGCTGTTCTATCCAAGGGCAAGGCACCAGACCTAATTAATTATAACAGATAACCAGGCATTTTAAAAACATCTGCCTGTGATATTTCAGTCCATAAGATAATTCAGAAACAAAGAACTTGGAAGGTGGGTTGGTTCTGACCTCCCATATTGAGGCCTATTTCCAGAACTTTTCTTGCAACAGCTTCACATCCCAGATGGAGTTTAGGGTTGAGCTGGGATTTTTGGACACGCCTCCCACAGAGCAGGCTGCTCTAGCAAAATGTTTGCATGGTTTAAAGCCATGTTTTCTTTCACTCTCCCTCTGCCATCTACATTTGTAGATCACAACTTCCCTGGCAGCCAGTGATTGATTTTTTAATGGTTCAGATGCACAAAGTGACTCTTGATATGGGAAATCCATTTAACAAGTTTGTTGGCTTTTTAATCAGTTTGTGCTGTTCTAAAATGTGAGTAATACACATTTTAACACGTCACTTTATTTTTGAGTGTGATTCCACATTCCACATTAAACAAGAGAAGTCTCTCAAGGAACCTCATAATCAGTGATGAAGTATAAGTATAAAGCTGCACACTGTGATAGGAATATAGTTCCTAGATAAGATTATTTAAAGATCTGGGCCTGTGTGGTCCAGGTCCCTCAATGCCCTGACCCACCTGCCTTTGCTAACTCACTTGTGCTTTGTACAACAATGATGTTAAACCTTTGCTACAACACAGACAAAAAGGCAGGAAGATATTTTTGTCCCTTTGTGGTCATTTGCTATGACAGTTTGTGAAGCCAAATGCTCAAGAACACAAAGAATCAGGTAAAATAATAGTCATGGGGCAAGAGAGGCAAGGCACAGAAGTCCAGCAAATAATTAGACTTTTTGTGATGTGATCGCTGACTCAGATTTTCTGTAGAAGTGAAAGCAAACACGCTTTATATTGCACAGAAACAGACACAGGTCGAGTTCATATTAGATAAGAAATTGGCCAAGGTATACAACAAAGTGCAGGAATAGGAGCAAAGATGGAAAAAAGTTGGATATTGGGTCTGAATTCATTTTTATGGCAGTTGCATGATCCAAGTTCTTCAGGTAACACCTATAAAGTAGAATAAAGACCTGAGGCTTTGCAAAGCAGCCTGAATTTTGGATTTTATTATGTACCATTAAAGTGTATAAACCATTTAATCACAAAGGCACCCACTGTTCTGGTATGGAAAAAGAAGTAATTGCTACCTCTCATAACACAGGCATGCAAGCTAATCCTGTGTGGGGTTTCAATCAGCAACCACAGATGCTTCGAAGAAAGCCAGAGAAACTCTACAGCAGACAATTATACAACACTCTAGTGGAGATAAAAGTACTTTCTAACACAGTTAGCACCTTTTTTTGCCCAGAAGCCTGATAATCTCTTGCACCAAACCAGTTTTCTATGCAACTGAAGAAGGATGTAGCATTTAAATGTGAAAATAGAAGGCAAGTTGTGTCATCAGTGCTGCAGATAAAAGGGTTGTGCATTTGCAGAGGTTGCATCTCTCCAAGCTCTACAGAAGATTACAGGGATAGCAAATCCAACTGGCACCATTCTCTGTGTAAGAAGAGACTTATCTGGAAGACCACTGAGTGTGGTTTTCTTGTTTGGGGTTTACAGACAAAACCATACTTGCATCACAAGTTTAAATATTTATATTATTTGTAACACAGGCAAGCAGATGCCTCTGGCTTCTTTGCTATATGAACTCTGTCAAGGCAGTAATTTCTCAAGTACCTTCTAAAATAGATGAATTCCTTTGACTGGACACTCATGACAAGCAGCAAGGAACACTGAATTCAACACAATTTTTAGCATCAACAGGATGTGCTTTTGAATGCACATTGCTTCCATTCTGTAATTTGGTGTCCCAAGTACTCTAGGTTAAAGGTCTTGCCAGATTCAAAAAGAAAAAAACTTCCAGCTTTCTGGTGCTGTGGGGGAAAAAATCCCCACCTTTGGACTCTGAATACAAAGTGTTTCTCTATGGACAAGTTCTAGGATTTGTGGGAAGCATGAAAGGCTGGGAATGTTTCACAAGTCAGGAATTAAGTTTTCTCAGTAAGACTGAAGTGGTTTAGGATACTCTGCCAGTGAAGATTTGATTCTCTTTTCTCACCATCTTTAATAATGACAGTAAAATGAATCCCCAGTGTCCCTTGTCACTGACCTACCAGGCAAGTTTAATAAGCTTTCTTCTTAAATATTATATTGCACAGGGCCTTGAGACATCTTTTCCTGTTTATAACCTGTCCCAGTCTGGGCTAACCCTTTTATACTTTGCCCATGTCACTCTTACAGTCCCATTCTTTTCTTCCCAGAGATACAAATTTGGAATGTGGAACTCAAGAGCACAGGTAGCTCCTGCCTTCCCCAGTGAGCTCAGCATGAGCTTTACTTACACTACTGCTTCCCAGCTGCATAAAAGTAAAAAAAAACCCCTCAAAGTCTCTTCAACACTTGCAATTCCCAAGCCTAGCACCTAATTTTATTAAACCAGAACAGATTGCCCTACTTTTTTACATTCTAGTAATTGTCCATTAATAAATCCTACTCCTGCTCAGCCTTATCCTGCAGTTACCCAGCACCAGCAAGATTAAATCCGAAATTGTTCTCAGGAGGGCAGTAGGAAGGAAGTGAGCTTTTGCCCTTGGCAGCTGTCAGTGATAATGGTGAGTGGTGGGTGCTGACCTACATCCATCTCAGAAACACAGGAGCTAAAGAAAGCCTTGAATGCCACCACTTAGATCTGCCTCTCTGCCCCAGTCTGTTCACAGGTATTGCAATATCACAGGTTTGGAATCAAAGGGGGTTTTTAGTGCCAATAGGTGGGCAAGCCAGGGAAATTGTGATGTGTAACTAAACAAGGCAACAGCTCCTGGGCTGCCCAGCCACTAACCATTTGTGGCTGTAAAGAGGACGAAAGGGGAGGGAAGAGGACACACCACCATTACAACTGGAACAGAAAATCCCTTCTCACTAAGCCATGGCTGGAATTGTTCACAAGCCCTCTCGTGGTGCTCCCTGCCAGCTGCACTCCAGAGGTGTCAGGTCACTGCAAATATGCTCAACACAAGCTCTGCCTACACAACAGAAGCTCAGGGAGGACAGCACTTGGTTTGAACTAACCCAGAACCTCTGTGCCCTTCTCATCTGTGGTGTGGGGAGAGCAAAAAGTTACAGGAGTAGCACATCCTTGTCCCCATACTAATCCTGCTCTCCAAGGGATGAACGAGCCCTTTTTTAAAATGGTTGTCCAGCAGCTATTTAAAAGTTTGCTTTGCTTACAACTCTCTTCTCTTTCCTTGCCCTCCCCTGAGCAAACAATTTCTTTTTCTTCATTTGGTTTCACCAGCTTCCAAAACAAAATCTTTAAAAGAGCACCTTGACCTCCACATTTGTGCTGGCTTTTTCAAATCTATTTGGACAAACTGATTCCAGGTTCTGTGAGGACAAATCAATTTTAGTCAACAGACAACTTAATTTTAGGCTGAATTTATGAAGAAGACCCAGAATAACCCCAATTTAAAACAAACCATTTTTCCCTGAGCTAGTAGAGAGCTCATATGAAAATGGTTAAATACCACACATTCACAAAGGCAAAGTCTCCATCCCATTCTCAGTATGCCACTACAATTTCCATCTAAATTGCTGAGAGTCCAGAAGAAAAGTTACAAATCAAGGTCCAACTGGGAAAGTTTAGCACTTTTTATTTCCAAGCTGAAAGATGGCAATAAAGAGATAACATTTGCTTCAGGGAAAAAGCTTTGGAACAAGTGTCACCCATTTGATCAATGTGCTGTCTACTTTGTCTGCCTCTCCTCCTTTAAAAGGCTAATAAAAATATTTCTTTAGAGACTGCACACCATGATAAGTGCCACAGAGCTGCAGACCTCTAGTGAATGTGCTTATCAGCCACTGACAAAGGGCATGGAAATGAACAACTCCTGACTTCATCAGCAAATTGGGAAAAATTCAAGCACTGAATGTGCCAGGTATTGCCACCAGCAGAGCTGAGTGTCTGTCTGAAGGCTCCCAGGGCTTGCAGCAGCTATTCCAGCTAGGGACATGCAGTGTAGAAACATTTAGATTAGCTTCTAAATTTAGCTCCCTCCACCTCCAAACAGATTTTGCAGCTCCTGCATGCTCATGTGAGTGCACCCAGCAGGAGCAGCTGGTTCCTGGCACCAGGTTTGTCCTTCTTGGGTTGTGCTCTCTGTCTCCAGCCCGCTGCTGCTTTCTGTTCACAACTGCATTTTCCAGGCATTTTCTATTATTTTACCCCAGAGCACCCACAATCATTGTCTCACATTTATATCTAGAGAGGAGGCAAAGAACCCATGAAAAATTAAAGTGTCTGATGCTCCCAAAGATGATCTTAAATTATGAAGCTTTCCCAGAGCAAGCATCACATTTGCCATGGCACTGGAGCTCACAGGACACATTCTCTAGAAAATATCACACAACATCCATTTAAACTAAAGGTCATGCTGAGCTAAATAAGAAAAATGAGCAAAGATGAGCAGTGGAAAAGTGGTACAAAGAGCATATTCTGGCCAACACACAAAGGACTCTTGTGCTGAAGGCTGCTGTGTTTACCTACTTCTTTTCTCACTAGTGAGATTTCACCATTTCTAAGCAGAGCACCTTAGCATCAAGCTCCAGGCACACATTTCCACTTAATGGTTAGAGGAGAAAAGGAGAAAGCACAAAAAAGAAGACAATGAAAGAAGGAAGTGAGTGTTTCTCAAAAACCAAGGTACAAGAGGGCAATCAAACCCCACAAACACAGTCGTGCTGCTATCAGCCCCACAACTGCTCCTTTTGGTACCTTATGCTCTCAATCATCCTGTGCACATATTCTCTAAAAGACAAAACTCTGCTTCACATTTGTGTTTATTCTTCAAGCTCTCTTTGCCTTAAATGAGTTCTAGCAAGCTGATCTTGGGATCAAACAATAACTAGGCTAGGACTCATAAAACAGGTTTATGATTTATTAACTGCTGGTTGTGCCCCCTCAGCTTCACTGCTGACATATCCCTAGTCCAAGAATCTGGCATTTATTCTGTGGTGTCAACCAGGACTCTCCTCAAGGGCTCTGTGAAGAAGAGTGATGTTTTGCATTTCGAGGTGCTGAAGGAGAACAAGTGGAAATGATGGACACAGTCTCTCTTTGCCATCCTTCAGCAGAATGTTGTGCTAGGAGTCCTCTCCATGTATTGCACCCCATGCAAGTGCTTGCAGTGCTGTGGTCTTCCCTGGAGCCCAATAAAACCAGAAAACCCAGCAATCAGGAGCCCCAGACACACACCTCAGCTGCAAAACCTAACATCCCTCCACTCAGTTTCTCCTAGCCAGTAAACTTGGCTCCTTTTTCAGTGCTAAAACATGACTTTAAGGGTTTAACCTGACATTGCCTGCATTTTAAAGGGTCTCCCTGCTTCCCTTTGTATAAAATAGAACTGTCAGTCCTCCAGCTCACGGTTAATTGAAGTGGGTTAGGCTGTGCTGGCTCTGCTGAGGCAGAGTCAGCTGTGCTTCAACCACTGCAGGGAGCAGGGCAAGGCTGGGGGAGGATGTTTTATGGGGCAGTGCTAATGGATCAACGCTGACCTTGCTGAGCCCAGTGCTTCCACAGCTGCTTGTGGGATTGCTGTAACCCTGGGATAGCTGTTACTGCTCCCAGCACTGCCTCACACACTGCCTCAGAACTCAGTTTACTAAAATAGAAAACTGTCCACCATGCAATCACATTCTTCTTTGGGGAAGATATAGGGCTTTAGATATATTATTTTATTTTTTTCTTAAGTATCATAAGACCACAGTGCCTCAATGGACAAGAATTCCTGCCTGCAAGGGCTCTGTAGGGAAACAATGGCACTTTAGAGATGTGTCTGTATAAATGTTTCATGGATTAACTCTTTTTGTTGATCTTTTCTATCCAGCTCTCCACAAGTGACCTGCAACTGCTCTGAAGCAGCATGTTTTGGAAGTGCTGTGTTATTACAGGAGCTTGATTAGGGCTTATTGAAACTAATGGAAAAGTTGCCACTGACAGCTTCTTTTTGCTGGGTCAGTTTCAAATGTTTTCACAATAAACCTGCCCGATTACATAGCCTGGTGTCTAATTTTGGAAGATTGCTTTTGGGGGCAAGCAATAATCAGCCAACTTCAATATTTCACAAAATCCGGTGAGTAAAAACTGGTAGTTAATGCCTTTACAAAAAGTCCCCAGTGCCATTTAGTTCTTACAATGGGGAAATTGGTTCTTTCTTGGCAATGAAAAGCAGAAGAGAAAAAGACCTTATAAGGCTACAATCAAAAATACAAAACACACCCTTGGCAGGAATTGCAAAGCAGACAGTTTTTCAGGCAATGAATATAAACACCAGTTCAGAATGCAAGGAGCTGCAGAAAAATCAATGCAAGGGCTGAACACTTCTCTTGACACTTCCCCTTTTCTGAATGGCTCTCATAAATTAGTTTTTTAGCTTCTTGGAGTGCTTTGCTTCATAAAAGATTTAGCATAGTCTGGATTGAGCATTCTAGTCACTCCCCAAAAGATAATGTACTTGCTCATCCCCAAAAGAATGATATAGAAAGCAAATTAAAAAATGCAAGATATATCAAATCAAGGAGAGTCAGTCTCAAATATTAATGCTTCATGTCATAAAGGTACAAAATTATAAAAATACTCCTTATAGGCAATTGAAAAAGCAGCAGCTTGGCAAGAAATCAAGAAAACGGGGGCCCTGGATTTTAGGTCTGCTTGAAGTTGTTTAGTAGAAGAATGAGGCTCCTATTCCATAGAGTACATAAATGGGTGCATAAATCCCATGGTTTCTAACTGGATGCTGCCCTTGTTTATATGTTTTGCATCACAAGGGTGTCAGGAAGGTGAGCAAGAATTTTCGGGTGGGGGATCCAACTTCATAAAACATGAATCTGGATTAGAGCAAAAGTTTCATGTTTAATAGGAAATTGTTAGTGGGGAGCCTTGGAAATATCACATTTTCAGTTCTACTTATTTGTCCAATTACTAGTACAACACAGGCACAGATTTTTATTCTGTTACCCCTTCAGTGGACAAACGAATTCTGTTCATTTAAATCAAAACTGTCCAGACAGGCCACAGTGTCTCAAAGGCTTGAAGAGAGAGGCAGAAATCGCTTTTGCTTAGCAACACATTCCAATAGGTAATTATGCTCAACTTTTAAAAGACAAGTATAAGTACCCTATTTAAAATGTATTTGCATTTCTTCTTCAGCTCTTTGGCCTTTCAAGTTCACTTAAGTGCATGAAATCCATCCAAAAACCAGGAAAAATTCAAAGTTTTTGTACCCACTCTTGGGAGATCAAAATAGTGGGATGCTTCTGGGCAGTGAAAGTGGTCTTGGTTCCCACTTTTGTAGTCACCAGCAATTTGTAAAACTCATCAGGGACTGCAAGCAACACATTTGCTGAGCAAGGCTTCCTAAAATACCTTTTACCTGCTGGAGTCCTTCCAGGAAAGTGTCAGTACAAGTCTGCTAGTCAGTGCCACACCACCTCTGACCTCAAACTAAATTCACTTTTTCCCTCCTCAGTCAAAAGTGCTGGATACACACAGCAAGGGATTCTGGCTTGCACAATATAATGCAAATAAACAACTTCATTTTACCCAGGGCTGAGCTGCCCATGCTCCTCCCTTCCCATATTTGTTCTTTATCACGGCTGAAGTTTTTTTGTCTTGCCACGGATAAATCTCCTCTGCTTTTACAAGCACCTTTCATTTTAAAACACTGTGGTTTTACTCCTCTCCTTCAGGCGCCTTCATTATAGGGTACTTTAAAAAAAAAACCAACAACAAAACCATAGTGCAGTGTGCCAGTCAATAGTGGAATTATGAGAAGTGTAATCTACTCTTCCCACCCTAATGAGCTGATGAGTAAATAACTGTCAGGCCATTGCTCTGAGCTATTGATCAGGGCTTCCCACAGAGCTGATGCACTGCAGAGGTACCTGCTGCTAACCAGCAGGGATCGATACAGGAAACTTCTGAAAACAAGAATGAAAGGTTTCAGGCTCTTTCCACGCGTCCTCTCGCGTGCTGGGGCAGCAGATCTTCACTGCAGGATCAATTTTCACTGTTAGATCACACCTCCCACGCTGCTTCCTGCCTTTCACCTTGGGGAGGTTACACTGTGAATGTGCAGTGCCCGGGCACAGAGGGCTGAGCAGGGAGAAGTTTATGGCAGAAAAAAGCTGAGGTAACTTCACCAGCAGTGAGGGCTCCAGAGGAAATGTCCAGCTTTGCCTTCTCTCCCCTACCCAACACATTGGCTTCCTACTCTGCCAAGAGCCAAGGATTCCAATTCCTTTACTTCCAAAAGCTTTGGAGGGGCTCCTCCACTGTGTATCATCCTGTGCCACTCCTCCATTTTCCACACTCCCTTCCTTTAGTATCATGTTTCAAGGCAAGACTTAAGTTCTGCTGCATGTTTCCTTTTTAAAAAAATCTTTCTTTTCAAGTATCAGTTGAAAAGTTTTCTCCCCTTCTAGACCTCAAAGTATAAAATAATCTGTCCTCTGATCCTATTATTCACTTGGATAGTCCAATTTTCTCAAGATTTATCAGAGCTTTTGCTTTTGTCCTCACCTTTTCTCTTTGAAGGCAGGTACAGATGTCAGACTAAAATGTTAATTTTTGAAGTTTCCTTTTTATATTTTAACAAAATTACATTTAATTTGAACACTTATAATATTTATTCAAGTTCACGTACAAACAGTAAAATGAGAAGGTAACATTTACTTTTTTAATGAAAGGAAGTTCAATTTACATAGCTCCTGTTTTAAAGCATTGGAAGGTCTGAACTGTTACAAAGGCTTTATTTCATTTGGTCATTTGAAAAACAGTCCAATCCTGGAAAGCTTTTTATAAGCTGTAAAAGTAATTACATGACTTTCAAATCTCTCATGATTAATTCACAAACAGCTCTAACTCAAACTTCAAATGGAGAGAACCAGCTCCAGGTAAACAACTAGTGACTACTAGATATCATGTCTAAATCAATAACATATGGAAGCCCTGTTCTCCTTCCCACAGAGCTGAGAGTCTGTAAACACAAACCATAAGCTTTGTCTTTTATTTATGTATTGTCTCTCAATGAGAGAAATCCTGAAATAAACATACTGTCTTCTTTCCATGGACTGCTATCATCAATCTATATAGTAGCAAACTGACCATAAATAAAAATAAGTTTTCCTACCAGAAAATGGGGCATGTGCTATTTTTAAATACCTTTGGATAGTATTTTTCAAATGGGAAAATTCAAGAAAACATTTGTGTCTTGCCAAACAAACAACATGGTAGCATGGAAAATCTTCCTTGCATAGGGAGCCCTGATGCACAGCACGTTTTCAAAAGATTAGGTACTAAGTTTTCAAAATCAGCACAGGTTTCCACCTTGACATCTTTATCTGTGACAGAAAAAAGTTTCAGATCATCAGAGTTTTCTGCAGGACTGAAGTTGCATTTGGTGATTTGTTGCAAGAATTCTTTAGGGCATGTACTGCTTCACCATTAGTGCCTTTTCCCCCCCAGCATTCTTTGTATGCTCTGAATATTTGGCTTCCTCACATACCCCAGAAGGACACCATTGCAACAGTTATTTTAAGTCATGTCAACCTTGTCCTGCTCCAAGTCCATAATTAAAGTTAAAAAGGGAAAGTGGGTTGGACAAGACATTGTATCCCTTCCTTTTGCAGCGCCCCAAATCATTTTATCTCAGGAAGATAACCTGCAGCAGATGGGTACCTGGCTCCATTAAAATGCAGCAGAGGAAAGTTTAAGAATGATCAAGGGGACCCATTGGAGTCTTCATGGATAAACAAGAGAATTTGATGTACAACTAAGCAAACAGGGAGTAAGAAGAAAGCTTAGACCAGAGATCACAGAGGATAAATTATCAAACAGAAGACCTTGAAGCAAAGCATATTTTGTTCATTTCAATAAAGAACAGAAAAATACACACAAGAAGATGGAAGAAGATTATTACTTTTTCCTCTGACAGATTCATGCTTGTATCTATTTTAAATTTATTTTTATATACCTGTACTATAATCAATTCCCTCTTTAGTCTCCAGTCCCAGGCTGTAGATCTCAAGTCCCAAAAGCTGGAATGCAGTTGAAGTTACTCAGTCAAGAAATATTGTCAGCTATGACATTAAGGGAAAAAAAAGAAAATAAAAAACCTGGAAACTACAAGGTCTTTAAAATGAACAATGGACAACAGAGCAGAATGCTCAGAGAGCTATTGCATACAGCAGTATCTAGACTGTTAAACTTGATATAAATAACTTGCAAAAAACAAAAAGTATTTATTCTTAAGAAACAATTTATTGCAATCTAGACTCCCAACCTCGTTTGAGCCATAGGTAAAAAGGCAGAAAATACTGTTGTAACTAGTAACATTCAGCATTGGTTATAAGGGCTCATTTCTAAGATTTTGGTTCATGGACTCTGCATCTACTAATTGAGGAGAAACACACCCACACTTCAGTGAAAACAAAGATGATATATGAACACGGAGGATGGGAGGGACCATGAAAAATTCCAGCCTCTCCTCTGATATATCAAGCAGTAAAAACAAAAAAAGTAAAAGGCACCTAGTGACTAACCTGGACCTTGCTCAACATTAGAATCTCACCAGGATTGTCCTCATCTTCCTTTGTGAGGGTCACCTTCCACACAAAGAAAATCTCTGAGTCCCTGTGAAAGTGATAATCAATAATTGCAGGACGAAAGATGGAAGATGGTCAAGTTCTCTTCCCATCACCTTGGGAAATGATGCTAATAGACAAAGAAGAGCTGTGACAAGTCTGCAGTCACAAAAGGATAATCTCCCTGTCAAACAGAACGCCAGCAGACATCAGAATACTAATCAAGGAAAAGCTTTTCTGATGCTCCTGGATGTGACTGGCATTACACTGTTGATGTCTGGAGTACAATGGTTTTACTGCCATAAATCTGGAGTTGCCATGTGTTTTCATGCTGTTAGGATCCAGCACAGGTTGGATTTTGCCTGAGAGCTCATGCATAGCATCATAACTGCATTTCCAAAAACTGGATATGAAGGACAGAACAAAAAAGACCCCTCTGCATTTGAGGCTTGGGCTGCCATATGCCAATCCTACAGCTAGTGGTGGTAGCCAACACTAATCAGAGCTGCTAGATGGCAGATTAGGAAAAAAAGAAGAAAACCTACACTATGCAGGCACTTCATCTGACAGCATGTAATTAGGCTGAGAAATTCATTGGCCACTGCATGCTCATTAGGGCTGAAACCATCCATCAAAGTTGAAGAGGGAGTGGGCATCAGACAGTTATGCAATAAGGGCAGATGACTCCAAAGCTTCAAGGTCCACTGAATCTCAGCTTCCTGGTGTTAAGACCTTGTCTTTTTTTTTTCTTTTTTCTTTTTTTCTTTTGTGACTAGACATTAGGACAAAAGCTTTAAAGAAGCAGAGGTTATTCCTCCTCCTAGCTTTATTCTAGAGTCCCATGTTACAGGCATGAGTCCAGTAGGTTACAAGCAGGGTGTTGGAACTAGATGAAGGCACAACTTGGCCATTGCCACATGCACAAATAATTCCCAGAGATTCCTGTTGACATACTGTGCCTGGCATACACCAGCTGCTGTTCCAACAGGCACAGGAGCAGCCCATGTCCTGCATTCCCTGGATGACAGGCAGGTATTTGAACACTGTTCCTGCCTTCCCATACACAGCACAAGAGCTCCCAGTGTTTTTTGCAGCCTCCATGACCCCCTTCAGGCAGTGCAAGTTCCGCCTGTGCTCAACCAAAGCTGAGGATCAAAATAATGAGGTCTCTTCCTTCCTTTCCCCCAGGAGCTCTTGTAGGCTCCTTTCCAGCTGGAGGGATCACAGGAGAGGAAAGGCTGGTGGGCTTCTTTCTTGCAGAACTGGCTGCAGTCCACACCCAGGCATCTGTTAGAGAGCTCACTAATGCTCTTTTCTAGCAGATTTGGCCAGCAAACCTGGTAACAGCTGCACGAGCTGTGCCTGTGATCCATACAATTAATTTGCAAGCCTGTCATTGTTCATCACTAGATGACAGCAATGCACTTCTGTGCATGCCTTGAACTGTTACTGGGGGCATGACTCCAAGCAGCCTCGTGTGGCTCTGTGACTTGTTTCCCTGCAGTAATCACAGCTCCACCAGAGAATGCTGTGAAGAGGATGCACTTGGGGAGATAACTCTGCATGGATGAGGTGCCATACTCCCAAAGGAAGAGAAGGCATCAGTTTCAGGAGAACACAGATTAAAATAAACAGTGGTGGAGCTCGGAATTTATGCCAAAGAAGAGACTGAAATATTGGCTCCCCTCCTCTCATCACCACAGGGGCAGAGGAACGTGTCGTGCACGACTTTCACACATCCACAGCACCAGTGCTGCTGCAATACAGGCCAGAGATGTGGAAAGAGAAGCTTCTAACCATGTGATTCCATATAACTCTCTCTGCCAGGGATACACATGCTGGCTGCAGAAAAGAGGTACCACAGGAGAAGTGAAACCATGGAGATGGGGATGGAGGAGGTAGGAAAAAAGTAAAAAACCCCAAACAAATCAAACAGAGTGGATGCGTGACCAATTCACAACCAAACACTGCTTCAGCTGGAGCAAGTATCATTTAATCCTCCAATCTCCATAAGAAGGCAGCCTATAAATTTAGTTGCATACATATATATGTACACCCACATTCATATAAATCCTTGTGTGAGAACAAGGAGCGTGCATAGCTGCAGCTTCAGTAATTCCTTGCCCTTCTGGCAAGAGAAGAATAATTTCTTGTTATTTATGTCTATGACAAGCCATTTATTTACACACAGTTTTTCATACTGCCCTTTTTTCCTTCTCACCTGAAATTTTGCCTTTGCTGTATAGTTTTTCACTTATGATAATTATTTTAATTCTGAAGTAAGCTTTAGGGTAGACAGTCTTACAGAATATAAATGAAGCCCTTGGCTACTTGAGGTCATTAGACATTCCATGACAAGAAAATTATTTATGAGCAAGAAAAGCTAGTTTTCTCTACCTGCAAGGAATAAATCAATCCCTGGTAAGGGGAAAGAAATCCCACGGAATCCAAACATAAAAAACTTCACCAAGAAAACCCCCCAAACAAATACAAAGAAACACCACCCCCAAACAAAAACCAGCACAGCAAAAGAAAAAAAAACAACCCACCAAAACAAAACAAAACAATCCCACAAAAATAACCCCCAGCCCAGCTATAAAAGCACAGGGATAAATTTAAGTGAGAAAAAAGAAAGACTTGTGTTTGCATTGCTTCTGAAATAACATCTCTGGATTATCCACTCATAGCTGTCATGGAACCAAGCCTCGTTTCTCTCTCACTTTAGGATAATAATCTATGGTTATTTCCTTCTGGAGTGGGATCATCAACTAACAAGCTGGTCATTTTGTCCTAGTGGAAACCATCAGCCAGAATTGCTCATCCTGCATAAAATATCTTTATTGAGTTCTCATTACTACAAGAAGAAAATCTTCTTAAAAGAGCTTATTAAAGGAAACTGCCAGTTCAGACATTCACCTTCATGACTCTCATAAAAGTCCCTTTTTTTACAGAAGTGAGGCAAGTGGAGAAGGTAATAAACATAGAAGCAATATTAATGTAATGAGTATTGATGACCAGGAAGAAAAAAAAATAGCAACTTTCAGCGTTGTAAGGTCTAAGAGAACCTAGTCTGACTTCCCACTGGGTAAAATCTGTATGTTCAGAGATCAGAAGGCAGAACAGAAAACAACAGTGGCTGCTCCAGGAGAGAAATGCTCTGTGTTATTTTGGCTTTAATTTGTCTAGCCAGATGACAGAACTGGGTTGTTTTTTTCAAGAGCAGTAGAATGGATTATCAGAAGTTGAATCCTTGAATTTTTGACAAAGCAGTGAAAATTATTTTCTGTAAAATGAGAAGGTCTTAAAATGAATATCATCCTAGAATAGCCCCACCCTCTTCAAAACTAACCAAATTAATTCTTCACTAAATGAATCCAGATGGCTTTAAACTCATGATATCTTTTCAAAGAGCACTTTCCTCTGGTTTTATGATTGTGCACAACTTGTGGCGCTTTATCCATCAGTGCAACACATGATCCAGCAGGCCTGTACTTAACTGCAGAACTGCCTCCTGCTTCTTGTGCACTTCCATTCTCCTTCCTCTTGCAACCTTCCCTGCCTTGTGTTCACTCCTCACCAGCAGCTGCATTTGCCCCTTTGCTGGTCTGCAGGAAATCTCTCTTCCAGCAAGCAGGGCACTTGTTCCCACAGCCCACCCGGTACCTTGTATCTCAGAAAATGAAGTTCCTTAAGAAAACAGGAGACAGTGTCACTGTGCTTAAAGGATGCTAATGATTGGTAGGGACTGGCTGCTCCTTGTAAGGAAAGGGAATGTGGAACCAGACTCAACTTTTGCAGCTCTTCAGGGAAGCATTGTTACTTTCCCTCTTTAAATAAATTTCGAGCAGATGACAGGTGAACTCTAACTGCAACTCCCTCTGTAGGCAATAAAGCATCTGATGGAATTTCTGCACATCTGTGAATGAAGTGATATGGATTAATCAACATATATCATCATCTACATGGAACGTATTAAAGCCTCCCTTGGACTGCTCTGCAAGTACATCCTCTTGACATTATTTTGATATTCATATCTCAGCCTTTATTTGTTCCTCATCTTTTGGGGTGATGGATGAAGATTAGAAAAAACAAATCTCAGGGAAGAGTTTTCATTTGAAAAATATTTGCTCCGACCTTGCACATTGTATGTCAGGGCTGATAAAACCAGATTAATCTTCTCCATTGGTTTTCATTCACAGGATGGTAGGAAAAACTGGCTGGTCATTCCTTGACATTTTCCATCTCCACACCTCCAAATGGAAAACATGTAAAACTGACATTTCTTTTCAGAGAAAAGGTTTGATTTACCATAAAAATCTCCAGTAAGAGCTTTGTAATTAATAGAAAGTTCATTTTAACTTACAACGGGAATTTGGAAAAATGTGATTGCACTTTAATTTTGGCAATATGAAAATGTGAAACTGAGATACTCTGAAATGGTTGGAATTTACAAAACAGTGCCTTCCAAACTTCATTGGGGTGGGAAGGAAGTTCAGCAAACTTCAGGTTGTGGTTTGTAATTTTGAAAAGTTATAGTTTTTAGGCAGTAGAATACATTTTAATAAAAATACATCAAAGATCACAGAACTATAGGAGAAGTATTTGTCTCAACACAGACATAATTTGATTAAATCATAGGGATACTGGAAATATCAGTGCTGATTTATGCATTAATCTTTAAAATGTTGGCTTTAACAGCATCCCCCACTGAGTTTTGAGATAGTCTTGCAGGTTTTGGAGGACTTGCTTCAAAGAACAACAGCCTGTTCTTTGACGTCACAGGAGCTTTCCTGTTTCAGACTGATTTCAGCCAACTTTCCCTAAAATTCAGTTCTGTCACAAAACCCAGCCAAACTGAAACATTCAATTTAAACCATGATATAATCATAAGTCTTCAAATTCCAGTCTAAATTTATCCAGAGCCAGTTTTCACATGATTTAGTGTTTTCTTGTTAACACCATTATCTCAGATAGTTATTTCTTGTATTTGTAGTTCCTCCTAGATGAATCTTCTGCACCTTAAAACTACTTTTCAGCCTACCTGGCTAAACAAATGTGTCTATTTATCAACTTATCCTCCAAAATGTTCCCAATTGTGAACATGGTTCAAATGCCAGATCAAATCTTTCTAAATAAGCCTCCTCATCAATCTTTCTGGGTAAACATCTGTCACACACCTAAGTAAACTGAAGGGAGAAGGAGATTTGTGGCCAGACAGGTACTTGCTGTATTTAATTACTCTTCAATGGTTCATCCCTCTGGTTTCTGCAGCTTTGCAGAGGCAGGAAGCACGTTTGTAGCAACCAGCTCTGCATTTGGGAAGGTTGGCTAATGCCCTTTTTATGGCTCGATGAGGACACAGAATGAAGTAGCAACAGAGATGTTTTCAGGACACACACCAGTACCTCATCAAATGCCACCAACAGCAGGACATGCTGGATAATGAGGATATCCCAACAAGAAGAATGCCCAAGTCCAAACCTAATTGTGATTAGAGCAACTAAAAGAGCTGGTGAAGGTGTTTAACCCTGTCACAGAGCAGCACCCAAGCCCTAACAAAGAGAGCTCAGTTTAATTTCTGCAGGTACTGCACTGCAGCAAGGGCTGCATGTACCAGAGCAGCTGGTGCTACCAGGGCTGGAGAGAAGCCACTGGACACAGCAAACTGACTGAGCTTGTACACAACTTCCTCAGCCAGTTCTCACATGTCCTTTTCTGCTTAAATTGATGGCATGGTGAGGAAGGACTTTCCTTGTGGCAGGATTGTGGTTTATTGGTATCACCTGACAGAGAAGGAGAAAGAAAGGGGCATTGGGGAATCTTACAGGCCACCAGAAACCTGCTCCTCCACCTCAGCAGCTTGCTTCCATTACACTGACAATTCACATCTCTATCGCTTGTCAGCTACAGAATAAAACAGGGCATCTTTAGCAGCAACAATGTACCCAAATTAGAATTTTAAAAGAAATTACTTGCTTAAGAACTCACTCAACCCTATAAGGAACACACATTACTTTTTGTTATAGAACGGGAGTGTTTTGGAAGTGACAGGCTCTTTTGACTGAATTTCTTTCTGCATCCTGACAGTGTAATGTTGATTTAGCTCTGTGCCTGTCAGTTATCTAAGAATGATAATTCTGTCTTCCAGCTGGGGAATAAAGTTTAATAAAAATATTTATGGAACGTATGATTTTTCTTAATGATGCCTAAGTTGGGCAGGCTCAGATTACAGTAGCTAAGCAAAATGCCACCCAAAACAATTACAATCAATTCTTTTCAATCTATCAGCAGTTAGACTTGAAGCATTAACAAATGCCAAACTGGGAGCACTTATGGCAAAGTCACTGAAATTAAACCAGCATCAGGGAAAAGATGTACTAATCAGCAATCTGAAAGGACTACTCTGCAACTGCTTGGACATCTGCACCCTTAATGCCTTATGCTGCTTTGGTTGGGTATTTTTGAATCAAATGCTCAAAAAGTCGCTGCTTGGAAATTCCAAGAAAGTGACATTTAAAAGTGTGGTCAGGGGAAATAAAGTGAAATACATCAGACAAGGCTCAGCAAAAGAGCTCATTCATCTTTCACTAATGAGCAGGTGGAGAAACCAGGGCAGACTTACAAACACAGACAAAGGAGGAACCAACCGAGCACACCAAGAACATATGATCCAGAGATGCCGTTGCACCATCTGCCTCCATTTGAGATGGAAATGCCAGAGATGGGAGTAAATCCATCTTCTGAGCAGCAATTGGACAGCCCCTCATTCCACAGGGAATGCAGCTCCCTAAAACAAGGCATTCCAGGAAGAACTATTCTTTTTTACTTATGAAAAGCTTATGTTTTAACTTTTGGCTCCTCTCCTCTAAAGCCTTTCTATCTTACTTCCATCCAAACTGCACATCTCGCAAAACATAACTGGCAGCCCTAAAATCAGGAATAACTTGGTGGAACAACTAAAGTAATCTTTGTAGATGGCTGAAAGTCAGCTGAGACTGTTACAGTATTCACAGAAATGTCAACTGAAAAAAAACCCAAAACAAACTAAAAATCAGTTTAATCAGCAATAACATGTTTACAACTTGAATGTTTTTATTTATGCAGGAACCAGCAAAGAAAATCAGTGAAATGTTGAAATGAATGCTGTTCCCCCAGGGCTGAGGATATTTTAGAGGTAAATCATCTCCAACTTTCTCCATAAGAGAAGCTAAAGATGATAGCCAAGCCTGACACCACAATCCTATTTTGCAAAGTGGAAATACTCATCAAAAAACTTCTCAAAAAGAACATCATTTGCTTGGCAGCTAATCAAGAAAGAACTACTGTTTTTCTCTAGGAATGACCAATTCATTGTTTCAATGTCAGCTTTTATCTGGGGAATACACCAGAGTACATCAATGAAGATGTGCAGGCACGAAAACTATTCTTTTTGACAACTGTCATCTTCAATTACTCTTTTCCTGCCTACCTCAGCCTTTTTGTCTTAACCTGTTGTAGTGAATTCTAAAATCCCCCTTGGGACCCTGCCATGGTGTAACAGTTCCTGGCAAAAAGGGATTCCAGCCTGTCTCAATTAGATCAGTGACTTGGTGCAGTCATTACACAATTGCACAGGAGCAGCTGGAAAGAGTGAAAGTAGTATAAAACACACATGCACAAGTGCAGCCCAGAGATACATTTCTGTGCATTTGTAAGCCGTATTGCTGTAAATTAAAAATTATATCTAAAATTACTCCTGAGTTTTTAGCCAGCAAGCAAGCTCAGCACAATCTCACCCAGAGATATTAAAAGCAGTGGTTCCACTGGTGCCCTTCCTTCTAAAACCAAACCAAGCATTTGTAAGCTCTGATACAGTAGGAGCACACATGGACTAGAAGCAGAGACCAGGCAGCTACTATAGCACTGAATTAATCTCAAACTCCTGTAAAAAACCCACTGGGACTGCAAACAACATTAATCCATTTTCAAGCGCTTGGAAATCAATCAATTGATTTGTACTATTGGCAAGGCTCAGCCCACGTCTTCTGAAAGAGCTGCTGATTTGCTTTGGAGAATAGCAGCTTTGTCTTTTCAGGAGAAATTTTTTTATAGCTACAAGTCCAAGGAATTCCCTCTGACAAAACAGATCAGCCTGATCTTCAGCCAGATATCTGCCATTAAAAGACAAACAGGCACTTCCTCTGTATGGGGGTCATTGACACACCTAGAGACTTAGAAGGGTCTCCACAGCAAGATAGCTCAGTGTTACCTCTGCAGGTGATGAAATTCGTGTACTTCTTCCAGTGTAATCTGGACCACACAGGCCTTGAGGAGTCAGAGCACTTGTGTAGGAGGAATTTTAAGTACCCTCACAGTTATTCCACGTATTAGCCAGAAAACTGCTGTATAAACATCCCCCAGTGCCAGTGGGACAATATATGATATACTAAACTGTCTTGAATCCCAGAACACAGGAAAATGCAAGAACTTTTAAGCACCACTTAATTCTCTTTCCTTCACACCCGAATTTCCTGTTCTGTTTAAGAATGGGTTGCTACTTTCCCAGTTTCTTCACGATAAATCTTCGTTACAATCCAATCGATACACAACCCTTGTCCCCTTGCAATCAACTTTGCCAATAGTTTCAGATGCATGATCAATGCCTGTATTTAAGCCTTTCCCACTTTGTTGTTAGTTACACATGTAGCACACCCCCTCACTCATGATTACAGTACAATAAACAGGTTACGGATGTAAACTTCACATGCCCTCATCCCTACAGGACCTCAGTTTTCCCTGGGAAAGGTGATGGCTTTATAACTGAGACATTCTTGGGACTATTATTGTCTTCACAACCACCAAAACAAGTGGATTCCATGAAATAACAACTCTGTATGGTTTTATTTCAGAATTAAATCAGAACAACAAAAATATTGAGAAGACTGTACTGTAAGTAAAGTAATGAAAAGATTTCATATTCTTATTTCCTTGCCTTGGTCACCGGAAAGTTGTTGTCACTCTGCTTTAAGTGGCAGCTTCTAGTGCTCACTGACACATTCACAGGTGTGATAGTCTCTGCCTCTATCAGCTGCCTTTTTTTGACTCAATAAACCCCACCACAAATTGGCCTATTCTGTCTTAGTTAAGGCAAACCTCCTGCCTTACGGTTATTGCAGGCAGCAACATTTAATTACCCACCTGAATTTATTCATTTTCATTTAGGCCTGCTGCACCTCCAGTGTGCTGACTGATGTGGTCCAGGAAGTCGTTTGCTCTAAAGAAGAGTAAGAGTCCTTGGCATTTGTAAGGCAGTTATCACCATCAGGTGCTTTCACTGAAATCACAGGGCAAACTGCTCGTTACAACTGCAATTCATAGCAAACCTAATTTCCAACATGATGTAAATTCAGTGTATCATGTTGGACTGTAGAAGAATACATTTTCCTGCCTGGTTTCAAGGTTCATCTTCATTAGGACTTAAACTCCACAGTTAGCTACAATAAATCAGCTCTACCCAAAAAAGGCTGTGGTAGCAGCAGGTTTCCAGTCTTTGTTTCAAATCATCCCCACCTGTAATTAATGCTTCATCATTGTCCTTGAGGGAGAGCATCTGTTTTCACTGATCATGCTAATGCTTGGTTAAATACAACCGTCTTTCCTGTTCCCCAAAACATATTTGGCAGATCTTAAAAACAGATTGTATCAGATTTTTCAGGAGGTTTTTACAACCGCTTTCCTAGACACTTTATCATTCCTTTTGCAGGTCTCAAGTAATGTTTTTTCTTTTCATTAACTGACAAGGAATTCCATCCTACTTCCACTGCCTGGAGACAGAGTTGCAGTATAGACCATTATCATTATTATGTTATCATTATTCTCAATTACACTAAGCTACAGTCACAAACAGTGCACGATAAGACCATTAGCAGTCCTCCTATTAGTACTGAGGAAAGTAAAGAGTGAAGATAATTAGTAAAGGGATACCAAAACATGCAGGAGGCATGCATTTCTCAGAGTAAGAGTTTCAAGCCCATTCTGTCTTGAAGAAAGACTTTTGCCTATAGACACAATGCAGAAAGGGTAGTAACTCCAACCACACTTTGCTTAACCCCTTCCTTTCCTTATCAGCCCAGCTCAGCTGCAGAGACAAAACTCATGGTCAGTGATCATGTGTGATAAGAAACCTGAGTGCTTTTTTTTTTGTAGTTGTATTTCTTTTCTTTCTATAAAATATTGATGCTTTCCCTCATCTCTACCATTCCACCACAAAGCATGAAAAACACACAAACACACACCATGGTCCAACAGGGCAATCCCATGCAACATCAGCAAAACCCAGGGATTATTTTCCCGCTGCTGTGCAGGAAAACAGCAGCTGTGAGACTCCAAGCTTATGGCACCTGGCTAAGCTCTCATGGGCCTGAGGTAGGAGCACAAGTGGCAGGGCAGGCTCTAACTCACTCTCTGCAGTAACAGCTGCCTGGGTTTCAGTAGCTCACACCCCCTTTGTGCTTTGCCTACACTGTAGGCAGAATGGGGATAAACAACAGGGGTGTAACAGCTGAGGGATGTAACTCCAGCATCCAGCCTAAGTCTATGATATAGCTGTGAACACATCATAAAAATCTCATTCATTAACACAAATTACAAGTATTTGCTTGCCCCACTGCAGGTAGAATCAGGTTGGCTCAGAATTTCATTCCTCTAATGGTTAATACCCACCTTTTTTGCTGTACATTACTGAGAGAAACACTGGGAATTAATAAACACCACACAGATGTCCACTGTTTCAGATCTGCTGAAATAAAAGAAGATATTTAACAGCAAATATACCATCTTTCTGTGAGTGGCTTAACACCCACTTCCCATCATTTCACTCCACAAGTTGTAATACTTTCAAGTAAGGTCACAGCACCAGCACCTTCAGAAAATTCTCATCTTAGACAGATCATAAGAATGTAACATACTTGAGATGTTTTAGTCTCATATAGGATTAAAAATAGCATAGACTCCAGGAACTGTTGGTTTGGGCATTAGGAGTTGACCCAACACAAATCCATTGTCAAGACAGAAGTTATATTTTAACTGCAAAGTGAAAGAGGATAATTCTAATGATCAGAGATTACAAAGGCAAGTCTTAGAATCAAATAATCATATTGCCAGCAGAACCATTTTATGGAAAGTATAGCTCATGATAGAGTTTGATAAATAGCACCTCATTAGCAGAGACTCAAGGAGCCAGAGGTTAGTGGGAATTAGAGTCCAGCCAGACTTGTAACAACGTTTTCAAATTAAACCATTCATTTACAACAGCCAGGCAAACTAAAAGCTGAGTTTTACAGTTCTTGTACATTTGTTACCCTAATCAGGTACCAGCCCTCATTTTTTCCCCAGTATACTGCGAAAAGAATGATTTTCCCTCTCCCCCTTTTACATCCATACAATTGTCTGGTGTGTTCAGGTAGAAGCTTTAATTGTCAGTACATGGCAAGCGTAACAATGGGGGAATTTGTACATCTGATGTTCCTTAAACAGGAAGCAAGCCTCACAATCCAATTAGCTGCCTTTCATGGTAACTCTAATTTCTAACCTTGGGTAAAACTCTTTCATGTAAACCACTTTGTGCTCTGAGCTCCCACTGTGCCTGGCATTTATTTGTCACTGTCAAAAAATAATACTGTAAACTAACATATTTTAACTCTGAAAGTTAAAATGTAAGGGTATTACAAATGCAGCTGATAATGGCATTCACAATCCCATTTCAAGCTTCTATTGGATTAGTCATTGTAGACTTTGTCCACACAAGGATAATTGAGGAATCATATGACAGGGATTTCTGTCAGGGAAGAGTCAGTTATGAATTCAGACACCAAAAAAACCAAACCAAGAGCAAGCTAAGAAGACTCTCAGTCATTCCAGTAAGAGAGCAAAAAAAAACACTGAGTGATTTCCCACCAGTGGTCCACCTCCAGCAGACAGAGTGACAAGTTCATGCTCTGGATACTCAAAACTGTTTTGTCCAACCCATTGAGCAGAAAGTGACAGCATTTAACTGTAAGAGCATAGAAGAAGGAGAATGTTAAGCTGTTGCCTCCTTCTAACAATCAAATTCAACTCATCATTATTTCAGAAATTGTGAAGGCAATTTCTGTTTAATTCTTTCAGAAATTCCCATCTGACTCTGAGTTACACCGACCCGCATGCGAACTCACCTGAAACCTCTGAGGCAGTGAAAAGAGACTGCACAGACAACAGATCCTGGGAGCTACAAAGCTCCTCACTGTTTTTTCCTGAAAGGCTCCACATGACAAGGATCACATAGAGCACTCACACATCAAAGAGTGCCCCAGCACCAGGCACAAGGTTTAAAACTTACTGCAGCACATAAATACCACCTACCTCCCATCCTGGTATCTTAACTTTGACTTGAGACCTTGAATCCACATCAGAAGTTACCTATGACTTTGATTCAAACAAAGCAGTAAGGGCATATGTACTTTGCTATCACCACATAAAATAATCCTTAGCCTTTTATCAAATTAGGCTTGTTTTATTGTAAGACTGAGTGATCCTTAGAGAATGAATAAGCTTTTTTTCCTCCCTTCATGTATCTATAGACAGATGACACATCAGGTTAATATTTGGTGCAGATTAAGGTCCTGAAACAACGCATTGCAAAAACTAAAATATAAAAAGTATAATAAACAAATAAAAGACCAGGAGAAAAAATTGCAAGGGAAAACAAAATGCTCACAGCCCTTATGAACTTATTAATACAACTTCCTCTGCAGTAGAAGGATAATTCAGTCCTCTGCACAGCTGACAAGAGTTGCCTCAAAAGCAGTCAGCAGCTCTCATTTTTTTTTATTCCTGGAAGTACTTCATATTACAACACCTTACTTCTGTGAAACAAAGTCAAGAGCACTCTTACATACAAACAAGAACAGAACAAAAATAATTTCCCTGTCTCTATAATTTCAGAAGGCTTCTCTAAGCTCTTAACAGACTTGAAAAACACAGAGCAGCACAACCACTATTCAACCACCATCCTTTTGTGTTGCTAAAGGCACCTGTTTACCAAATGCTAATTGAAGTTAATCAGACCTTAGGAGAAGAGGCATTTTCACCTTCTCAGATCAAAATCCCCAGTAGGAGTAGCTTGCCCAACTGTCCTGTTCTAAGTAGAGGAGCTGCCTGTCTGTTTGAAAGTACCTTCTGCTTTGCTGTCCATTTCGATTCGTGGCACAGTTTGCTGCCTCCAGTTGTTGACTTGTCTGTTGCAGTTACAGAATTATCTCTGTATGGTTCCTCTAGTAAATTCTTCCTGGCTGGTATTTTACAAGCAAAATAAACATATTTTTGAAGTAGCACACAATTTTACTAAAATATTCTGTTAAACCATAAGTTATTTTTCTAATTAAAATGCATTTTAGTGAGGCTAATTACTCTTTGTAGGCAAGTCCTTCAATTATTTTTAGCCATGAAAAGGAGTTCTTAACAGTATGTATGTTCTCATGAATATTCTTATATTCCTTCTCAGATATTTAGCAGCGTTCCTGTTGTCTGCACTTCATTTGTTTGCACTTTATCAGAACTGCAGTGGAAGCTGGCTTGCTGCTATGATCCATATCCTACCTGGATTCTCTTTCTAGTCTGATAAAACATAAAATAACATTAAAAAAAGAAGAGAAAACAAACTGAGAGTTTTGTTTTATGAAGCATCCAAATTATAAATTTTCAATTTTCACAAATAAAAAGACATCCAGTTCTGGAATAAATAAAAATTAGCTTATTATTATAAAGATAAATTAGCTGTGAATAATGTTGATATCATGGGTGCTTGATTTGCAATAATTTACTCATTGAAGAACTGTAAGCCAGACAATTTGCATTAGAATGGTTAAGTACTTTAATTCAATTATGGAATTACTATTGGGCGATTAAAGACTGAGAACAAATAGCAAATAAGTCTGAGTTCATTTTATTTATCTACTAGCTGCTAACTACATGACTTAGCAAGATTGGCAATTTAATTAAACTTGTCCCTATGGGAATTTATTTGGTATTGATAAAGTAAATATGTACAGGAATTCACCAAGGAATGACTTTGCCTTTCTAGGAATGGTTTGGGATTGGGAAGCAAGACTTTGTATAAGATCTTTTTTCAAAACATTGGGACAAAAATCTTCCATGAACTTCAGGTTATAAAGCCAAGAAGAAATATCCCCGCATTCTCACTTGGGACTTTAATAAATAAATTCACAGAAAACTGGACGAAACACAGAACAAAATAAAAATTGGATCATAAATCTGTGTCTGGCTTCTCACTCAACATGGAATTACAAAGAAAGAATGAATGCCTTGCTCGTGTGCAAGGTTTTAGATCAAAGTGAAAAGTCTGCTCTCTGTTGGGAACCTGGCTTAGTCAAGTAAGTGCTTAGTGAGGTTCCAGGTTCCTCTTCTGGCACAAGAGGATTCCCTTGTAGTTAGATACCCAGCATCATGAGCAGGCAACTCATGCTCCTTTAGGCTCCTCCTGGATCCTAAATATTCCTTGGCTGTGCTCACTGTTGGAGAAATGAAAGCTGGAAGTTGCTATATTCTACAGATAGGCCAAACTGTAAAAATCTCTATTTAATGTACTCATCCTCTCATTTGTCCCTTTGGCACTTCAAGGTGATTGCTAACGAAAGTCACAATTCTGCAAAGTATTATTAAATCTGCTTAAGGGGCAGCAATTTGCATTGAATGTGCATGTGTGGTGTGAACACTTGAATAAATTCTCCAACACCACCAAGTTATTGTTCAAGTCTTGGATTACGGTTGTGATTTTTGGCATGCTGAAGACCACTTGGCAATGGCTGGGAAGCTGGAGTGTTTTGATCACTAATTATAAGTCTGCCATAATTGCGTTACTGGGCTATTGACTTCTCCCTCACCCCATTTCTTTAACTGAGTCTGTCATTATAGCCATGACAGATTTTATCTGTTTTTTGGGGCATCTGCCTTTCTATAAATGCTCTGTACAGCACAAGCTATGATGGGGCCTGACTCCTCTAGTCACACAACAGACCAAAAAATAAAAAAACCCAGAATTTTTAATAACAGTAATCATTAGCATACAGTTGTGTCCTACGGATAAAGCATGAGCCAATGTATATATGCATTCAAACCTGGCATTCACAGTATTTTCCATTAAAAGACGTTGGCAATTTAAATATTTCTGGTCATTTGCTCTTATTGTACCAATCACATTTCTAATTTCTCCCAGGCTCTTCCAAGAAAATGATTTAACACACAGTGCAGATCTTCCATGTAAAAAGGACCAGAATTTTTTAATTATAGTCATTTCAAAGGATCTAATAGCAATAAGGTGCCATAAATGTCCAGAATCTAACAAGCTTCATAGCACTTTGCAAGGAGTAGTAATCATTCAGCAGAAATGTTAGAATGCCCTTTATTCCCTTTCTCTATTTCCCAGCAAGCATCCCAAGAGAATCATGAGTTTTAAATTTGCTCAGGCATGAAGGGATTGTGTTCCCCTTGAGCCTTTGTATTATGATAATGCATACATAAAGGTAAGTTTTATTAATTGGAGATCTATCCACAGGGGTTACTGCAACAAAGGAGGCAGGGGAAAGGGAACAGAATGGAAGAAGGAATGACCCTACTGTGCAATGATTCCAAGATCCAAAATTCAATCCTGATACACTCCCCTTTAAGTCTGCACCTCTTTACTTGTGCACTGATTTAATGTGAACTGTTCCAGGCAGCACTAACTTTTTACAACTCACTCCAATTTATCGTCTTTTTAAAAAAATCAATACTCCAAACTCACCTTTGTACTTATCTTAAGAATTGCTCCCAGGCAAGATTGGAATTCATTATTGTAGCCTTTGCATAAAAGTACTGTGAGTTCATGCTCTGTGCCTTCCTAACAGCTCTCTCTTCCTTCTTAACACCAGGAGCACAGATGTGATAGATTTCTCAGTATTTTCCTCATTGCTGTCAAATTACACTATCTTTCACTCTTATTTTTGTCTTATATCTGTGACTCCTCTCATTATTGCTTTCTTCATATTTCTTTCCACTTTTTAATACCTCAGGAATATACCAGAAAGTTTTGATGGTGCCAGACTCCTTTTCCTATGGCAAACATGAGCAACCTGTGGCAGCTGTTTTCCCACATACCCAAAGACTGAGCTGTAGAGGTGAGCTTCTGCACTTTGGGAAACAAAAACCTACATGACAAATGCCCTCTTGCTTTCATATCAGCTAACCAGGCTTTAGAGGGAAGGCAGAAAATAAAACATGGTGTCAAAGCTGCTCTCCTGCTCCATCACTCACCTGCTCTGAGAGCCAGCAAACCTGTGCTCTGAAGACAATCTGTGAGCTCTGATTTGTTAGGGCGAATGTCATTGTGAAAATGCTCCATATTTACCAGAGTAAATTAAAAAGGCACCTGCATCCAGCAGATTGACCTAATTATGCTGTCACAGATTTGTAGTGGTTTCAAGTGAGACACCCAGAGAGCCCCTCAGGGCAGAGGCTGTTCCAAAGACAATAAATACTGCAGAGAGCCCTGTCATGTATCAGTGCACTTGAAGGAGGGAGCAGGAAAAACTGGCATGGGTTGGGGACATACAAATAAGCCTTCAGACATATTTGAACAGGTTAGAGATGTTCTTTAGGTAGAAGGAAAAAAAATGTGCTTTAAGGGAAAATAAGGAGGTTTTGTAATTTTTTTATAGCTAAATACAGTGCTTTGTTAAGAAATCACATCATTAATAAAATTCATTCTAAACCAAATATAGTTTTCTCAAATTTTAGTTTGGTATGAAGAGCTAAAGTGTGGCATTCAGGCAAAGCTGAAAGAAAATCTGTTTCCAGTTTTAGCCACCAAACACAAAAAACCCCATTATTCGCTTGGATCTTCTGTTGTCTTACAGAAGTCAAGATATCAAATATTCTACAAAGATCTCTTTATATCTTATTGCATATCTTTTTAACGGAACACAAAATAGTATAATTAATAAAACCAAATGCTTTTAAGTGTCTGCAGATTTTTGTGTTGTTGCTTCTGTCTCTGATGCTTAAGTAGAGCCTTTTCACAGTTAAAAATTAAAACACTTAAGGGCCTCTTTCCTCCGTTTTCTGCTGGAGACTCATTCTCTCTCTTTTGGCCTAAAGGGCACTAGGACACTGTAGCTAAAATAAACTTTGTATTATCTTATAGCTGACAGCTGTAGTTTTTAAGATGAGGTTTGACAGGCATTGGGAAAGGCGTACAGTGACTTCAGGAAATTGAAGCAGAACCAAAGGAGGCATGAAATGGGCCTCACTCTTCCATCCTGCTCTGTGGCTGGCCCATATGTTCTGGGTATTCCCAAAGCTGGCTCTGAGCAGAGAATGCCCTCAACAGCCAGAAATGTTTGTGCATCAAGCTACAAAAAAGGGAACCAGGCACTTTACAGATCCCTGTTTTGCAGGAATTGAGCAGGCTTGGTCCCCTCCCTCCATTATGTTCTTAGGGCATTCTGTGCCTTGGAAATAAACTCCATGTTGTACGGCATATGAGGGTTGGTAAATAAATCTGACAGCACCAAGCAGAGCTTGAATTAGGGATGTCTGTCTCATTCCACTATCAGCCAGGCAAAGATGTTGTTTTTCATATCATGCTCACACACATTTGTTTTAATGGCATCTGAGCATCCTGGTCTCCTGTACATTCACCTGGTCACAAAACAAAGTTTCAGTATTTAACCTCATGTCTCCATTTAGCAACACCCTACTAATCCAGCTGGAATAGAATTATTCACAAGTTTTCATCAAGCGCTCCCACACCTGCCACATATCAGAAAAAGAATAATTTATTAACAAAGGCCTTGCATAGTTGATCTCCCCTCAGGTAGCTCCAACCCAGCTGGCCCTCTGAGTTACCTCAGGGCTCCAACAGAAAGCAATAAGCAATATTCCATTGCCTAACCTGACAAGTAAGGGTGAATTGACTTAGAAAGTTTAATTACTTAAAAAACCCCAAAAACTTATGGCATTGGTTGCCATGGCAACATATTCTCATTAGGTGGCTCAGAAATGGCAGTACTGAATAAACAGCCTGTCTTTGTAACTGCTAGTCCCACAATAAAATATGGTTATTAACTGTAAATGTGGGGTTTTTTTCCTGTTTAGAACTACAAATGCAACAGCCAGGGATTGCTTTTGCATGTATTGCTACAGAAATTTGTGTGCTTATAGTCCTGTGAGCTGCTGCTGAGGCACTGGAAAAGAACAAACTCAGTTTGTGTAGCATATGACAAAAAATGATGGGTGGGTTTGGAGAATTGGGAACAACTCGCCATTGTACAAAATCTGGTTACTCAGAAAAAAAATCATATGAATGATTTTCATATGATTTCTTTTCTTAAAGCTTGCTTAAAACAGTCCAGGGACTGCCAATGCTTTAGAGAGGGAAGTGGTAAAGCAAAGCAACCAATGAATTGGCAGCCTGGAGCAAAACAAGTTGTTGCCAAAGGGGAAGGCAAGGTCCAATCTTCTGCTCTCATGAATGTGGAATCCTCGCTTGCTTCTGCAAGTTGCCCTCTTTTTCTGGCTCTTCACATTCCTTCTCTCCTTTTCTCGCAGGATTAAAGCTTAGGTTAAAAAATGTATCCTGGAATAATCGTACTGGAAACCACCGACAAAGTGATGCACTGTCTGAGCATAAGCACTTCTTTTTTGTTTAAATATTTTATCATTTAATTATTAATACAATTTTTTAGAGTGGAAGAAACCTACAGTTCTTATTCCATCATCTCAACTCTGCCCTTCAACAAACTTGATAGGTACATATGTTGCATAACTCAAGTTTCAATTCTTCCTTTCCTACTCTTCTTTCCTTTTCATGCCCCCTTGCTGTCCCCCAGTACCCAGCTAGTATATTTTTGCTGGCTTAAATTTGGTCTTAATTCATGCTACCTAACCCTTGTTTGCTCCAGAACATTTAATTTTAAGGAAACTTTCTGGGTGATAATAACCTGGAGCAATGAGTTCTTTAATGGCATCTGTGCTACTTTTTCTTAGAATAATTGCAAAAGAAAACCAAGAATAGAACTGAATTGCAAAAACCAAAACAGAAGTTCTCTCAGTAAGTTGTTATTCTGCAAAACAGTTTCAGAAGAAAAGAAATATTTATGTTAAGTGAAATAAAATATATTTTTAACCTTTTAAATTATGTATTTTCACATGGCATAATAGGGAAACAGAGGATTTTTGTCCTTATTCTTGACTAGATAAAAAGATACAAACTAACCCAAGTTTGATATTACAATCCTCACTTTCAACTAACATTTCCCAAAATGATATTTTGTGTTAAAAATTCATCTGGTAATGCTGATGTCTTGCCCTTGTCAAACAACATGTTGGGATTTAACTCAGCTGAAAGATGTGCTGTTATCCCTGGATATTTGAATTGTAATCACCAGATGAAAGAATGTATGTATAATAAATATATGGAACAAGCTTCCCACCAGCCTCCAAAAGTGCAAAACGCAGCATTATATGAGGATTTTTTTTGCTTCTACATTTTTATTCCAAAGTGTTGAAATTCACAAATTATATACATTTTCCCCACTTTACTACTGACATACGCCAGGAAAAAACAGTAGGACAATTTTAAGGAGTAGTTTTCCGCAGGACCTGGTAACTTGAGCCTGTCTAATGGCACAAACAAAGTGCTGAGTGGATTGAAATTTGTAGATCCCAGCATGCAGTTTCTGCAGCACAGAGCAGCTACTCCAGTGCAATTTATGCTTGGCTTCTACCACCTGCTGCTCCTCACGAAGGGGCTGCAGTCACTGCTGCACTAAATCAGCACCTCCAAAACACCCAGTTGGCACCAGTGGGGAAAGACACTCTCAATATTTCTGTATTGTTAACATTCAGCTACAGTGAGTTGCATAAAGAACAATTGATGCGCCAACTACATTTTGGACTGATTTGCAAGGAATAAATCATCTCTTATCAGCTGGACCAGTGCCAGCAGACCACAGCAAAGCACAGCACCACTCCTCAGCAGCTTCTCATCAACCAACACCTATTTAAACTCTCTAAGTTAGTCATGTAGGATTTGATAATTGTTGTCTCTCCTGGGGAAAGAGCAGGTGCCAGATACGGTGTGGTGCTGTCACACTGCTTCTCACCTCTGCTGTTCACTTGGGCTGACCAGTGCTAGATCACAGTGACATATGGACCATGCCTGACATTTATCTCCTGGAAATCAATAGGGATGGTATTAAGAACCTATCCAGAATGGCACAACAACGTGCAGAGCACCTCAGGAGATGGAAAGAATAAAAGGAAAAAAAGTAGGGGTCACAGCTGGGTGTCAGAGCTGGGTCACCCAGAGGTCAAGCAGGTCCCTTGCCCAAAGGAGCCCACGAGTGAAAATTTACAAGCAGAGTTCAAACACAACAAAGTAAGCAGTGGAATTGTGAGATGGGGATTTCAACAGAAACCTGTCAGGGCCCTATTTCTTTTCGGCTGTTAATGCTTCAAGGTGTGGAAATAATTGAGAAAATTTATGTCATATTGTTTAAATATAAATTCTGGATTGTTCATAACCATTTGTAAAATTACAGAGCAGAAGAAAGCAATATTTGGTTTAAGATTGATCAGCTGGAAGGAAAAAAAATCCTAACTAAATTTTACTGTATTGATTTTGCTTATTGAGATCATCAAGACCCTTTAGCTTTTTCTAAAGGAAATAAAACCACTACTTGCAGCTGAGTACTGGGGTTTGGAAAGGACAAGTTTTGCTTTTGTTCTGGCAGTATATTTCTGAAAAGCTCTAAGAGAGCATGCCTGCAGGTGAGGATTTTGCAAGCAAACAAAAGAAATATATCCAGGTGTTTTTAAGAAGCTGACCTGTGAATCCTAATGGTAAGAACATATTCAAGGTATAAAGTTATCCCCCATATAAATGGCCCTGAAACTTTTAGCACTATCAATTTGGAAAGAAAAAAATCAGTGTATAACAGTGTATACAACAACAACATGAAATTTCCTGTGGAAGGCATTACTCTCCTATTTTTCTTCCAGCATTCAGAAGAAACCTCTTTGGGTTTTGCTTTATATGAAGACTAGGAAAGCGCTTGTCATACTAGCACAGTGTGGAAAACACAAATGGATATCGGATTGTTCCTTTAATGCAAAGGATGAACAGATAGTCATGCAATATTTATCACTAAAGGGCAGAGGAAGCAATCAATAATGGTTTCCCATGTGGGCCATTTTTCTCATCATTTTATAGACAAATCCAGGTCTCTGAATATGTGAAGCATGGAAAAAACTCACCCCTGCAGTCAAGGCCATTGTGAAGACTCATCAGTTCCTACTGCCCTGAATTGCAGTCTGAACTCTTGCACTGGTTTCTGTTCTGCCCAGCAGATATCAATTACCCTGAAGCAGAGCCATGTACAGGCTTCTGAATTTCACCAGTAAAAAGCCTTATGTAGAAAAAGATATCAGTGCTCAATGGCTTGGGTTAAAAAAGAGAAAACCAAACCTGAAAAACAAAAAAAACCCACCTAAACCTTGACCTGCAAGTTGGGAATAGTCAGTCTTTCTTAACTACATTAATCTCCTTACCTCCTCATTCTTTCCCTGCTTCCCTTCCTCCTCAAATCCAGGTAGATTTATTCCTGGTGCTAACAAAATTCACCAGCTTCAGCTAATTATTCCTCATACAAAACAGGGGGAAGGAAGATCCAGGAAAGGAGATGAGAACACCTAAACAGAAACAATAAGAAGTAATTATCCTTCATATTTATTTAATGACTGAGATACTTAAAGAACTGGAATTGATTTGTATGGGTTTCATAGCATGCACTGTACTTTAAAAAAAAATCTAATAAAGAAGTTATCACATAATTTGAACTTAAGTTTTCATGATGAGTCATTAAGAAAAATGTCATCCAGGAGCAGTTCATTATTGACAGCTACAGGAAAGGAGAGATAAATCCAGGCTGCCTGCAGTTCAACAAACAGTGGCTCTCACCCTCAGAATGTGTATCAAACCAGACCCCCAGGTTTCAGAGTTTAGCAAAATCTCTAGCTTTTCTTAACTCATGAAAAATAACATTTGGCAAAATGTCATAAGTTTGCTGTATACTGCTGTTTTGAGGCTTGCAACAATAAAGGTATTTTCTTGAAGTGTCCATTTAATTAATTTCACAGTGCTTCTCATACCTTCCCATATTGCCAGCAGCCTTTGTACTTGAGCAAGCACTGAACTCCTAGAATGGAAAAATTGTTACTTTTTCTAGTTTTTAAAGAAGCTAGCAAGCAAACTTTCACTTCAAATGTTTAAAAGAGTCTGGCATTATTTTTCACTCACATGCATGAGCCTAATCTAATTTGATCACAGCTTTAGAAATTTTCAGGTTTGAACAATGCATCTTACATCTTGACTCAAAAAACATCTTCTTGTCAGCATTTTCTTTTGTTTGCAAGGTCAAGGTGAGGACAAAGCCTGTTTCCCTGAAGCTGCTTTCCTTTCCTGTGATCAAAAGCAACACTGCACAGTAAGAAAGTGGAGTGGAAAAGAGCAGATACCCGGTCACACATCATTACACAGCCCTTTCAGGAGGCAGGCAATGACCAGCAGTCACCCTCTCCAACATGACCACTCTGAGCTTTGATTCTGCTGCTCCAGAGCCCACGGGACTCAAAACCCACACAGACACTTCTGAGCAAACCTTTTTTCCTCACTGCACCTCCAACACACCATGGAAAAAACCCAGCCTGCAATCTTGTTATAACTGGAATTGTCTTTAGCACAGTAAGCTGAAGTTATTATTTATTTCTTTATTCCCTAGCAGTGTAGGTGGATAATTAGCACATAATTTGAGGTTTCCTAGGCATGACAGCCTGCTCTGATAGCTGCCCCTAGTCCTGATTAAATCTCTGCTTTAGATCTCTCAGCAGCACCTGATATGAGAAAAGCCCAGGCTCTGTCAGTATCAGGTTGCGGTCTCAAAGTTTGAAACCATCATGAATGTTTGGGGAGAGGGAAGAANCTTTCCTTTCCTTTCCTTTCCTTTCCTTTCCTTTCCTTTCCTTTCCTTTCCTTTCCTTTCCTTCTTTAGATTTATTTTATTTTATGAAGATTTCTGTGACTAAAGGATGCTTGGCATCCAAAGAACATATAAGAACATGGATCTGGCTGCAGGGGAACCAAAGAGATATTACACCTGAGACCTCAAAACAGCACTTGGAGCAGAGACATGCACAGGCTTCGGAAAGGAGAACAAATTTATCTGAGTGCTAGAAAAGTGAACTCAGTTCATGTAGGGTATTAAGAGTGCTCTAGCCCACACCCCACGCAGAATACACAGGAGCTGTTACAATGAACCCAGTCTGAACCACATTTTGTGCCTCCTGCACTGCAGTGCCTGGTGTCCCAAGTGTCCTGGACAGAGCAGAGGGCAGTGTCTGGCTCTGTGGTGCCAGGGATGGACAGGATGAGCAGGATCCTCCAGTTTTCCCAGAGCATCTCAGAGCATCCCTGAGCCTCCTCATGGACACCACAGGCTGTTGCCACAGCCAACACTCATTAATTCTGATCCTTTAAAGGTGTATGTGGGACTGCTGCTCCAGCCCCTCAGGAGCAGGCCTGTACCCCGTCCCTCTGAGGTCTGAGGCGGCTGGGAGCTCCTGCTCTCCTGGCCTCTTCCAAAAGTGTCCTGGAGGGATTTGCTCCAGGCCTCCTTCCCCACAGGCAGCAGCAGATAGGGAGGGCAGCTGCAGCACATCACGCTCCCCCTCACAGGGACACAGTGACACAGAGACACAAGAACACAGGGACACAGGGACACAGAGACACAGGGACACAGTGACACAGGGACACAGGGACACAGAGACACAGGAANACACAGGGACACAGGAACACAGGAACACAGGAACACAGGGACAAAGGGACACAGTGACACAGGAACAAAAGGACACAGGGACAGCAGCTGTGTCCCAGCTAAGGGCTGTTCCCAGGCAGGACATGGCCCCTCCACAGTGGGGAGGAGAAGGCCTCGGCGGCCGCTTGCTTGAGGCCTGTTCACCGAGAGCTTGTGCTGTGGGGTTCCAGCCATGCCCCCAAACCCTGGGGGACAGCTCTGTGTGCCCGCCTGTCCCCCCACCCTGGGCAGTGGCACAGCAGCTGCGCCTGGGGTTAACGAGGTGACACTTTTGCAGATGGTGGCAGTGCTGGTTTCTGCCTGCGGCGCCCAGATTTGTTCACTCCTCGTGAGACCGGCAGCTTTTCTACGTGCTGCTGGGAAAGGTCACGGCTCTCCGGAGTCTGCAGGCTGCGCTGCTGTCCCCTTCATCCCCGAGTCACTAAATGCCACTTAGCTGCGCAGCTTCAGGCAACAGATTAAAACCAGTGGGATAAAATGGACCAACATCTCAGATGCAAGGAGTGGGGATTCTGCACAGATATTTATTTAAGATTGTTCTGCTCCCATAAAATACCTGAGTCCTTACTGATTTTTTCTCCCCACTGCTGCTCAGTTCCCATTTTCTTACTGATGGTGCTCTGCCTGAGAGCACAGGAACAAATGATGGCAGAGCCCAGCCCAGGAGCTGCCTGGGTCCCCAAATTTCTGTGGCTCACAAAATCAAAATTCCAGCCCTGTGAACCCTTCTGAGTACCAGGTAATGAGCATTCAAGGGGAGAGAGAATGTGACCCCTGTTTCATGCTCAAAACAAGGAAGAAAGGCAGTTGTCCAGCCACTGCTTATTCCATTAGGCTCCAGGGGAGACAATTACTATTTTTTTAAAATTCACAGTCTCTTCAGAGTGTATTTGGATATGTCCAGAAGTGGTAGTTGAAAGTGGTTGTGTTATTTATCTGACATCTCCCACGTCTCACACACAGGCCTTTCCTGAGCATCTTCACAGTACAGGAGATCAGGACAGCTGTTCTCACCTTCTCTGTGTCCCAGTCTTGCTCAGGGACCAAAGATCTTCCCTTGGGTACCACCAAGGAACAGAGGGATTCTGGCAAGCACATTGCCTAAATCCCTCTGTGGATATAGATTTGATAAAGGCACCCTTGACAAAGACTGGCTTCTGGACAGTCCAGTCCAACACCTCAATCCATACATGTTGAATAGATGTCGCCCCAAACTCCCATCCCAAAATAATACCTCTCAACATCTTAATAAACACATTTTTTTTCTTTCCTTGGACCGACTCCTTATTACATTTTAGGGGCTAACTTGCAGAGGACAGGTTCATTTGCTAATACATGAATCATTATTGCTCTGAGCCTCTGAGCTAGCATTTTTATGAGCATATTTCAAAATGTATTTGATTGCTGTTAGAAATCATTTCAGTTCACGCTCGACAACCAGGCCAACCTAAGCCAATATGCTCTGCCTGGCACTGTGGAAGGATGTTGTGAGAATTTAATTACTAACTGCAAGTTACTGTGCATATGGCGCATTTTAAATGTAGTGGGGTTTGTTTTGGGGGTTTTTTTTGCCTCCAAGATAAAACCACCCAGTTGTTTAACTCCAGCTTATTACGATTTCTATCTAGTATTTCTGATAAAATTGTTTCAGATTGTACGCCCTACAGAGAACAGCATGCTGCCTTTTCATAACCATGAGCTGCTTGCAGGCCATAAATGTCATCCAAGCCAAAATGAGTCCTCTTTGCCCTTCTGTAAGCCTGAGCTGAATGTTAGAGATTAGATTTACTTCATTGCCTTCATGTAAGAAAGCTTTTGGAAAAACATTTGTTTTATGTGATAAGGTACAACAAAACATCGCTAGAACAGAACTTCTTAGTTCTGGCAGCAAGAGATTCACCTTGGGGAATGAAGGGAGGGAGGGATGGTGGAGGTGTAGACTGTAAAAACACATTTAAAATAGTTTTTACTTGTCATCTCCTTTTCCACGATTATGATGGTGTTGATGCTCTTCTACTGTTTGGCCTCTTTGTGCCATAAGAGCTCTGTGATATATGTCACACTGATATTTACACACCTAGTAAGTCACAACCTTATCTAGAATCAGGATTCATCAGCACATTAGCAAGAGGAGGCGAAGTAGTTTTTAGAGTGTTATTTATTTTAGAGTGTTTAGAGTATTAATACAGAGATGAGATGTATATATGGTACATTAAACCCACAGATTTTCATGAAGTCCTCAGGCCTGGCACAAATTAACTGATTAGGAGCCTCATTTTTCTAAGCAGCCACTATTTTGCTATTTAAGCTGAATCTTCAGAGAGTGTATCAAAGAACAATTTTGTGAGACATAATGCTGCATGCATTTGCCTCAGACTAAATTCATCACCCATGCATTTATCAATGCATTTCAAAGGACAAGAAAGAAAGACAACCTAAAAGTCCACTGTTTTTGACTTGTGCTCAGGCAAAGAACTTAAAAATTTACTTCAAAACCCATTAGAATTGTAAGGTCTTGAATAGATTTAACAGTTACACAGAGTCATAAAGAGGGAGAAAAGCCTTGTGTCACCCTGGCCTGATGGCTGGTAAAAAGGGTCTCTGATTCAGACTTGAGAAAGATGATTTGGCTCCAGGTTCAAAACATGAAGCAGGCTCCTAAGAGATGAAAAGTGTTGTGACTTTTTTCCAATCAGGCTGAACACAACACAAATCCCTCATTGCCCCTCAGGAGCCGACTGAAGCTTTGAACTTAATTTCTTTTCAGAAAAGGAAGGCACAATGCAGTATCCTGGGCCTCAGTATTATGATAGCCTGAGACTGTGAGGAAAAAACACAGCTTGAACATACTAGGATGTATTCTGAGTATTTTAAACTAAAACTCCAACAGGGTTATCACTCCAAATGTACCTTTCCACAGCAAAAGGAAAAACATTTTCAAAATACCCATGCCACTTGAACGAACCTACACTCTGCTCTCAAGAGTGACTCAAAATGTCGACTTATACCATCTAAAAAGAGAAAATGTGGGGCAAAAGTTATTTAGGTTCAGATTCACAAAAATATTTCACTACTTAATTGTGGTGAATTGGACTTCAGCTGATCTGCTTGACTTGCAATTGCACCCTTGATGCAGATTATAAACTCTCGCTTTGGTCAGCAAGACCAGGACATCCAGGGTCTGCCTAGCCTTGACCTCCTCTGCAGAGTGAGTGGCCACCCAGAACCATCCTGAGTAGCCTCAACATCTTGCCAATTGCCTTTTTCATATAAAGGAATCACCTTTGCAATGAAAATAGCAGTTTCTCCAGTTTAAACACATCACTTTGGTGTTTAATTTCCTCATTTTTGATGATAGGTGGCACCAGCTTCTCCTCAGAATGTCAATGCCTGAAGTACATGGAGAATTTCAATAGGTTTTGGCCAATGTTTCACTACCAACACACCATAGCACTGACCAGTGTGTTTTGGAGCTCTGTCAACAGATTAAGCAGATTTCACTGTAATAAGCTGCAAACACAGAAAAATCTTACCTGAATCCTGTTTAAAATCCCTCTATTAAAGCTCAGTTATTAATGTAAAGAACCCAGAGCCTTATCACCAGGTGAATTGCTGTGTGTCAGTTCATGCTTTCCAGGTTGGACAGTGCAGCTCAGACTTTCTTTAACTCCCATTCCTGTAACTATGAGTTCATCATGAATTTTTTCTGCCAGCTGGGCCCACCCAAAGAGTCCTCTTATAATTTGCACTGTCATGCAGACAGAGGCTGTTAGGAAGCTCTGCTTGGCTTTTTTAAAATAAATAATGTTGTACACATGGTCCAATGAATGTCACATCACTTTGCTGGTCTCAGCCTTATCCCTAATTTCTGTAAATGACAGAATTTTGTTAATTACAAGGCTCTTTTTTTCCAGTGCAGATTGTCTACATCAGTAACACATCTGAAAGAAGCTTGATAGAAAAAGATGTATCCTAAAAGGAAAATTGCAGGATATGGTTAAGCAGTAAAGGTGGGCTAATGATAAAAAGAACAAAGTCCAGAAAAACCTTGCACTAAATTTGCATGGGTTTTGTTTGCTGAGTCTTAGGATTACACTTAGTTTTAAATACTGAAATAAACTCTTGGGTTAATTCACAAGTTAGGAATCTTTCATAAATTCTAGAATAAAGAAAGAGGGTTTTGTCTGTTTGTTTGCTTTTACCTCAACACTACAGATAGGAAAATACCCCATCCTTGTTTCCTTGCCTTAAATTCCAGATAATGAGTCAGGATGCAAAGGCAAGGCTAACTAATAAAGGAGCTCAACTACATTACAGTAACAACAGACAGCCAAAACAAAACAAAACAAAAACACGACCAAGCCATTACAGGCTGAAAAAATCAGTACCACTCCCACTCAGTGCTCAGTGACAGGCACATATTAATGATTCACAGTCAATTCATGAAGATTTATTGAACAAAAGGCTGGTTACATCCACAGAACCTGTTCTTCACAGGGAAAAATCTGATGCTTAGGATAACTTCCACAGTACAAATGTTCTCAGATGCAGAACTGCTGACAAAATATTTATACAAACCTAATTTTGCCGGGTATTATTCACAAAACATTCATTCTAGCAAGCATATGGTACCTTCAAAGGTGATGTTTCTCCTTCCAAGAAATGCTGGCTTGATTACAATAGGACGTTGGTCTACAGAATGCCTGGGCTGGAAACAGAGAAGTGTTTCTACACAGAGTCCTCAGCATGGAGTTACAAAGAAATGGGAAAGAATGCAAAGACTGATCCTGGGGATGGAGCTAAATTTGCCAAGGCTGTATCAAGGCCATTCCTTCTGAGGCTGGTGGTATCGTCACCCACCTGAAGACTACAGCCAACCCTATCTCCTCTGGGAAAACCATGGAATCAGTGGCTACTCTTCCACTTAGGCAGTCATTGTCCTTGCAGAAATAGGGAAGGAAAAAGCTTGGGCAGTCAGATGTCACCCAGCTGATTCAGCTGAACCAGAGGGGTGTAAGAGAGTCAGCAACATGGGCACATGTCCCATCCTGTCACTCAACTGTAATCCTGGGTGCTCCACAGCCTCCTGCCAGCAGGAGCAGCAGGGCAGGGAAGAGTGAAAGAAGGGCTTGGATCCTTTCTCAGATGCTCTCTTCTCCTTGATCACAAATTGCAGACTTTGTCATACACACTAGAGAAACAGCTTGGCTGTGATCCAAAATCAATGCTAAAACCAGCAATGTATGTTTTATCCCACTGAGCAGCTCAGGAACCCGATGGGTTCTCACCCTGCTATCACCCAGCACAAGAGATGACACAGAGCATCTGCTTGTGCAGCTACAAAGTTATTTGCTGGTGACACACACAAAAAAAAGCATGACAGTCAGTTCAGAAATATATTTTTAAAAAGGATGACAGAGGTCGAACTAAGAAGGGTGTTAAAAAAGAATTGGCAGCAGTTATTCACAGCTTTTCACCATAAAAGAACTACAGGGCATCCTATGGAATGAGAGGCTGTGGTACTGACTCACAGAAATTGTGCTATTTATTACAGTAGGATGTTGTGATATCCAGAGGTCTAAGTGGATTGGATACATACAGGCCCAGTGTCATTAAAACTAATGGTTGGGTTGCTAAGTAGAGCCTCTGGCATGGGAAGGCCTTACCCTGAGAAATTAGGGGGAGATACTTGGTGAAAGGATCATTCTACATTTTCCCTGCGTCCTATTTCATTCTTCTTAACACCAGTTATTGACTGTTTGCAGTGGTGAGATGCTGGGATATGTAGATGACAGTACTCTGCACTGTTATCAATCCAGTTTTGGATGTGCACCCTCAGGGCCAAGTCTCTTATGAGTATGTGGTGACTACCTTTCAGAACACAATATGTGTAATTTAAATTTTAAAATGCCCATATGCTTTGTTATTCTAGTCTTCCTTTGTGTGAATCTTTGAATTTTAATATGCATGTTCAAATTTACAATGATAAAACATGCAGCTCATGTCAGCAGTAAAATGCATAGTAATTTATTAACTTTTTCAGTGTGAATACAAATTGATTTGATGATGTGCCACATAATGAAAAAATTATTTGCAGTCACAACTTGCATTCCAGTTGCTGCATTTTAGTTAAACATTACAAAGAATTTGAAAACTGCACAACACTTGCCAATAGGATGGCCAATAGGAAACACTAATACCATGAAAAGTAATCAATGCTTCTACATGTCTTTGAAGACACTCCTGGTTCAGAAATTGTTTTGTTTCACTGGGTATTTGTAAGCATTCTTGGCCAAAACCCATGGTTTTTATTTAGGACAACCCCTGAACTCAATACCTTTCAGTTACATGTCATTAAGGCTTTTGTAATGTCAGCTACTGTATTTTATGAAGTAATTCTGAAACCCATTATAATGTACTAAAGAGGTCACTGCAGTTTGGGATTCTTTCCAAAGAGAATTTTTGGCTGTTAAGTTTACTGTGGTGGCATCTAGATGTAAAGACATGTGAAGACCTGATCATTCCTTGTTTTCTTTCCAGCCTGTTAGCTAGATCTTCTAATTTGCAACACCATCTTTTATCTGTGGTACGACCTCTACCATTGACTTTGATCAGCACTAAGAAGCAGGCAGTCAAAATAGCAGCAGGCAAAAATAGAACAACATTGTTAGAAACGCCTTCAGTCAAGTGAATTGTGGTAGTTGTTCTTCCTCCCAAAGCCTCTCATGAAAAAACAAAGGTACTTGTGCCCTAACTGAATAATAATATTCTAAACTCCCTCTGAACTACAACGTCTATTGTAGTTCTTATAGCCCAACTCCCTGGATCCCAAAACAGGACAAAATGCACTTTTGTATGGCTGGTAATGAACCATTTCAAATGAATACTGGACACTGAAGGAATTAAACGCTGTGTAATTGATCTAAAGAACAGATTAGGACTGGTGCTATTTCATTAAATCTTATTAGCTCTGGCTCAAGTACTTAAAATTGCAGCTATCCTGTGTCAGACAGATTACACCCCTTGTCACATGGCAAGTGAGGTTTTCATCTACTAGATCAGTTTTTAAAAAGGAACAGGCTGATGAAAAGGAATAGAAATGAAGGACCGTGAAGGCTTCATCTTCAGACACATTGAGCCCCAAATTATTCATTCAGCTGAGAGAAATACTTCAATACTTTCAAAATACATATGAAGACCTGTTGTTTGTTTCCATATTTTGGTCTTAGATCACTTCTGTGGAACCTAACTTTGGTTTTTCGCATGTGGAACAGCCTTAAAGAGTTTTGGTGGGTGAGGACAATAGAGATCTTATATGATTGCAGGGAAATCCAGTGGGTCCTTCCAAAACATCAAATTTCTCTTGGTTCCTTCCCACTGGAGCTTAGCATGGCTCAGGAATCAGCAAGCCAGTAAGGCTAGAGGATGGTTCTGGCTGAGGAACAAATAGATTCAACCAAACTGAAACTAAATTCAGCTTGGAAAGTAGCTCTCAAAAAAGAAAGGGATTTTTATCAGCTTAGGACTCCAGCTAATTTTTAGGAACCCTGACATGCTTAGAAAAGTATATTTTTCCTGGCTTGCCTTTGACAACAGTGTGCTAGATTTCTTACCAGTATGCTGGTCTTTCTTACCTTCTATTCTTTTGTCCTATGACCCAGTATTTAGCTCCATAATCCCCTAAATCAAACAAAAGAGCATAGAAAGCCTTTGATCTGAATTTTCTCCACAAGGCATATTACACTACATTGAATACTTTTCATGATATCTAGAATGCTGCACAGAGGGAAACAAGACTGAAAATTTGAACACCATTAAGCAGGATTTCAACTTATACTAAGGGGTAAAATACTGACAAAAGAACCATAGACTTTGGTTAAAACAGATAATACTCAAGGCTTTTTTTATTATTATTCCTTTGATGAGAGAATATTTAAGACCCTCTCACATGCAGAGTCACCATGTTAGTACCACAGCCAAAGCAGTGGTTCATACAGATAAAGAATAAAGTTAAATTAATCCAACAGATGTGTTTTGCAAATATAAGAAATTGTTCCAGCAAGTCTTAAAAAAATGACAATCACATAAAATACCAACTCCACCTTTTAAGAGTTATTTGATTTCTTTTATATTATTATGTAAATCTCAAAGCCATTTATCTACCACAAAAACCTGTTTTCCTTCTTATATCCTACGTCTGGTTCTTGCAAGCCTCTTGCAGCTGGTGGCCTTGGCACTCAAACCTGCCTGGACTGACCACTCACAGACAGTTTGGCCACAATCAAATGCTCTGCTCTGAGCAATGAGGGGCAAAATTCCAAGAAAAACAATTCTCTTTCATCATGGTGGTGTCGGAGTGAAGGTTTGAAATCTCCCTTGAAATCTCTGCCAGTAAACACAGATCTATCTGATCCTCTCAGCTTCAAAGCTCCTAAACTGCCCATGCAAGACTCGTTTTAGGAGAGTAGATTTAAACCCCAGTATTCCTCTAAATATTCAGCTTTCCTTTTTCATTTACCCAGGGTTTGAAAGGCTTGCTGCCCCACTGCTAACCAAGGATCAAGTATGGATTGCTAATTCAAGACAAGGAAAAATAAAAGGGAAAAAGAAAGCACATGGCATATTTGTTTCTGTTCAATACTGTAACTTTATACTCTAATAGGTATTTACTAGTCACACTGATATATAAATAATTTCTACTTCCTGCCACGTTCATATAAAATAGTTAGCACTTACTCACTGGAAAGACTAAAAATGGGTGTGAATGACCTGTTACTCCCAACAAAATCTCACCTGGCAAAATCATCTTTTCCTTCTTTTGCCTTCTCACCTCCCTCAAGGAGTAAAACTCCATCACAGCAAACCAAAGGAGAATACAGCTTTCATAATTTTAAAAGGTGGAAATTGTATTTGGGTAGCAGATGAAAACTAACTTACAAACTCACTCCTGTACAAAGCCTTCAACACATGCTGCATAGATGGTGAACACAATTTTGAATTGTCTGATAGCTTAAGATAAGGAGGTTAAATGCAGGGCAGATGTTCCCAATCTATATTTAGCCTGAAGTTTCCTACCTGTTTCGGACCTGCAGGAAGGCTTGAATACTGAAATTGTCCATGATTTTATACAGTATTGCTTGATTTATTAAAGATACTTTCTCCCTGCAGATCTTATTACACTGTTCAAAAGGTTGTTCATAACTTACCACAAACACAGAATTTTGAGCATTTTTGTGTCTAGAATCTCACTCAGAATTATTCTTTTGTATATGCTCATGTGTAACCTGGTCCATGAGACAGGAATAAAGATCAACAATTAGCTACAAGTAAACTCCAAGACAATTGGCTTTGTATTGCATTTTGCACACTCTATTTCAAGAATAAAACTGGGGTAAAATATAGTGATATGCTTTCTAGATGCTAACCAAGAGTTGACAAGAACGGGTGGATTTTGCATGTTAAAAGCAAATATTTTATTACATACCATGCCCTTGAAAAATTAACTTTGTTTCTGTTTAGTTTTGTTCAGCATGCCTTGAAATAGGAATGGCAAAAGTTATTCAAGGAACAGATCACCAAGATTCATGGTACCACAGTGACTGCAATTACCTATTTTCCTGGCTCAGTATAACAAAACAAATTTTATTTTTAAGAACTATAAAATACTGAACAGCGAAATTAACAGATACCATCTGTGTCTCTCCATCAGTATGACTGAAATCACCTGGACAGAAAAGCTGTGTGCCACGGACCCACATTCAAAGCCTGCTGATGACAGTGGTCAGCAATTTTGACAGCCTTTTGGATAAGACCTTGTCACTGCTCTGTCCATATGCACTGATCCTGCATGAATCAGGGGATACATTATTAAATTCAGGTTCACAAAGATGCTGCCAATGGGTCAGCTACACTAAAATATTTATATTTCAGAGTAACAGTATTTATATATGCTCCCTACCTCTTGCTCTAATTTGCCTTCTTATCACTAGGCTTGTGTTTGTTTTTCAAATGCTGAAAAGACTTTGTTGGTTTGTTCAGGAAATTTGTCTAGACAGTGTTCACAAAGCATATTTGCTCACATTTGACATTTTCACAGGATGGGAAACAAAATGGAAGATCCGAGTTTTTAAGCTCCACAGATGGTACCTAAGCCAGTCAATTTATCTCCAGAATAAGGAGTATCCTTGTTCCAGGCAGCCTCTGGAACAACACAACAGTGAACTGCAGAACAGGGACCCACACACACTCAGGGCTTTGGGGCCAGCTGAGCCCTCCTGAAATCCATCCATCCATCCATCCACCAGGACATTTACTGCCTCAGAGGAGCCAAATATCCAAGTGCTAAGCTGTGATGCCTCTACAGCCAACAAATGTAAAATGTGGCAATATAACGGAGCATGTGGCTATTTTACCTATGCAACATTTACCTGTGTCTAACTAGAAGAGGTCTCTAAAATGCTGCTTTCCAGCAGATTGAAAGTTGAGAACCACCTGTAAACATCTGTGGAACAGTCTCTTTCTAGAAACAGAGACTCCCTAAACAATCAACCTTGAAATGTATAATATATTATATTTCCAGGGTTATTTACAGATCTTCTTGTTTAGTACAACGAACCAGACATGCTGAAAAGATAGGATTTTTCCAGTCCTCTTTTATATGAAGTACAATAAAAAAGGCACATAATTATTCACCATAGGAGTTGTGCACCAGTCCAAAACTTAAAGCTAAAAAGCTACCCATCAGAGAACTCTCTTTATGAGGCAGTATTGGGATGTCTCCTTCGAACTCAGCATGGAAAGATCTATCTGTCAATTCCTCTAGGAGAGTTTAAGCAATCCACTTTCCTGTTGTGTTCTGGTCTTCACAAGATTTCCAAACCAACAGAAAACTCTCATTAAGCTTCCCACATCACCTCCTGGAGCAAGGAAAAGTCAAACAGGGCATGTGTGTGTCTCCTTTCCTTTTTCTTCTTTCTTTCCTTCCTTGGAATGCCCAGAAATGGAGGACTCTTGAGAACCCAGACCTGTTCAAACTAATTTGTTTTGAGACAAACGCCTCACGAGATATGGCACACTGAGCAATGGACACCAGCAGGAGAGGCAGCTCAGCCCCAACAGTCAGTGCCGACCATGTTTGATCCAGTTTCTAATCATCCATTTCTGCCCCGAGCACCTTTGTACAACTAATCTGAGCCCAAAATTTGCATCCTTTGACATTTCCACTTCTAGACAACGGCCAGTGTCTCTGCTGATGATAGGACCGTTCTGAAAAAAAAAGAAGAAGGGGAAAAAAAAAGGATTAGAGAAAGGAACACAAAAGGTGAACGGACTAGGAAAAAAAATGTTACATCTGTAAATCCTTTATAAACATTATAAAATGCATTTCAGTGATAAATGCCCCAGAAAATGCTAGAAATTCCTAGGAAAAGCTAGCTAACACATAAAAAGTACCAAAACAATTCCTTGATAATTGTACGTTTAGGAATTGCTGGGAAAATCCCCCCAAATCAGTAGAAAGTCTCCAAAAAGCAGTAGTGATCCCTACAAAGCCCAAGAAATAAGAAATCCCAGAGACTGCAATACTGCTTTTGCAGGTCTTAAAAATGTTTTGAAGATTCTAGATCTTAGAAAATGCCTATAAAGGTGCTAGAAAAATTCTAGAAAAACTCTAGAAAAGTTCTAGATGCAAAGATTTCTGGACAGCAAACAATTATAAGCATGTCCTTGACAATCAGGACCAAAATTGAGAATATTCCAAGACAGGATAAATAAAAATTCCTAGAAAGCATTCCCCCAAATTTATAGTAATAATAAAAGAATATCCCTGGGGAGCACACAACTATGGAAAATATATCTGACTGTTTCCGAAAAGTACCGGGGGGAATTCCTAGTACAGCCCTCCAAAGACCTCCTTGCTTTCCATTAAATACTTTCTAGAGGATCACTCCTCTCCAGCTTATCTCTTCAAGGCTTCCTGAGCACTTCCACACCTGTGTGAAATCCCAGAACCTCTGTGCTGGCCTCAGGACGTCTTCACACTTCTTGAGGGTGGGTGTCCTGCCCTTGCCGTCGTCCACCAGGCATTTGGAGTCGGGCAGGAAGGCGGTGGAGCCCAGCGGCCCCAGCTGCAGGACACCTTCTGAGCTGTAGCGGACAAGCTGGGGGAGAAAGGAGAGTTCTGAGGTGGTGAGGAGCCCTGTGTCCTGCTGCACGCTGGGTCTGGCACACGTTGCTCGTGGGCAAGCCTTGGGGATGTTGGTAAAACCTAGAACACAACATTCCCTTCTCCCACACTTCTGCTCCCCACCACTCCCCACCCACTACTTCACTGCAAAAAGGGCAATCAGGGGAGTGAAGTAATCAATATGTAAATCATGCCCACTCAGCAGGAGTTGATTTAACAAGGACACGATGTCAATTTTGTCATGCAGTTTGTTCTTAAGAGCTCTGTTAGAGGTTATTGATAGCAACAAGTCTAATTAGTTTTTGTAAATAAACATTACTGAAAAAATCCAACCATGCAACCAGTATCCAAAAATATGAGAGGAAAAAAAGAAACCATGAGGGGAATGGCAGCAAATTTGCTAACATATGCTTCAGGCCCACATAATAAAGAATGACACTCTGGTATTTCAGTTTTGTGTAAAGCACATTAAAGCGAAAATGCACGATGCTAATTTGGCAGCAGGCCACAACGTCAAATCAGACTTATCTACTTCTCACTCCTGTGCTTAAACCCAGAGTCATTAAACCAGCGTAATATTTTGCCCTTCTTACTCTGAAAGTGCAACACCCAGGTGCCAAGAGACTGCAGAGTGGAGTCAGGTACGTGGCTTGTGTGCTGTGAGTCTGGATGCTGCAGGGTGAGGATCTGAGCCACCAAAGAAATGCAATTACCACCCAGGAAATTCACTGCCTGTCTGGTCCTATTGCTGTTATATGGCTGCAATTACTTAACTAGAAAGGGAAGGAAGGTCAGAAGTGCCTGCCATTTATTGGATGCCACTGACCAGTGTGTGAGATATCATTAAGAGTCAATCAAAAAAACTCAAATTAGAGTCTGGCTTTCTACTGCCATCCTTATTAACCTCAGAAGAATCATGCTGTGAATAATCATTTCTTGCTGGTGGTAAAAAGAGCACGGTCTACTTGCTCCCAGACCAGATGCTCTTTGACATAGTATGTGTTCATTTTCCCACCTGCCACTTCTGTTCAGAGCAGCCATGTGAAGCACAGAGGTAGAAGAGAGCCTACATCAGAGAGAGCAGAGAGATAACCACATGAGGATGCTCCGGGTATGAACAGTGCCTTTGTCATGGCACAGTCTGTACACACTGAATCAAGACACTTCTGGGTTTTTTTTCCACTCTGAGGTTAGGAGGGACATATGTAAAATAAGCTCAAGCAAGCAAAATAATTCAAAATATGAAGGGACTGCCCGGTCAGACAAATTAACTTTGTTTTTTTTTCACATAAAAAGGAGCTGGGAAAGAAAAATACAAATCAAAACCACAACACTTTCTCTTTTATTTTTTTTTAATAAAACCTGACTGTATATTTCACATTTCTATTTAATGGGTTTTCAGCAGAGTTCAAATGAACTGCAGGTATGGCGGAAACACTGAACAGAAAATGTATTCATCTTGCAGTCTGTATTATCTCTCTGTAGTTCCAAAATACCACCCCACAAGCTTGTTGGCTTTGCCTTATGTAGATAATCAGACACACTGTTTATAATGGGCTATCTGCTCTGTAGGATAGGATAGATTTTCCTATATGAGATGAGCAGCATTTTCTATACTGGTACTAAAATGGTCTAAAACATTTTTGTCATCAGAATCTCAGCAGCCAGAGTTACATGTGCTCTGCATCACAGTGGCCATGTACTCAGGAAAGACTTTGTTTTTTTTTTAAAGCAGAAAGTATCAGTCCTGCTTAGGCTTTAGAAGTGGAAGATACATTAACTCTATTCTACACTATCTGCAGTATTGAAAGTGGCAGTTTGTGTTACAGCTCAACAGGGTCAGGGATGCCTTGGTGAAGGAAACTGTCAACTGTGCAATCTTGAGACAAATGGAACAACATGGGCCCAATTTCCTGAATCTGCACTTTCTGGCAGTTTTTATGGCTGTTCCAACAGTCATGAAAACTTAGGCTTTTTCCGCAATAAAACAGAATTCTAAAAAAACCCCACCCACAAAGAATTGTCTCAGTTCAGACCATATTACATAGGAAAGCTGTAGAGCCTACTTCTGCAAAATCAGACCAGAAATTAAGGTTCAAGAAATTACTGTATGATTAATAATATCTCCCTCCAAAGAATTCCTATCTTAACTTCCTAGAGACAACATAACCTGTGAAAATAAAATAAGCATTAAAATAAATTGCTTATGACTACAGGATAGAAAGCAGGCACTGGGATACAGCCAAATACAATTATACCTCCTGTGTTCAAATCTGATCTTAAGTGTCACTAATGTATCACAAAGAATATATCTGATCTTGTGTCACTAATCCCTGAATTTGTGATAGGACTGTGGGCATGATACATCAAGTCAAACCCATTCCCAGTGCAGTGCCAGCCAGCCAAAATCAAATGACAAAGTCCCCTTTATTGAAAAGTATTATATCTTATTAATTAAAAAAAAAAAATCTGTGCAGGTTTTGATGGGCTGAGATCCTTAGATATCCACACACTCCAAAATTGCAAGCTGCAGAACAGAAGCACACTTTTATACATCACACGGGGATGGACCTTCACTCAGTTTTTCTCTTTTATCTAGGAAGAGCTGAAGGATTCAAATGACACTGAAGCCAAGTGCTCTATTAAATACTCAAGATCTAATCCTGATACCATCTGCTATTCTGATGTAAGATAAGATAGTTTTCCCTTCAACATTCAGAAATCTGGGCAGATTGCAAAAGATGTCAAAGGTTGCTTATCAAACACCACCACATCTGGATCAAAAATAGTCAGTGCTGCTGCCTAGGAAATATGATCCTCCAGGAATATTAATGTGGTAAGAAAATGGCAGCTTTAAACTGGAGGATTTGACTTCCAAAACATCCACTCCTGCTAATTACCAGTCAAGTGAAGAAAGCACCAAATGACTACAGGTAATTGTTTGCAGGAAACAGTTATTAGGATGGACCTGGTAGCTTTCCACACTAAATTTAACCTTTCTCTCTCACTCTTGTTCCCCAGGCAAAAGGAAATCTTTAATGGTTCTTCAGTCCTGCAGTTAAGGCAAGCTGTCAGCTGACACAGGAACTGAAACAGTGAGTGATGCAGGAATCCCAAAGTCCCTACATCTCCAGAACACCTGTCCCCTCAAGGCAAACAGATCCCAAGTTATCAAACTTCCATGTTTGCTCCAGAATCCCACCCACCGCTTCCTGCAAGTGGAGAAACCACCTGTTCATCCACCCTGCTGCCCTGCACGCAGATCTGCGCAGTCACAGCTCTACCCAGCGATATGTTAAATATCTGCCCTCTAGCAACAGTTTAAGTAGAGCCTTTCATCTCCTCTCATTCCTCTGTCTGTCTGTGTAGCTGCAAGCCCCGGGAATCTGAGCACGGAGCTCTCCCTTCCTTCTGGTTGTTCTCAATGCAGAGGGAGTTCTCTCTTTCATAGCTGCACTGCCTCCCCTCTCTCTGCTGTGAAAGGGAAGGGAGGAGGGTGGAGAAGGAGGCTGTTCACCGTGGCCCTTCTATCCTAAGATGCCATTTCATTAAGTTCTCCTCTCTTTCACATACCATATAATCAGCTCCACATCACGGCATTCAAGACAGACTCTGAGACAGTGACTATTTCCACTGGGGCTGTGTAAGTGCTCTCACATGGCTCAAAACCTGCATGTCCTGCAACCAATCTACGAGGCTTCCAGAACAACACGTTTCACTTTGGGGGGCATTGTATCTGTCCTCACAACCCCACACAATTTATTCTTGTTGTAAAATAATTTTTTTTTAAAAGAATTATTTTACAACAAAAGTGTAAAGAACCACTGGCTTTGCAGCTGATTGTGCAACAGAGGCCACACACAGAGGCACAGCAGTGCAAGACTCCAAATACATTCCTTTATTTACAAATCTTCTGTAGCCTTGGGTTGTTTCTCCCAGCAGTATTTGCAAATGGCATTTTCCTGAAGGCCATTAGACTCAAACTTCAGATCCAATCAACACACATAGAAAGGACACTACTTTTCTGTAAAATAGGTTTTGAAATCGACTCAGACTGATGCAAAACCTTGTCTGGACATTCTTAGCTGTTAGCTTACAATGACTTAGCTCAAGTCAAACTCATTAAACTAAATTGATGTAAACTCAGGCTAAATGCATTCCAGAACATCCATAAAAGAGCTTGTCCCTGTTTGAATAAAGAAATTTAAAAGCTGATGTCATTACAAAGATGTGATTTATCATGGTGAAAACTGATCTTGAAAATACACACGGGGAAAGGCATTTTGTTCATGGAGCAGTCACAGTGAAGTAGTTTTATTTTGCCACTGTAATGCAGGACAACAACATCCAAGGGAAACAGAAGAGTGAGAAATAGACAAAAAGAACATTTTTTTCACAGAGGAACAGTAATCTTATTCCTAACTCAGCTTTCTTTGAACATCTGACTTGGGTGGGTTTCAGTGGAACCATGTGTACACTAAAATCACTGGTAATCTGCTTGTCAGAACTGAAGAGTATGAAAAACAAACAAGGCTGTAGCTGAACAGGGAGAGGCTTTCACATTGGTAGGACATATGAACACCAGTGATAACCCAATTGGGGAAAATGAGTTCCATATTTATATTAATTTATATTCACTAGGCATGTACAAATAACCCAAATCTCGGCTCAGTAGGGGTATTTTATGTCCTATGCTTGAGATGAAAAATGTCAGAAATGGAAAGCTAAATGCAGCAGACAACTATGCTCACCCAGGCTGATTAGAAGAGGGGCTTTAAAAATGTTTATTTAATATATTAAAACGCTTGCTGTCAACACCTTTCATGCTTTGTGCTTGAATATCCTTGATTAGGGTTTGTGCAGCTGTGGTTCTCACACTGAATTAATTTTGTAAATTGTGGTGAGATGATAGAAGTTTTCCAGCTGTGTAATCATTAATTAACTTGGCTGCATTTGAGTGGCTTCAACTCATGCTTGTCTGTGAAATACTCAACTTAGATAAAACATCACCTCTACCTTCACTTGATGTTTCTTGCAGAATGAAAACTCTTTTCCTGTTTTTAGTTGGTTTATTTGATTGTTTTAAAAGGAAATGGAAAAAATTCACTGTAACTTATGCCCTCATCTATTTTCTTCCTGAAGTCAAAGCCTACTCTGTGAAACAGGAATCATGGAGGCAAGCAAGTAGGTTAAGGACTTAAATTGCAAAATAAATTACAGTCAGAACCATTTATTTCATTACTCTTCTAAGTGCTAGCACACTGATAGAGATTAGATGTCACTAAGGGACTTTCTGGAAGGACTTAAATTTGCAACTTTCTGTTCAGATTAGAATGGAGCAGGAGACTGAACACTCTCTGAGCGCCTTGACATCTCTAACGAGAATCTTCTTGAGAAGCTAATTTACATCTAATTAAGCAATGCTATTTTGTTACCTTACTCGAAGGCTGCTCCTTCCACCTCTACTAGGAGAGTGTCAGTCAAATACTCCATAATGATCCTGCCAAAGGTGGACATTGTGTCAGCAGGAATTACTGTCTGTCTCACTTTGCCTCCGTGGTGATGCACGAGCCAGGACTCTCAATCAATATGTGTGTGACTGAACCTCAGATAATTGTTAAGCCTGATAAGGTCAGAGTTTATTTACACATGAAAATGTTCATTAACATGGTTTTGATTCAGATGCTACTTCAAAAGAAACTAGAATTGTATTTCAGAAGATGCTCAAGTCATGGATTTAAATAATATCCAACTTGTATAAGTAAAATAACTACAAGCATGGAAAGAAGAAATGTAATTTTAAAATCTCCAGATAGCTGTAAGAAAATAATAATATGCACAGGGACTAACCAAATAAAAAAAAAGAAATCTTATATTTTAGAAAACTCAACTTAGAGGATATTCTTAATTCCCTTTGAAGCTGGTGTTAAATATGTGCTTAACTTTTTGCCTGCTCGGGGAATCAAATCGGCAGCTTGATAAATAATTTCTGCCCAGGAGCCTGTTGGACCAAGGAACAGTTAAATTAAAGAGGTACCATGAATAAGTCATGTCATAACAAGAAGAACTGCTCACTCCCACAAACTACCTAAATTAATTAATCTTCGGTGGGTCCCTGTTATTTAAACAAAGTAAGGTGATTCTTCCGTTTTCCTAACTGGCAACTTCAAAGTACAGATTCACATGTTGGACCACCTTGGAAAAGGCACCCGACAAGACTGGAGTAAAGCCAGACATTTGCCTTTGCAGCTCAGGAGTTATGCTGCCAAACTCAACCCAAATACATCAATTCACTCTTTGTTTCTTCTGAATATTCTCTAAGTTCAAGGTTTCTCGCTAATAGTGGGATTTTCGCTATTTACCTGGGAGGACATTCCATGGCATGGATAAAGGATGGCTTTGTCATCCTCTTCAGCCCCCTGGTCCAGGCAGTAGCCACTGGCTTTGCTGTTGCGCACCTGTAACCAGATCAGAATGAAAACAGTTCAGTTGGAAATTGATCCCTATTTTAGTCCAGTCCAGCTGTGCTGCAGCTCCTGGAACAAGTACTATGTAAAATTGCTCTCTGAGAGACACATGTTTCTCCTTCAGCTATGACAGGGTGCCAGCAGTGAATCTACCCCAGGAAGAGACATTATTTGGACAACCTGCTGTCTTTACACACCTTGGGTCAGAGTTACATTTTCAGCAATTACTCAAGGACCAGAAATTCCTAAAATTCACCCTAAGAAACCCAGGCCAAGTTTTGCTCCAAGTTGCCATTTGCAAACATAAATTTTGACCCTGTATGTTGAGAATGTGGCTTTACAAACAGGATAGGAGCTACCCAGGATTGGCGTTGGATGTGACATGCTTTTGTTGCTTCCTATTGCTGATAAAAAACCAAAAAAGCATGTGAATTTTTTTTACTTGAACTGAAAATATAGTACATTGTTTTGTACAGAAATGACATAAAGCACATTTTATGAAAGGCCACAGGTTCAGATATCCAAGGAAGTAAAAAATTCCTGTTCCTCCCCAGACAAGGAGAATTTACAAGTTTATATAAATGGGAATGGAGCTCTTGTGAAAACCCTTGCAACCTTTCTCTTGAGGCTGGAACCATTACACACATACTTTGAGCATAGAAAAACTTTAGAGAGATCGTAAACGAGAAGTTATTTAGACAGACACCTCAAAAGACTCAACAGATCAGTTTTGGTTTAGACTGTGAAGTACTTGTCTGGCCACCCCCATAATTTAGAAACAGCTGCTGCATAAGGTGTCAGAAAAAAATCAGTATATAATCCTTCATATTATAGTGTACAAGCATAACAGGGAATCCGATTGGATAAGGGGGCTCATCAACAACTAAATTTCAGGAGGTTTATTTTATGGCTTTGGTGCTATAAAGGCTAAAGAAGATGAAGACAGCTTTATGAGATGGCTTTAAAAAAGTGGGAATTGAGTCACTAGGAAATATATTTTTACTACTGTTTCAATCTGTTTCACATCTACTCAATACATTTATTTTCCTTGAAACTCACAAAAATCCAGACATCTTTTCCTCCAGGAAAATAACCAGAAGAGAAAGTACTTAACAACAAGCTCAATGTCATTTAAGATGAAGCCTAAAATAAGACTAGGGACCTAGGTTGGTTTATACCAGGTAAACACCTTGTGTGGCTCTATTCTATCTAAAAAGTTAAATATTTTGATATTTGCATCACTGAACTTCCTGTTTGACTCAAGAACCTACAGTGTGACAGCTCAAGAGGAACAAACTTTGTTTTAGAGCCCAGATTGCTCAGGGTCTGGTATAATTGACACAACATTGGCACTTCTGCCAACGTTCTTCACTGTTAACGACCTTCTCAGAGCTGACAGATACCAACAGCTCCTCTTGACTTTACTCAACATCTTTTCTCAGTTCCTCATGGGGATAGCTATATTAGGATGTAAAGTGATATTATGGACTAAAACTTGCAATTTGTATCAATGTATCAAGTGCCTGACTTACTTTTATATGAAGTCAATCAAATGGAAGAGAAAGGAAAAATCTCCATTTAGTTGTCTTGTGGGAAAATATATTGTCTTCTCATTTCATTGCAGCTCATGTAGACAATTATTTAGCTCTGTTGACCACTGACGTTATCTTTATGATGTCTGTGGCATCTTATTTGGGGAAATGATTGCCTCAAACTTATGTCTCAGTATTTTAAAAGGAAAGCCGAGGAGGTTGCGTGTCATTGTCAGTAAGGATGACTTCACCTGCTGCTCTCCAGTGAAAAGAATGGGGCTTCTCAAAGCCACAATCCTTGGTTGATACAATTCTGCATGAGGCCAGCATGTTATGAGCCCCACAAAGTGGTATCAAGCGCTGAGGGTTGACCAGCAACCTCCCAGAAATGGCTTAAAAATAATTAGCGAGAAAGGGCTGATTTGGTGTGTTTTGAAAAAGCAAAACAAAGGTTTTAATAACAAAGAAAATAACAAACTATGCAGTACAAAAGCACAAAAACTGAGCACAGTGCAGGGAAGGCCCTTGCACCTGCTAAGACGCCCCCAAAACCACTGAGAGACTTTATGCTGGTTCTGAAGTATACAATGATCAAAGAGGGTTTTTTTGGCAAGCTGCCCAATAGAAACAGCTACAGGTCTTGATTTCAAAGATCCAACAGGTGCCTTTGTCCTGGCACTGGGCCAATTATGGTGTGAGGAGCATAGAAGATTCTGGTTCTTCCTCCTTAAAAGTTGCAGGGGGGTAACTTAAACTCTTTCCCTAACATGGAAACACCCACTCAGGCGTGGGGGTTCAATGCAACACTTAGTGCTGATTAAAAGGAGGGGAAGGCATTTTTGTTGCCACTGCTGTGCTGATGTGTAATTGCCCTGCACAGCCTGATAGCCAGCTCTGAAAGGAGAGGACTGCTCGAGTGCAGCTGTGATGTTTTTCCTAAGACATACGGTACCTCTCCGTAAGTGACTGTGTTGTTGTAAACCCTCATCTCAGGGTACACGTTCTCCAAGTACCACTTAAAGCTCCGGCACTGCAGTCGCTGTCGCAGAGCAATTCTTTCAGAAACGTCTCCAAAGTCAACTCCGGGGTTCTGCAAAGCAGAAAATGAATAAAGAAATCTCACTGCACTGGCTTTATGGTTGCTATCTTTACTGAAATCAAACTGGAGTTCATTTTGTATACCAAGCTGTATTTCCCTCTTTTCCTTCTTTTGTTGTAAGCAGTAGCTCATCAAACAGCTGCTGTTGAGTGCAGACAATAAATATTAATGAAAGCCAGTGGAAAATGCATAAAAAACAAGCAAAACCCAAAATAAATCAAAATAATAAGAATACAATAAGAATGTTGTCACTTACAGCAGTTCTAAGTGTTTGCAATCAATCCTGAAGCCTTTTGCTTTCAGATTCATTTAGAATTTAGGCAGTAATTCTGATCTAAAATATGGCAGCCTGGTCATGCTTTACTCTAGCAAGAGATTTGAGTATTCACTGATGTAAATGATGTCAGAGCAGATCTGTTAAAACTTCAAAGCAAAGCTGCTCAAAAAGTCATTAAGCTCCACTAAGCATTCATATAGACCAGCATTCAGTTTTTACTAGAACTGGAGCTCATTTGCAGACTTGAGCCATAGAATGCAGTTAAACTCAAAACCTTTATAATTCTACTTCAGAATTTAATTCACGTTTAAATACAAATCCCATGAAAGACACAGGCTGGATGATTCCAGTTAATATGAACAAAGTCAGCCATTTAAAACTGGTGGGTCCTGAGTTAGAGTCTGTTGATTTAAAGAGTTATAAATCATCCCAGTTCAACATTAAGACAGTAAGAGTTACCTCATCCAAAAACCTTTTCTGACACTATATTAATCAAATGGACTGAAACTGAGGAGTTTTGCATGAGATCTTTCTGAAGTGCCTTGTGCTTTTCCTCAAGAAGAATATCTGTACATTTTGCAGATTGTTTTTAATGCAGGGTTACAAGACAGCAGCAAATCTTAGCTCAGGGTTTAATAAGATCCCTAACAGATGCCTGGTTTTCAGGAGAGAATACAAGTGTAATACCGAACAGGTTTTCCTATTTGCCACATAAAGAGTTTGCTGTGCTCACTGCTGCTTGCTGATGCACATTCTGTCAGGACCCCTCAGTGCAGCATCCATTCAAATGAATGTTAATTTACGTAGTACTTGAGGCTGCGTGGAAGGAGAGCAATCCTCTGAGGCACTCAGTGCAATAAATCATTCAAAGTAAGCTTCCTTTATCACTAAAATTATCGAGGAATAAATCATTAGTGGGGACATAGCAAGTATTTGGTTAACTGAAATAAAGCTGCACTGGCCTGCTGCTGAAGGTTATAGGAACATGATCTTGCAGGTGTGCCCAAGGCCATCTGCTGATCCAGATAAACATTATGCATACATTCTCAATAATCTGTCAATTGTGGAAAAGATGGTGGGAGTTAGAGTTAATTTGAATCAGTTTTTTGGAATGGGAAAATGCATCTGTTTTACCTACCTCTTTTCTGCCCTATTCAAAGCGGGGCAATACAGTGCCCTCTCTGCAGTGCTGTTTCTAGAGAGCACAAGAGAAGCAAATTGAGCAGCTATGAAAACGCTGCGCTCACCCTCTGTGCCAGCTGCAGTTACCATGGGCAGGTTACAGTGTGATGGTACAAGAAGGAGGTGCCCACAGGATTTACTTTGTGAACATGTTCTTTTTAACCAGCTAGCAAGGTTTCTAATTCCCCTGGAGAAGGTTTTTGTGATGGCTTATGCCAGTACAGTACTTCTGTCATCTGTATTGAACACTACAGTGAATAATGTCATGAACACTAACATCAGCTTCCTTTTCCTGAGAGCTAATAGGCTTATTTTTATGATGCACATTTTATCAATCAATCAGTTTATTTTATGGAAAGGAAATTTTAATGTTCAGTACTTCTGCTGATTTTATGTCTTTTATTGTAGATGTGCCTGGGTTTTTTTAAAGCTCTGCTGTATAGCTCAGTGCAGAAAACTGCATCAATAAGTAATCTCAGAGAGATTAAAGGAAATCATGTTTTGGTGTAAATGCTGACTTAAATATCATCTTTTCTCAGAATTCATTTGCACATGTCATCAAGCAAGCAAATTTACAGAGGTTAGTTTCTCATCTCCTAATTCAAAACTGACCATTTTAGCATGTGTATTTTATGTGTGCAGACAGGGCCAAAATGCCCATAAATCTTTAATGGACACTGCTCTCTCTTCCTCCTACCATCACAGAAATCAGTGTGGAAAAAGTGATGCAGTATTGCCTTTTCTTAACACAAAATAATTCTCTGCAATTACCTCCTGTGCCAAAAGAAGTCACCAAAAACACATTTTGGAGACCTTGCACATAGTGTCCAATATTGAACAGCAGTGAGTGAATTTAGACCTGTGAGAATATCTGACATATTCAGACATCAAATGGACAAGGAGGAAACATTGCTCCTCCAGGTAGGTGTATTTTAAAATCTGTAAGAAGAAGGAACTTGTCTTTGGCAAGACTTCGTTAGATTTAGATTTAGCCTTTAAGAATATTTATAACTGAATATTCCCAAAGATGCCACTGGGTTTGGATATTTTCCTGTTCTGATAGGAACATTCCTGTCCCTATTTGCTTCAGCTCTGGGCAGACCCCTGCTATAATAGTTAACTAAACCATCCTTACTTACAGATCAGTGTATGTTACCCCTCAGCTCTCCCTGTGCCCCTTCACATGAATAATTTGGATGCAAACACAGCCAAGGAACACAGCAACAGCCAGCTTCCTCCTGGCTGGGATAGAACATAAAACTCTTCTCCACAAGAATTACACTCAGTGCAGAAGTAGCATGTGATATACTTGGAGAACAAAGTGATAAACTGAACCTACAGTTTATTTAATATTTATATTACAGAGATTCCTAGAGGCTCCCACATGCCATCTACAATTTGTATGTGCAGTGAGAAGCAGAATATGCCCACGTTGCACCTCTCAGCCTGTGGACAATAAAGCTATTTATATGTGTGATTTTTTTATTGCATACTCTGTTTTTTATGCTGTTGAGGTCTATTGAGTCTCACGATGAATAATGATATTTATTTATGGACATTTCTGTTGTCCCCACCACTGTAGCATATGAACACCTGAGAGTTTAACAGCGCCCCAAATTAATGACTTCTGGGGGAGCACATAAACCTGAGACATTTTACTGTGCTTAAATGATAAATCTGTGTCACTGCACACAACAGTCTGGAGTGAGTGCACAACTAAACTTAGACTGAGGAAGCAAGTTCACATGGCAGAACTCTCCGTACTGAGCATGCACCAAAACACTTTCCCTAAGCCTAGCCCACTTTGTGCAGCTGCAGTAACACCCTTCACCTCCAAGAGCTAACGAGGAACAGCTTCGTGTTTCTGCCTCTGCTCAGGACAGAGTGTGAGCTGTACTTACTGCCATGGGGATGTTCCAGGCCATGTAAACGTGTGACTTGAAGTCGTCCATCCAGACCTCGGCGGCGCGCAGGGCGTTGCGCTTTGCATAGTAGTCGATGTCGTTGTTGTAGGGCTTCTTGGTGCGCTCGATGTGCGCCACGCGGGAGCAGGGCAGCACCTCCATGCTGCCCCCGCACTGCCACACCTGCAGGAGGCACAGAGAACACCCACGTGGGCTCTTTTTCCCCTTCAGAGGCGCTACAAGTGGTTCCCTGCAGGTGCTGTGTGTTGTAGGGTGCTGGTCGGAGGTGAGGGCTATGGGACAGGTCAAAAGGATCGCGCAATTTACCTCTCGCTGCACATTGCAGGGGAGTCTGAGGGGGATGCAGATGGCTGCATTAGGCACATAAGTTTAGAAGCCATAAAGAGACAAGTCCTTCACCATAATATCTCTGTTCTTGGGACCATCAGGCAGAGAACAAACTGTGGGGTGGTGACCTCTGCCATGGATGCTATTTTAACCTAGCGTTTGTTACTCAAACTTCAACAGAAAACAGCTGTGTCATCTGGCTGTGTTTGACACACGGATGGGGTACTGGAAAGGGCTCTAAGGTCACCCCAGAGCCTTCTCTTCTCCAGACTAAACATCTCCAACTCTCAGACTGTCTCCACAGGAGAGGTGCTCCAGACTTCTCATCATCTTATCTCTCTACCCCTGAGCTGATGAAGAGGGCTAAAGGGGCAGAGTGGAGACTGCATCACCCAGCCTGCCCAGACACCATGGAACCCACACTGTGCAATCTTCTCCCTGCTGATTATTTACTGTCTGAACTCCCTGGCAGGGGACGGTGAGGACTTGTCTCTTTGCATCAGCAGATCTGGAGTGATGCAGAGTGAGGGAGGCTTATGGATTCAGCTCCCTGAAGTCTTCACCTAGTAGTAGAGCCTAGCTGAAGTAAATGAAAGGTATTAAAATACAAGCAGTAATTCAGTACTTTCCAAGGTTGCCTTTTACTGAGAGTAAAAGCACATTTCCATAAAAGATGCATTCCAGAACTATTCTGGGGCAGTTCCCCACCTAACCTGCCTTCCCAAGGACAAAGATAAAGTGCGTGGGAAGTGACAAATAAAATCTCCTCTGCTCTGCCTTTTCTTTTTTTAATACTTTTTAGGTAACATTTACTTGCTGCTTTCCAAAGAGTTCTATAGTAAATCACTGGCCACTGAAATTTACATTTGATAAATGGAATACACAGAAAAACACACTGCTCATAAATTTGGACTGACACATGCAGAGGGTTTCCAGTGCAAAGAGGAAGTGCTACAGAAAAAAAAAAGAATTAATTGATTTTCACAATCAAAAGGAGAAATGAGCAGTCCACTTTAGTATACTGCTATTTGCCCAACCCAGCCTGGAAGTCAGCTATTTAATGCACAGCACATTTTTCTTTCTATTGATATGCCTAATGACCTTGTAACTCTTATTTATGTATTTTGGTACCAAGGGCAAGTACATTATCTGAGTGACAGATTTATTTCCTTTGAATGCCAGTGCTCACATAAACCTGAAAATGAAAAGGTACTAAACTGCAACATTAAAGAAAACAGTTTAGCTCATCTGTAAATTCAACACAAACAGTTATTTATCAGTGATAAATTCTCCACAGATGAAATCCACAGGGAACACAGACACCTGGCTTTGAAGGAAACACAATAAAACAACAGGCAGCAGCAGCCTCAGGCCAGATAGCTCTCACTCTGTCTGATCCTGGTGCTCAGCTCTCAGTGTGGGTCTGGCTGTGGTGTGTCTGCCCCATCCACAATCCCTCAGACTGCTTTCCACTGACACTCAGCCACCTCTTCCCCTTCCCCTCAGCCCAATTTTGCTCTTTAAAGAGACATCTGCTGAAGAGGAGGAAATAAGGAAGGAAACAGCCAGGAAATACACAAGGAACTTTTTCTTCCTTAAAAGATGCTGAAACTTACCCCAGACGACATGTTTATTTTCTGGGAATATGTAACTTTCAACACCAGCAGGGGATGTTTCCCTGGATAAGAATGATATCTCCAATCCCAAAGGAAGAGAACTGGATGTAGAGCACAGGGGGCAAGGAGTCAGATAGTTGTGTATCACCAGGTGAACATCATCGTGCCACCATTTCTCCACACCCCAGACAAATGTCACAGCTGCTCAGCTGTGGTCATTTCTCTCCAGGTCAGACAAGGTCTCCTGTTTTACCTCATGAAGATTAGGTGCTGTTCAGTGGAGCACAGACATGGCTCAGTATCCTCACACCCTTTCAGCACATGGCTAAGTACAGGGTGAAGATCTTGTCCCCTTCCAGCCCAGTAATTACTTACACTTACACTGAATAGAAGAGTTTCTGTAGTGTAATCAAATATGTGCACCCAAAACTGGGCAAGATCCCAGCAGTTGAGAGCCATCATGTGAGATTTTCATGAATACTCAAGACTTGTGCTCAAAGGAGGAGAATGGGATGTTCAGCAGCACCTTCTCCTCTCAGGAGAGTTGAAAGGGATGTGTGATGCAGAAAACCATTGCCTGTCTGCTTCTAACGAAGGGTGAAAGAATGACAAAACTTTTACTGTGTGAGTCAGGTAAGAGAGAGGTGAGTCAGTGGCTGATCCTGAAAGTGGTTGATTTCTCCCCTTTTCATTCTCAAAACTGTACTTAATGACCCATTTTAACAGTAGCAGACAACACATTTATTTCCACATCAAACTATGAAATTATGCCAGGAAAATAATTACATGCCTCTGTAAAGCACTTATCAAGCAGGATCCTTAAAGTACCTTACTGAGGGAAGCAAACTATTTCTAACTGTGAACATAAAATGATGCCCAAGGCCCTCCAAAGTGACACATTTCAGGCAATCAGAGAAAGCTGCCTTCCATATCTGTGGCTTATCTTCTGGGATAACAACACATTTCCAGCCCAAGTTGTTCCTCTCATATGCCAACAGTAAATGTGTGTCTCAAGGTTCATTTACTGAGCTGGTGGCAGTGTTACAGTCTCTAAGCTGCTCTCCACAACGGTGCACATCCCTGAATATCCCACTCCACCTTCTTTTCCCCCATGGAGAAACAAATCCCTTAGAGCAATTTTTTTTTTTTTGCTTCACAGCATGCACTCATCAAACCTGTACTGTGGGGCAACAGCCCAGGATCCATGGAAGGCCAGGAGCAGCAGCAAAGCAAGGTGTGTTCTCCTTGACTTGGTGCAGCTGAGCAGCCCAGGGACTCAGCTTTGCCTCTTTGAGCATCACACTGTGCAACATTTTAAGACATGATCAAGTAATTCCAAGAGACACTCAATTTATTTGCTAATTGTAGCTAATTTCTAATTTCAGCACTGCTCTTTAGGCTGCTATAAACAAAACTGATAGCAATTTAAATGTTACCATAGCTGTGTTACCTTAGCATTTTTACTGCTAATTATCTCAATCAACTTTTCTATAAACAGACATATTAAGTATTGAGAAGAACAAGTACCCCCATCAGGACTAAATTACAAACTGAGTGATAATGTTTGTGGCTTGCACTATAATGATTTACTGACACTAATTATCAGCTATTCCTGTACACCTGAGGTGTGGCTATCCTACAGGAACATGTTTATTTATGCATCAGAGAAAATCTGAGATGAGACCATGTCTTGTCTATCATGGCCTCAACTGTGCATCAGCAAAGTTCTCTGAAGGCAGGTTGGGTACATTATTTAGAAAGGCTATTAAGGTGCCAGCCTTTAATTCTTGCCAAACAAGAATAAATTTTCCAAGGAAATGCATTTTCCCACGAGTGCTTTCTGCTGAAGATCGAAACCATCTTTATCAGGATTAAAATAATGAAAGTAAAAAAAGAGTTAAACAAGCCTGGCCACCACTAAGTAGGAAGTAGAGCTGGCCAGAGTGCTGGGCTAATCAGTTCCTAAATCTTGGCAACTTACATAGAGAGAACATTGCTGATGTGGTCTCCTGCTCTGCAGGTGAGACCTGTTTCCAGCAGCATCATGTCCTGCAGAGCAAATGTCAGAGCTCAGAAATATCCTGGGATTTAATATTTGCCATTTTTAGCATTTTAAATATTATTCCTGGGATTTAATATTTGCCATTGGCAAGAGAGTGGCTGCAGCTCCCAAGAGGCTCTTGCTGATTACAGGGAGGGTTCTTCCTTCTCCATGGACTTGGTGCTCTGTAAATTGAAAATCACATTATTGTGTACACTAAAGTGACTGGACAGGGTTATTTAATTTGGTACAGATGATCTCACTAAAAGAAAAATCAATAGGAAAAAATAAAAATGGCATCAGTATGAAGGAAAAGCTGGGGAGAGAGTTTTAACTTTGAAAACTTAGACTGGAAGTAAAGATTGTGGTCCTTAAGAACTTTGTACCTTGCTGTGAATTTTGCAGTTTAAACACCCTGGTGCTCAGCAAGAGAGGAAAAGAAAAGTCTCAGATTCTCTGTTTCAACTCGCTTTTCCATCAAACAGACCTTTGATTTAAACAGCTGGAGAGATGAGGTATCCCAGAATGTGAAATACCGGAAAGGACACTTCAATGTGTGGGGGATTTGCCTCCAAATAATCAGCCTTTGCCTACACTTTCATACCCTCCTCATAGACACACCAGTTCCATCCATTCCTCTCAACACCACAAGTTTATAGATGCCAAAGCAACTCCAATGGAGTGTGACTCAGGCATTTGCAATGTGTTGGTCTCCACCTCTTTTAAAACCTTACTTTTCCAGGAGGGCTGGGGTTAGTCCAGCTTTTCTAATAATATAGAACATTGAGCAATTAATGAATTTTTCAGTAGCCTGAGGCTTTGAGCCCATTTTTCATAGGTGACAATCTCTCTGGAGGTGTCACTGCACAAAGTGCATGGGTGCTGTAGCAGCTCTGCGCTTTATCTGCTTTCAAGAACTCGTGGACATTTCAGTGACCCTTTCCTGAAAGGAATAATCACTGTCTGCATCTTCCAGCAGTAACAAATTGGAAGGAACCAGCTTCAAAACACACATGTGGCAGCAGGGTCCCTCATTTCTGATAAACCCAGCAGAGATGTCACCTGGCACTCGTGCCGTGGCCCTGCCAGAGGCAGCATTTCAGACGTGGATGTTCTGCACATCCTGAAACAAAACCCTTGTGCTGGAACAGGGCCCTGATGTTTAATGGAGCAGTTCTGAACTCTGCCTGAGCAGCACTTCACAGAAGTAGCCTTTTAGATTTCAAACTTTCTTTTCTGAGTGAAGGCAGCAGAAGAGATGGAGGAGTTTTTAAAGCAGCTCAGATATGCCTGTTTTATGATATTCCAGCGTGGGAATTCTTAAAAGTCAGGGATCTCAGGCTTTCTTTGATTTTCAAGGCAAAGCCTACCAGAAACGGATGTCTTCTAGACTGCCTACACACACCTACAGCAGGACTGGGAAAGATTTTTCTATGATGAAAGAATTTCCACGTGTTTCAGAAATTTTGTTCACCTAAATTTTCAAGAATAACATCAATTTAATATGTTTTCACTAACTGAAACACAAGCTCTTTGTTACCTCCATCTGTGTTCCCCACAAAAGTTTTTCTGAGACTGAGTAACTGATGATTTTCAGAATACCTGCTTGGTGTTAAAAGCTTTTTTAATGTAAGATTACATATATATAATCTGAAAGGTCAGTTTAAACTGAAAACACAAACCTTTTGTGCAAAAATAAAATAACACAATCTTTTGATGACATTAAAACCAGTATTTGTTGTCATTTAGAATTTTTGCCAAAGCGCAGAGTGTTCAAAGGAAATATTTTTGGTTTAATTTATCAGCTGGATCTGACAGAGGGATCAAATTGTGGTTCCTTGAGGTGACAAAAGCCTGATTTCTGACAGAAGTTGCAATACCTGAAGGGCAGGAGGACATGTAGTAAATTCACAACAGCAGGCAGCACTGAGCCCTCTTCAGCCCCTGTAACACCACAGTGTAAAATAAAATGCCTGTACCACAGGTACAGGAAAATTCCTACTCTGGTGAAATCAAACAGAAAGGTAACTCTTAATTCTTAAAAACCTGCTGTAGTTTCATTCTCTTTCTCCAGTCAGCCATGAACCAACAAGGTCTAAATCAGAAGCAATTCTTCAAAGTATATTTGAAAGATGACAATAAAATCCTTTCCCATCTGAAACATAGGAGCTCTGTACTTATCCTCCAGTCCTTATGGGATGTGCCAACTCTTCTAGTGCCCACACTAGAAACAAAAAATTAACAGAAATATAGCACACATAGTGTTCTTGCATCTCTGATATTGACAATTTATGTAGATCACTGAAAACTGATCTTTCAAAGTAATTTATAGCCTGACATTTTCTTGTTTTCTAATGGAGTTTTATGGATATTCTCTCCTGCATGTATTCTCAGAGCTGCCTAGGGAGTCATATTTAATCAGCTCTGCTAGATAAAGTGCGCTCTCTCTGTTTTTCACTTCACATATGAAGCTATTAGAGACTGGGGAGCTGTCATAATCAAACACATCATATGGAAAAATTAATCACATGGTCTCGTTTTGTTCATCAACTGCATTTTTATCATCATCTTTAAAGGCAGCTGTAATTATGGTTTAAAAAGTCCCAACTGTTATTTCTCAAAATAGCCCGTGCTAGTTCATGGTGCACTTAGAGAGCAAAAATCTTTCCACATTGGGACAAACCAGCTTACATCAGAGAGACTTTTAGCTGCCAAAAAGAGACTTGAACAAAGGAAGAAATCACATCTCAAGATTCACAGATCTTTGCTTTGTCAGAGGTTTCAGGATAAACTTCTGACCTACACTTTTAAATTACAGGACCCAAAAGGGTCCTTGGTTGACTGATCCTGACATTGACTCGGTGACAATCCTTCCTTTTTCCTCTCAACTCCTGCTCAAAGCAGTTTGCAGATAATCTGCTCACAGCAGATGTAGAGGGAGTGTGACAAAACCTCAAACATGAAAGCTAATTCTGTTATTAGGAGTCTTCTTATCCTGCATGTGTCAATACCCATCCCTTACTCTTGGTGCCCTGGAAGGCTGGAAACACAGAGCAGTGGTTTTGGGCTAATGATTTTTGGAGGGTTGAATTTCACCTGGGGCTCTCCTCATGTTTTTTTCCTGGCTCAAACAACAAGAACTTAATTTGAAGAGAGAAGCAGAGACATGGAGGACAGAGTAGATGTAGCCATACAAGTCTTTAGGATAGGTTTGGCTCTACTATTACTGCTTTATGATTATTATTTTTATCAATATTTCAGTTGTCTAAATGAGGAATACTTGGAAGCTTGCTGCTTTTCCCACAGTTTTCTACAATAGGGTTCAACAGTGTGCTGCAAGATCCTCCTGCAGAGTCATTTAATGTGAATTTCATGGCAGACTCAAAATGATACCTTTTCTTCATAGAAAAGTAAAAGAATTTTTTTATCGGTACTTGATTAGTCTTTAAAATTTGTTAGAAGTTTTTGGAGTTTGACCTCTCAGCTTTGATCCATTGGGGTTTACTGGTATTTAGAGATGAATTGCTTTCAGAAAAAAAAAAAAAAGGCAGTGGAACAATAACGTTTTTGCAATGAGACACTCAATACATGCATGTTTTGTATTTGTCTGGTGGCTCTTCAGTAGCAAATTTAGAGGCTGTCCTTCACATGTTTCTTAGAGGTTATGCAGAACCTCAAGCCAGTTAAGATCTCAGATGTGACAACAGTGAGAAGATAAAACCCTTCTGTTAACCCTCTTACGGAGGGAAATAGATAAGCAGGAAGAAATTGAAACATGTTCTAGAGAAACTCACACTCAGCAACTGCTATCTTGCTGTAAAGATAAACTTTGCGTGTAAAGAACTAGGGCTGATAAATTAATAGACTGGCTGCTATGCAAGGGAGGAGATAGGATTTAAAATTATATTTAAAATGCCCCATATGCTTTAACCACTAATCCAATCTCCATAAACCTGTACTTTTGCACGACTTTTACAAAGGGTAATGCACCTTTGAAAAGAAGCAGATTTCCCTTCTGCAAGGAAAATTTCAGACTATGGAATGCCTTGCTGGTGGGGGATGGAAGTAGCAAAAACCCTTCAAGGCAAGAAGGGCAGCCTGACCCTGCACAGGCAGGATGCCCTGTGCCACACTGCTGGGCTGTACACACAGACTTCAAATGGCAAAGAATAAAATATCCCAAGCTTCAAAAGGTGGTGGTGGTGGTTCAGGAATTCTTATCTCCTGCTAGGGAAGTTCAGTCAGTGCAGTGATGCTGGAATAATTGCCCCTGCTCCAGTCTCCCTGACATCACTGCTCAGGGAGGGCAGCAGGGCCTGACAGGCAAGCATTGAGGAATGGGAGAAGGGAGGAAGGACAGCCAAAGAGCAAGGTTTTAATTCTCAAAGGCTTGTTTTTCTTAGCAAATTAATGAATGTTGGCACTTCAAAATGCTCCAGGAGATGTTAACAGCTCCTATCATGTAAATGACAGGCGTAGAAAAGAGACTGCTTTGGGGCAAACCCTCAAACTTCATAGACTAGAGATAATAACTCTATTTTCTCTGAATTCTCCTCAAGTCTAAAAGAGGCTGCATATTTCTTGTGGTCTAGTACCATATATGTTGTGTTTTGCAAGCACAAACCATTTTTCCTCTACAAAGTAAATGAGATTTGGTATATCTAATGTAGTTTGCTAATTGTCCCAGACAGATGCTTCTCATAACATATTCTTTACAAATGTATTTGATGAGAATAATTTTTCTGCTTTCTTACAAATTTACTCAACTTTTCCCCAAATCAATAGAATCACTGTCAATCATTTCTGCAAGTATGTCAGCAGAGATACTGGTACTTTTTATTACAACTGCTAAAATTCAACAAATTGGCCTTGAAAAAATACAATCTATATGGGAGATATGAAACAGCATTAAAGACAAGCCTGTTATTTTTGTTCCTCACATCTCCTTCATGTGATTGCTTCAGGTTGTTTCTCCTCACTTATCCCAATAGACCACAGGGAAAATCTCCCTCTAAATTCAAACCCCAGCAAGGGATAAAGTCTTATGTACACTAAGCTTACATGAGAAAATCTGCAGCTGAGCTCCTGCAACATTTAAGTTCTTAGGAAAATACCCCTTTTTGCCAGACAGTGCTTTATTAACCTGCACCAAAGCACCAGGCAGTGCTGACTGGTCAGCTCAGCAGCTGCTTCTGGACCACAAGGACAGGACACTCAGTGCCACAGTCCAGTCCACAGAAAATGCTCCAGATTAGATCAGCTGAGCACGGCAGCAATCTCCAAACCACGTTTAATCTCTGTCAGATGGCAAGGGAAGATCAGCAAGAATACCTCAGGTCAGAGTAGGGATGCTTTGCTTGACGTACAGGTGTTCACATTACCACAGATATCTCTTGAAGAGCACAAAACTAAACCTCCAACAGCATCTCCCTTCAATTGTTACCTAAGCTAAGCCAGGGAAAAAAAAAACAAAACAACTTGTTCAACTTTTTTTTTTCTGACCAAAGTGAGTTCTCAACTTTCTTGTGCAATACTAGTAGTTCACACTTTCAGCCTTTTGCTAATGAAATAATACTTCCTCTGTGCTCAGCCTTCAGTAAGAAGGCTGAAAAATGATAAAATGCTTCCTGACATTTTAGCTGAGACCACAGGGAGGAAGAATAAAGAGTGGAATTTACTGACGCTTCAATTAGAATAAAGTCATTCTTGAACAAGAAAATATTGAAACAGACTGACTAATGAAGTGATCACAAAGGGTCTTTTCAAAGGACCCTAAGTGGAGTCATCCTCATTTGTTTTCTCTTTCCACAGCAGACCCTTAAATGATCTTTGCATATTGTCTACACTAAATCCTGCAGGGTTGCTATTTCATTTTAAAGAAAAAAGCTTTTAGGCTGCAAGGGATTCATTCAGTGAGAGCTATTATGCTTATTGTGGCTTTGCTGCAGAGCCAAGGGATTTACTATATGCTCATTAGATCCTGCTTTGTTCCAAAACAATCTTTTACGATGCAAATTTCAGCATGCTGATCTACTTAGAATAACACTTAAAAAAAAAAAAAGGGGGGGGCTATTAAAGTAAAAGCTTCTTCCAAGGCAGGAACACTACAAATTCAGATTAATTACTAATATTTTAGACCATGAAAACATCTGGTGTCTCAGCTGAAATTCAGCTTTGAGCATGGTTACAAGAAGTCCCAGGAACTGGGTGTTAGGGGCACAAAGCACAGCTGAGAGGCCACTTTATCGAGCCAGCACAGGTGAAGCACATTTGTCACTTGGCTGCTTGGTGGCTGAAGCACAAAAGGTTTGACTTGTTCAAGCCTTGGCTTGAGGCATGCAGGCAGCAGAGAAGCCTCACCAGCAGAGAACTTCACTCACCAGGAGCCTTGAGGAAAACACACAAGATGGGAGCTGAGGGTTCTCCACAGCCCTGCTCCATAATGAAGCCCATGCAGAGCTGACACAAGAAAGGGAAAGAAAGCGAGGCCAAAATGGGAAAAGTGGCAGAAGTGAGGAAACCCACTGTCCTCATGCTGGAGGCTTGGCACTCAGGGAGCTGTGGCAGTTTCCATCTCTTGTTAGTGCTCTTTAAACTCCCCTGCAGATGTACAGAGGATGAGAGGGGCACTCCTGTTTTTCAAAGCATTAATTCCACCTTGTTCCTCCTCTGTGACCTTCCTGAAGGAGCGGTTGTACGAACACAGAACAATGAGTATTATCATCCAGGAGATCTACTGATAGCTCATCCTTAATAGTTCTATAAATCTTGCTAAGTCTCAGTGCTTTAGGTGTACAGCAAAGATAATCCTGCTGTAAGGAATTGTGTGAACTCATCCCTCACATGCACAGAGCCCAGCCAGTCCAGTGACACCACATTAAAGCATTCTCTTCTGTGCCCTGAACAGCAGAACTCAAACTGGAGCTGGAATTTACACTGAAAACTGATCTCTAGGAGGGAAATTAATAAAATATCAGAGGAGAGCAATAAGAAAAAGATCAGTTTGCCAGTAGAAATACCAACAAATCATTAGAGTAATTCCAGCCCTTCCCACACTCCCATTCTAAATTAAATCAGCAAACTAAACACGCAACTTGTACTTAAAAAACTCACAAATCATCACCTGCTTATAATGGACAAGTTCAGCTGGAGCACCTGCTCACTAAAACAGCACATGATTACTGAATTCAGCTGATGTCCTGTTCCACACAGTGAGTGCCAAATCCTTAATAAACATTAGATGCAGATGTGTGTGAGCATGGCTTTCACTGGGAATGCTTATTTACTTGGGATAACCAAACCCATGATTAATATTCTCCTCCCAGGGCTATGGGAAAATTCCAGAAGAGAAGCAATGCCCATAAACGACTGGAATAGGATATTTGAAACAAGTCTGAAACTTGAAAAATGCCTCTGCCTACACTGCACTCTCACTCAGGCACCACCAGCCTTGGCAGCTACCTGAGCTGCAAAAAGAACATGAAAAAATGCAAAAAACCCCTTTGGTGAGTCTGTTACACCATGGTTTGACTTTACTTTTCTGACTATCAGACAGCAGGTGTCTGGAAGGGTTTTTGGATACCTCAGAGAAATCGCAAAATGGCAGAGAAAATGAACTTTTAGAGAAGAAAATGCCATTATGTCCTAGTGATTCACTCTGCTTAAATGCTTTTTTGCTGCTATTAATGGACAGATATTAACATTAATCATAGGCTGTGAAATGAGTGACAAACTAAGCTATTTTGTACATCACCTCAAGAGCTGGTAAGGGGATGCAATTTGGGCAAAACACAAAAGAAAAAGGCTGTGATTTTGATAGACAGCTCCCTAAAGAATCTCCAAATTCCAGGACTGCAAAGTAGGCTGTCACATTTGTAGATTTGTTGCCTCTCCAGGGAAATGTAAAGTGAGATGTATCACCAGATACAGCCTTTTACTGGTTCTTTTAATTCCATTTCTTCAAGACCAGTCACTTGCATTTACAAAGATTTAGATTAGAGTTTGCTTTAGTTGACAAATTGTTTTGCTTGGTGGGTTTTCTTTTCGGTTGTTTGTTGTATTGTGTAATGAAACCAACAGAAGTTTATCAATGGTGACATATAAAAGACTTTGCCAGGCATGTTTTTATTCTTTAAGTTACCTAGGCCACATTCCACCTAGCATCAGGATGTGAAAATACACAGACACATTTGGCAGTATTTTTCCCAAGAGCTGAAAGTGTCCTCACAATTGAAGTCTGCAAATATTAGCTTCAGCTTATTGGGAAGATAGTGTCCCATATTATAAAAGTGCTGAGCAAATAAGGGATGTTCTATGTTTGCAAGAGATTTCTAGAAGTTAAATATATAGAGATACAGATATGATTTCAAACTGAACCAAAATTGTGCTTGACATTTCAAGGTGTTTGACAACTCAAAGTACGGAATGAGAGTTCATTTCAGATCCAGTAAAATATTTTGTTTCAACAACATCTGAAAATAACCTTTTTGAGGATGTTATATAATGGCTTCTCCTTTCTCAACACATACATTTAGATATACTTCTTTGCCAAATCTCTATTGTTTCTCAGATAAATTATTTGGCAAATTAATGTCCCATTATAGACAAGATCATTAGCTGATTACAAAGAAGGCATTAACATTTACCTTTTGCCTTTTCACAGCTTCCCTAATTAAGTCATTCATCACCATTCTTCACTTGTATCAGCACAAAACTTACCTCAAAAGCATGTCAGATGTGACCAGAAAAATCCTGCATTAGAATGAATACAGAGCTTACATAGTGACCCACAGCATTTGATGTTCCCAGACAGTGCAAAAAAATTTACTTCAGAATATATCAGAATATACACTTTGACCTCAGCTTGGCTAAAATAAATAAATAAAAACAATTCCTCTGTTACTCCAGTAAATTTTTGTTTCTGTAGAATGGCAGTAATTGTTAAATGTTACTTTGCTTCATTAAAGTCTGAATTTCCAAGAACTGAGAGAGACAGTGCCACAGGGTTAAGTAATTCTTTCATCACATGGCTGATGTGTTTTATCCCTGCTGGGTCACAAGTGCTCTTCATTTACCGAGCTCCAGGTTTCATCCAACTATTTATTTGTGGAGCCTTTGTTGTAAACAAAGGGCTGCCAAAGAAATAATCAAGAGTCTTTCCTATTCAACCTAAATACAATTATGTAAAAAAAAAAAAAAAAAAGAAAAGGTTTTCTGGTAAAATGGAATGGATTCTAAAAAATAACCCAACCAACAAAACAATTACAGGGGCTGCATTGCTTTGCCTATGATCTATAAGAAAATCTGAAAAAATATAGCTTTACATTATTTTTATGAAGGTAATTCTCTGGACTTGCAGTTCATTTACTTTTGCCCTGGAGCATGTTTGCTGTGAGTGACATGGAATACAAGCCCCTTGTCTGTCCTCTTGTCTCTAAATAATCTCTTTCCATCTTCTCTCGGAGTCAGGCTGTCACAAGCAGCTAATACCTCTACAGAGATAAAATAAGACAAAAGCAATAACCACAGTCAAGGCCCCCAGGGATTTCTTCACTAGCTCTAACTACAGTGTCCACTCTATCAAAATCCTACCTTGTTGCCCTGTGTCAATGTTTACATGCTTTGCTGCTTCTACCAATTGTGTTTTCAGAGGGATCCCAGCCTTATCTGCTCTGTCAGGTGATGGCAACAACTATTTCCTTTCCCCATTTCCCCTGTTTTTGTCACCTGCTGCCAGCCAGCTCAGGTAACAGCTTCTGCTCTATGAACTATGCCGAGCAATTCCATTTTTACATGAAGGATGCTGAGTTTAAAGGAATAATTCAAGGACTCTGTAGCACAGCAGCAGAAAGGGTTTTCTGGCTCCTCGTGTCCCATTGCTCAGGCTAAACTGGAGGTTGGTTGGTTTCTTTTGGCTGGGCCAAGTAAAGAGCTGATCCCAGAGGTGTTTGTGCCTGTCCTGGCTCACTCCCCCTGCCTTCCATGTTTCCCCATCCCTGCTGCTTGAACTGGTTGTGCAAATGCTCTGTAAGTTGGGTAAATTATAGTTCAAGATGATACAGTCTAGTTTAAAGAAATAATAAGATATTGCATCATTTTAGCAGATTTGGGAAGTCTAAGCAAGCAGCTGAGGTTTAAGCAAATGGTCTTCTGTGTTTCAGAATGAAGAGGAGACAATATTTCTGGTAGCTTTGCTGGAAACAAAATGCCCAACTGTGATTTATGTTGGCATGGACCTATTAAAGGGTAAATTTCAGTTTTTTGAAAGAGAAGTACTGTGGCTGTTAATGTGGCAGCAGTTATGGAAGCCTCAATTACATCCAGATGCACTTTGAAATACCAGGAGCATTTCATCTTCTGAAAGATGGACATGGACAGAAAGAAATATTTCCTCCCATCTGCCATAGGAAATAAAATGAATATACAAAAATAGAATGTCTTATTCAAAGTCAAATCTGAACCTACAGCAGAGGCAGAAAAAATGAACTCAGGTTTCCCAATTTTTGGAAATCTTTAGCTAAAACATTAACACAGCCAGCTGTGGTGAATCTCTGGGCTCTGCACAGAACAAGCAGAGAGCTGTTACTCATTAGCAGATCTCTGCAGGATTTCTGGCTAGAAAACATCACTTCTGCTCAGTATTTCTAAATTAGTATTCAACCCAGTCTTTCTCACCTTGCATATTTTGAAGAGAAATCCCCCTTGGTGCTCTGACAGGAGCCCAGGCAGAGCCACGCCAGGGCCCCAGGGAATACTCAGCCTTTCCCTGAGTTTCCAGTGTCCTCAGAGCTGCTCCTGGAGCACCCAAAGGGGCAGCCAGGCAGCACCAGAAAGCTCTGCAGGTAAACCTGTCCCATGTCTGCACTTGCCAAAGTGCTCAAACTTGTACAAACAGACAAAGTCCTGGTCTTCTTCTGACAAATCAAATGTATTTTACTAGTGTTCCTCCTAAATAGCAGAAGTGTGTTTTTCAACCTCAAAAATGTGCAATACAGTGAGATGTAAAAAGCCCAATCTCTTTTCTGAGAGAAGTCCAAGAGACAGATTAATAAGCAGCTGCATGGGAAGAAATTCCTGGTTGTAGCTTTTTAATGTAGCAGACGAAGACATAATGAAATCTAATGATTGGTAGATCATGCTAGAGAATTTCTGACTTCAGGATAAATTGGAGCTTTTTAAACAACAAAGATAACTAAACATTGAACAGCTTGCTGATCCACTGTGGCAAATTCTCTACTACTTTGAGGTTTTTGCAGTCAGAGTAGGCATCTTCTAAAACCTACCAAAAAACTCAAACAGAAATGATAGGGCTCTCTGGGTAAGCTGCTGGGTCATGATCTTGGCCCTTTGTTAGCCAATTTAATTAAAGAAGCCTGAGGGAAGTTGGGGAATTTAACCTTGTACACCAAATTCACAGAGTGTTAGGGAGGAAGAAAATACCACAGCTCAAAATAAAGTCCATCAACTGGCAAACTTTACTTCTCCAATGTTTATAAATTATATAAAACTTTTATGTATTAAAAATTAAACAGGCAAGTTTCCTAGACTGGGCTAAATTCAGCTTAATGATCCTTTGATGTAGAAGTAGAATTTCTTCAAACATTTCTTTCCTCCAATTTCTCATACTACAATTCCTCTAGTAATAGGGGAAGAGATACAGGTGGAGATTAACAACTTCACGAGCTGAAAAATAATGAATGCACAGTGCATCAGTTTCTGGTAATCCAAGATACAAAAGAACAACATCTTCCTCTGCTTGTCATGGCTAAGGATGTGCAGCAACCCAAAAGTTATCAAGCAGAACACACTTACTGCACTTGTGAGTGGTACAGTCATGGTTTTATATTAATAAACTCAAGAGTAGGCAGCAGGTAACAGCTATTACTGAACAGGACTAACCATGGCCAGGACTGAGAATGCTGTGACAACCCCTCAGAAGCAAATGTTCTGTAAGTGTCTTTCTTAAGTAGAAGTGGAAGCTTTATTTTGAAGCTGGCCCTTGGGACAGTTGTCATAGGATGCTAGGTTAAAACAAAAGTAAAAAAAAAGCTAGCAGCAGAGTTACTGGGAGAAGGGCAAGTGAAGTGAGGTGCTCCCAAATCCACCCTCTCTAACCAGTAGAGCAAAGCCACGTCCCAGCCTGTCAGGGTGACTGCACAGGACCCCCAGGGCAGTCCCAAGGCAGGTGTCAGTATCCCTGTAACCCTGTGTGGATTATCTGAACCTGGACCTTGCTTTCTGCTTTCCATTTTTAAACCATTAGATTGCACTTTGCCTTTGTCTGCCGACATAAGGAAAATGTGCAAAGTGAAATATTTATATCTCTTGAGATGATTAGGAAATCCCTTCCTGCCTTGGCTGCTGCTGCAGAATGGCCTTACTGAGGGCAGGAAAGCAATTTGCAATTGCCTGTAGTTCCAGATCCAGCCAAGCACTTGACTGCTTGCCTAACTGCACAGCTCTGTGTTATTCCATTGACTAGAGCAGGACCACTCACACAGTTAAAATTAAATGCCTGGTTAAATGCCTTGTAGGTTTTTGGCTTGTTAACAATTCACCGCCAATACCTCAACCTGCTTAGGCTTTCCCTCTCACTGCAGTGCTCCTCTGGAGTTGAACAGCTCCTTTTAACTCCAAGCTGAACAAGTAAATGTGCTCCTGAAAACACCCCAGAGAAGATCTACTGAAGAACCTGCTATCTTTCCAACTTAGGTAATTTTTTATAACAGATCTGTACATCACACTTATCTCATTAGCAGTCATCTCCTCAGGCAGTACATACAGTGTGGGTGGGTTTTGCTTTTTTTGATTTACCTAGGAAGTCTTGCTGTCTCTAATTTTCCATGAATCTCATGAATTGCCACTGAAATCTTTATAGCTACAGTAGCCTGGGATGTAATGTTCTAAACCAATTTTATACCCAATAAAACAATTTAATACCTAATAAACTTTATGAAGAAAGTGGCACATTTCTAAGTAGTGCCTCTTGCTAATGAAATCAAGCCAAAGATGCTTGAGGGAGAAAAAAGCTCCATGTCTGTGAGTAGCAGCCTTGGGTGTGTGCTGACACTTAGGACACCAGAGACCTCACAAACCAACTGGTACACTCTGATTGCCCAGCCAGATTTGGCAAAGCTGTACCAATGAGTTCCTCAGTGAAGAGTTACTAATTCTTGTCACAACAGGCGTAACACCCTGAAATGTTCTACTGCAGGTATGGGGGAGAGTCAAAATGCACCAGTGAAGTCCGGGGAGGGGGCAAGGAGAGCTCCTGTCACTGTCCCACTGGCAGGTTTGCTTTGGGTGAACTTCCCAAAGGCAGAGACTTGGCTTCCCCAAACAGCCAGGCTGGAAAAGGCACAGAAACAAGTTTCTCACCTTTCTAGCTCAGCTAAAGCCTGAAAGTGCTGGTATGTGAAAAATGAGAGTTGATCGTGCAAGAACTTTCTGGAGCAATCACACGCTGACTACCAAAATTCTGGGAGGAGATGATTTTTGGGTTTCATTTAAACAGAGAATAGCACACGTAACCTCAGGATGAAATTGGCATTCTTGAAAACAGAACTTCACTTGGGAGGACAGTCTCATCATTTTGCTCCATAGAGCAGCATGTAACAGATCTAATCAAATAATTGTAATATGCTTCAGCTAGAAAGAAGGGTAAGGAAGAAAAACTGTGTATAAAGGAAAAGAGGACGGGTCACAATAGCAGCAATGACTTATGAGGGTTATTTCTTACATCTGAAAGCCCAATAACTTACAAGTACCCCAGCCATAAGTGAATTATATGAGCCTTTTGTGCAAGTAAAATTTTCCATTATGTACCTAGTCTGATGCGCTTTAACAATTTGTCTCTTTTCACAAAATCATAAGGAATATTTCCCAGAGAACATCAAAAGCCACAGAGGGTAAAAAGCTTCCTCACCTGCCTTTTGATGCTCTCTAGGAGGTGTGTCCTACAATGCATCATTGACATACAGTCCATACCCTCTGTTTCCTTCCTTTTTTTCCTCTGGCACTAAGACTAAACTGTACTCTCAGTTTGGCTCTTGTCAGTTTGCACTGACTCATTGACTGTTGGTGAAGTTACTCTGAATCTATACCAGCCTAAAGGCAGCAGCTGGCCCTAAGAACAGCTTTTGTAATCCTCTCCTGTCACCTGATTAGTTATCACAACTGGACCAGGGAATTCTCCATGATTTCAGCATATTAAAAAAAAAAACAAAACCCAACTGATAACAAAACTAGTGGCATATTTCTGCAATTTGCCTTATGGACCTCTTGGAGTAGTTCAGATGCTGTGCTTAGCAATGTAGTGAGAGGCTTCATGTTTCTAAACTTACCTTAAATAAAATGAACTTTTAAAATGAAATTTCTACACTGTTTTTACCCAATGGAGAAGTATTGTAGAGGGTGACCATGTGCTTCAGGGAAACAGTATAGATAATAGACTTGAACTTAATTTCTCAGTTTCTCAGCTGACACTTTCAGGGTTTGAGGAAAAAGTCCTCGATGTCATAATGACTGCAGAGAAGTAGGGACCTCTGAGTGACCTCGTTCTGAACAGAAAACTGCTCCACTTCTAACCTCTGACTGCTTCAAAGGCTAATTCAAAACAGCAGTCCAAGATATCCAAACCAAACTGGAAAATGCCAGCCCTGGTCCTTCACTCCAGCTCTGGATACTACAACTTGAAGAAACCAATTTGTGGCCCTGAGATACTCAGTCTTGGCTAAATATCAGAACTCTGTGCTTTTTACTATGGCAACAAAATTTGCACCTTCCCTCCTGTCCATATTCTGCTCCATTTCTTTATCTGGAAAAGAAAAATGAAGAAACAGATGGGTGCACAGCCTTAAACACATGCAAGTTTTAAGCATTTTCCCTGGCCTGAGTGGGAAGTTAAAACTGTGCTCAAAAACCTCTATTATATTACATGGAATATTATAGGGAATGGAATTAAATCTGCCCTGGGTGCTCTTGCATCTTTACGAGATGGATCTCTGTAATCATCTTCCACTTAATCAAAACACAAGGCAGCAGAGCTGTGATTACACAATTTCAGATGACAAGTAACAGTCCTCATCGTTTGTTTTGATGAATTCTGAGTTCACTATGTAGATAACATGGTTAATTTGTTATTCAGATATGGCATTTAATCATTGAAGGACATTCTGAGTCTGACCAGGAAAAAAAACCCAAACAACTCAACAACCAAAGTAACAATAATCAAGCAATATTTGATAAATGTGATATGTTTTGAACAATTTTGTTTAAAGTGTTGAGCTTAGCGAAAGTAGGCTAAGTTAGCAAAAAATGTACTAATCAATGAATGGAAACCCTCCCCCATCCTGCCTTGTTTCACTTCTCTGATATTTCACATATGCAAGTTGCTGCACTGGAGGCATGTTTTTTTTTCTTAAATTACAGTCGTTTTGTATTCTGAACAAATTCACTTGCTCAGCAAGAGAAATGACATTAAACTGCTGACAAAATGTACAAAGAAGAGCTGGTTTCAGATATTCATGCTTTAGACTGTGTCAAAAGCACTGCAAACATTAATATCAAACCATGACTACCTCTAATATAAACTACGAAAGAAGCCAAAATAAAGTGTGTTTTCTAAAGCAAGAAGCTGAAAAAAACGTGTCTCAGCATGATAAAGAGACTGTGGAAAATTCAGGTACTGATTTCATGGGTATTAACTATGCATAATATACCTGTGTAAGAAGCCAGCATAACCTTGTGGGTAGGGCATTTTTGTAAGCCTGAGAAGCAGAGCTGGCTGGAATCTTTGGTTCTGCCAAAAGTAGAGTTTTTGAATAAGACACCCCACACCTCAGTGTTCTCCATGTAAAGGGCAGATAATAAAATTGCCTTCTGTTGAAGACACAGGGGAATCAGAAGCTGAAAAAAGCAATTAAAAGACTCTGGGGTGTTCTGTTTTTAACAAAAAAAAAAAATTGGAGTTTTAAAATACTGATGATTTGCTCACACATATTTAGGCAGGACTTTCTGTGTTGACTTAAAGTGAGGATCCTCCAGATATCCCTGATTATTGGTGTGCCTTGGTTTGCATATGGCAGATCTGGGGCTCCCCAAAGTCAACAAATGCATCTCTTTTTAGCCACCTGCAGTTCTTTCCCAATTTAGCAACAGCAAGAAGATGCTGGCTGAGCAGGGTGACCCCCCTTTGTGCTACTCCTTACTTCAGCACACTGTGCACTCACTCCTTCCTTTAGTTGGATCATCACCACTGGAAGGGCACACACCATTAAATGTAATTGTCCCCTAACTGAAGTATCATCTGTGAAATGGTTACCACTCCCAGCAATTTGATCAAGACACATATTAGGACAAACCAGTATTTTATGTCTGCAATGGATGATATCTACAGCAAGAAGGAAGTAAATTGCTCTTCTTTAAGTCTTTGATCTTTAAGGGCAGCAATTTAAACCATTTATACACAGCGAACATTTCAGTGTATACAGCTTTCATCATTTTCAGCCATTTTCAGCCACAGAATAGGCCCTGTCCATACAAAGGTTGACCTCAGGGTGATCCTCTACTTTCCTCAGAGTTTCCCTAAGCAGAATGAAAAGTGGCATCAGGTACTGGGAGAGCAAAACTTGGCTCTCAAGTAGGTCCAGAAGAGGAAATTCAGTGAAGCTTGAAGGAGAAATTATTTAGTCTCCAGCTCCCTTTGCCTTTTTGCAACCCTGAAAAGAACCAAAGCATTTACACCCCAGCTGCCTTGGTAGTCCCCTGCGTAACCTTAGCACCTGGGGTAGGTTTGAGCACTCACGGTTTGCTCCAAGTTGTATTAGTATGGCCCATCTGTTGGTGTGGAAAATGTACCTGCAAACACAGAGGCACTGGAAGTGCTCGGCTGTGCCATTAGCCAGGTGATTAGTGGCACTGGCACCCTGTCAGGCAACTCTTGCACTCAGACAGAAAGAAACAAAATACATTTTCATCAGCTGAAATACAGAAACTGAACCTATAAACATAAAGCATCTGCTTTGTGAAAGCAAAAGGGGAGAAAAACCGAGAGAAACATTGCGGCTTTAAAATGATAAAAGCCCTTCTAAGAACCACACACTGTATTTGCTGAAATGTCCGCAGCATCATTTGTCAGCTATGAAATTTTAAAGTGAGGACCTGAAGGTACTGAAGATGGAGTGTGGACATGACACTGCTCCATTTTTGGCTTTGTGAAAGCCTTACAGTGCTTTTAGCACAAGGAAACATCACCGTGGTGATCCCATTTGTGCCAGACACGTTTTGGGCACTGACAGGCAGCAGTTAGGAACCTGTTGAGTGCAATTAACAGGCACAAGAGTGACAGCATTGGACATCAGACCACATGTCAGGGCTTGCTGCTGAGGAGGGAACCAGCGTGCTCAAACCCCTGTCACAGGCACACCAGCACTTGCCACCAAGGTGCTTTCTTCTCTCATAACCACCCTGGTCCTGCCACACCATGGAACTGCTGCTCCTACCAGCTGCTTTTCAAAACTCAGCTAAATATGCAATGGATTCAGGAGAACAAGATCTGATATTTCTGTTTACACTCTTTAAAAGCAGCCCAGGGCTGCAAAATTTTGCAGAAAACATTGCTCTGATTTTCTTCAGCTGAATGATACAAAACAAATTTCACCCCTGCTGTAAAATGATGCTTAGTGATGTTAAAACCATGTGGTTTAGGGAAAAAAAAAAAAAAAAAAAAAAAAAACAAAACAAAAACTGAAGAAAGGCCTCTGTGCTCAAAAACTTCCTCCTTTTTCTATGCATGTACGTCAACTAATAAAATATATCCTTTCTGTGGTTTCAGCTATTGGATACATGACTCCCTGTCTGCTTTAATATGACCATTTCCTTCCTCCACAGCAGTACTTTGGAAATCCAGTCTTGGACCCACAAACCTTTGTGCCTGGCACTTAGAAACAAAGAGATCCCATCAAAAACTCTCTCTTTTCATGCAGTCACACATCTTGGCATTACAGGGTGACCTCACAATGCAAACATAAATACCATGAGTGGGAACCCAGAATCTTGGCTCAGCCAAGCGCACAATAAAAATTCCATGTAAGAATTTAAACAAAAAATTGTGGCTGAAAATCCTAGGAACAACCCAGCTTTATTATTGTCCTGAGACAATCTGAAGGATGCTTCAAAAGAGAAGAGTGGCAAACTCCACAAGGAATGGCTGTAGCAATGCAGACAAGTGTTTTGCTGCCTGAAAAAAACAAATTAATGCTTTTAAAGAAAACAGACCAAGAAAAAGCTTTTTGGAGAAAACTGCCACAAAGTTACAAGAGTTTTCCCTGACTGAATTCAAAATACAGCCCTGCTCAGCTTATCTACTGAAAGAAAACATTACAAAAAAAATCCAGCTTTTGTGAAATTCTTCAGAAGACAAATCTGATTGAATTGTCAGCAGTTCCTTACTGTTCTGCAGTTCCAATAGCATACAAGATGAGAATCAAATATTAATAACTTTGTTTCTCAGCAATGCTTCTGTAATGTAAGGAGGTATTTCTTGTGAACCTGTTGCTTAAAATGATTGTGATTTTTTCATCTTAGATGAGCTCTGAAAGCCAGCACCACTAAGTCAGAGAGGAGCAGCTTTTGCAATTCCTTCAAGTCATTCAGAAGACATAAAGCAGAGGCAGCATTTGGTGATTTGAGCCACTGAAGAGCACAAGCTCTAATTGTTCTGCTTTTTAGAAGGTGCATTGGTTCACACCATCACTCCTGGCAGTACAGCATCACACGAGGGCATCGTTGCACTGTAAACACACTGAAAGGAAACAGCCACTACCTCAAAGTACTCGCTGTCCTCTCAGACAAATGGAGAAAACAGATGAAACAAATGCAGGAACTTCCCTAAAAGCTCAGTTTTTATCTGAGGAAAGAGACAGCCATGGAGATGGTGCACCTATTTAATAGCACTTCCCAATAATTTCTTCCTTCCTCCCTCCCAGCCAGCATCCCCTTCCTTACTGTTACTCTTTTTTGGAGGACCGTGCTGGTTTGAGGAGGTCCTTGCTGCTTTCTCACAGATTTCCTCATTGTGTCTTCCTGAAAATCAGTGCTACAACACTTTGGAAATGTCACTGTTTGGTTTGAGGCACTCATTTTTGCAGGCTAAGACAGACAGGGCACCTCCCAGCTCACCTGCACTCATCTCCTGCAGCAAAACCCTTCAGCATGTGCTTAACTTTAACCAGGCACTCACTTCCTGGTGACATCAAGGGGACGTGCACAAGTGCTTCACTGATGGCAAAGCCCCAGAGATGCAGTAAAAGTTTGAGTCTGCTTAAATGTCTGGCTGGTTCACATCCCAGAGCTTCTCCAAGCTATTTAATGAAAAATCAACATGAACACAAGCCACTGTGTTCTCCTACCTAGCAAATGGGGCTAGAAATTTTCAATATAAACGTTGTTTTCTATTGTTGTTTTTATATGTGAATCCTGCTATTACTACATGTGAATCATCAAGCAGGCAAACAGGCTATGGGTGCTCTGACACACCATTTAAATTTTAGGAGCATGTTTCCTTGTCAGTCATTAAAATGACTTGCTGGTTACACATATTTTGATACAAAATGCTAAAATCACATAAACAAATGTATAATTTTAAGATCTGGTTTATATATATGCCTATATATATCTGGGATAGATATATACACACTCTTGGCATTGTTCCACACAATGTTTTTAGTTGAGGGAAAATGCCCCAGTGCTAAGTTCCAGATCATTCCAATTGAACAAACACCTCAGCAAAAGTAACACCACAAAGTACGAAATTAAGTTTGAGGTGTGCTACAGTACTGTAAGCTCCCTGCAGAGAGGATCTGACAGAACTGCAGCCAAAGTGTTACCAAGGAAATTTTCAAGTGAAAATTCAATGGGATTTGGACATCCAGGTCATCAAACATCCTCTGGAAAATTTCACCCTTTTTACTGATCATTCATCAAATCAGATGCACACCTAGCTTTATAAAGAAACAGAAATGTGACAGCACATGTGCTTGGGAAGGGGGAGAGAAAGGAAAAGGCACTAACCTGCAAGCCAAAATAATATTTAGTATTACAATTACTTTATTGCTTCCACGCCACTTGATTTTTTGGGCTAGCAATCAAGTCAGAAGGATTTATATTATCAGAGGACCCGGCCCTCATTTTTCTTCTGAACTGTCTCTATTGGCTGCACGTCAAAATAAACATGTCTTGGGCATTTGACAGGGCAAAGAGCCAAGATTGCAGGTTCATGGAATTTTTTTTTTGTTTGTTTGTGATTTGTTCGTTAGTTTTCTTAAGCTTCTTTTGGAAAGGTTTAGTGGTATTTATCTACTGCAAGCAAGTGGGCAGGGCTTACAAGAGAAGCTTTGTTCAGCAGGCTTTGGTGTCAGGGAGGCTTGCTGCCTTATTTGAGTACCTCTCCTTTGTGCAAGGGATTTGTTATTTGTTTGTTGTCAAGATGCCTCTGGGCATTAGCCCCCACTTCTTATAAAGAGATTATTTTTCTATTATTTTTCACGCTGTTCCCCTTCAGTGGTTTCAGCTGCTGTAATACTCGAGGATGTTCCAACAGGCAGATGGATAATGCAGGGACACTGAAAGAATTTAACATTGTGGCTTCAGATTTTCTTTCCTGACATCATTTTCCTTTGAAGTGGCTTTTCAGTCCCCAGATACTGACTCCCCTTTCCTTGCCCTCTCTTAATTCCTGCTTGATCTCTACTTAAATACAATTTTTTAAGTGCTGCAGCTTTACTTGTGTCCACATGGCCTCACACTACTATTACCAGACCCTGCAAAATAAAGAAGGATCAAGAAGCCTAGCCCTTCTGGCAAAGTTGACCCTGGAAAATGAAAAGCCTCTTGGCATTTTGATGGAAGGCACAAGGACTTTATTTTCTCCAGAACAGCTAATTTTCTTCTTGAGCCACTTACCTGGGAACTGACCCAGTTTCAGCACCCAGGTCCAATTCCTGTGCTGGATCACACAGCCCTTCACAAAACCCAGCGTGTCTGGTCTTTCAAATGGGAAAGAGAGTTCACTCTGGACAGGAGACTAATTTGGAAATAAAACCCCAAGTCGGCAACAAGGGAGATGCCATTAGGGTAATCTCAAGGCAAGAGCATGGGGAAGAAAAGGCAGACAGGGGAAAAATTAATATTACAAGGTCCTATTTCACATCTCAGCAGGCACAAGGTATGAACTTGACAGGTTTGTCCTCTGAGCAGCTGAAGGAGCGAGTCCCATGCACAAAGCATGAGTTCCAATGGCATAAGGCATTTGCAAGCTGTCAAAAAAAGCCCAGCACTAAATTCAAGCTGTTCTGATTCACTGGTACATGACTATAGAAATAGTGAGTCTGGCACCTTTCAGCTTCCTTCAGGATTGCAGTTCTAAAAGGATGATGTCTGGAAAAAAATCAACAGCTTTCAGCTTGCTAAGGCAGAAACATTTCACACAAGACTTTTTAACACATTTGAGAAATAAATAAAATTTAAGTGCTACATGCCTCTGGATCCAGTACAGCTTCCTAGTCTATACCCTGAACTGGTGTGGACTGGCATCTCGTTACCAATTTCAAGGAAATCACACTCATCTGTCAGCCAAGAATTGGACATAACCCCTTTATCACTGGCCATAACCAAGTTTTAGGACATATCTCAGAAGTTAAAGAAAATGCAATACCAGCAGGTTTACACAGGGCAGATAAATAGAAGCCTAAAGGAAGTGATGGGTAATAACTTGCACAAAGGGTAGTTGAGGTGCCTGAAAAAGAAACATTTGATTGCTTCACAAAAATCAGACAGTAACACCGTCCAAAAAGAAAGTTATCTTGAGATACTGCACTAAATCTAGTGATGAATGTGCTGAAAACTCAATACTTAGTTTTGTGTCACCACTGTAAATCACAGGCAATTTTTCAAAAGTCTGAATGTTGTTCTTTCTTAGTCCATCTTCAACTCAGGGTTCTCAGCTCTAATGGCAAGAATAAAATTTATAGTCCAGAACTTTGAGTTGATTCTTATGCTAGATGGGATTTTGTCTCCAAGAGGTTAGGCTCACATATTTCTTACTCTCACAGATGCTTGAAAGCTTTTAAGGAAATCTGAGATTGACAGAAAGCAGAACAGAGATAAGAATCCAGTTTTAAACACTTTAGAATCTCTGTCATACAAATCTTCCTTCTGGAAAGGTTCTCTTGCTCTTCACTGCCAGACCAGTATTTTAGAGTCCTCAGATATTCGTTTTCATGTCTAATATATATATTTATCCATGAACAGAAGTCACTGAGGCCAGGGCTCTCCCATCAGCCCAACATGTGGCCCTAGCACAACAGAAACTCCACTTAAGGGCTCAGTGGTGCAGGACACAAGATAGAACTTTTCCTTTTGATCCGGATACTTTAGGGCTTTTCAACACAAAGATAATTAAGACCGGTTAATTGATAGATATCAAAGCGAATGTGTATAATTAAACAAACATAGTGGGCTACTATGAAATCTCTAATTGAGGTGGAAGTCTCTTTACATGGCAGATCTGGGTTAGCAGTCTAAGGCAACTGCACACAGATGTTCCCTTCACACTTTGAATTGATTCACTCTTTGTGAATCAAATCAGCAAGACATTAGTTTCTTTGACATCTTCACTGAAAGGATGTGTCAAATTCTGAAAACACTTTGAAATTTGTCACAGACATGTAAGTGAGAGAAGTGATTTAGTCTTCAGTGTTGACATGAATAAGTAGTTTAGTGGCACCCTTTTGAAACACTGAAGTGAAACACTGAACAGTGAAACGCATTTATGTCGGCTGGAGGAGCAATCTAAAGCAATCTGAAACTGGAGTTGGTAAATACAGAGACAACACACAAGAAGGGAAACAACCTCACTGAGATGCTTGGAACAAAGGCATAGAAAAGCCTTTCACACTTTGTCAACCTACTGCACCCCACAGAGCATTGTTTTAAAAAAATAAAATTAAACCCCCATGACTATGCAGACATGAGTCAGCACTGGCCACGGCTGCCCAGATGTCCTGACAGCAGCTCACACACCTGACCAGACCAACTGGGCTGGAGATGTTGTCCACAGCAGCTGCTTACAAGAAGTGTGTAATGTATTACTGAAAACTGCACCTGCAAAGCAAGGTAACATTAGGCTCTGATTTAGATCTCATCACTGAAACCAAGGACATGGATCTGTTTTAACAGGCTCGTCAGCTGTACAACCATCTTCTCCTATTTGCACACAACAAGAAAGTGTAAGACACTCGTGATAACCAGCTGTGTTCACATATTTGAATCATTCAATTAGCTTTTTCCCCTTTGTGAAAAAGGAACAGTGCAGATGACACAGCACAAGCTGAGAAAATCCATCTAATGACTGTATGGATATCCCACACTGGAAGTACGGGACACAAGGTTTACATTACAGCCTGACACTGATATTTTAAGCAGCCTTTTCTAACTCACCCATTGCCTTTCTAACCCTCTCTGCACTGGCTGAGTTACAGCTACGAAGGCTGCCACTGTGTGGTCAGTTTTTTCAGCATTCAGGTAAACACAAACCACTTCTTGTTCTTTATTCCCTCGCCTCAAAGGGGAAACTGAGAAGCAAGTTGGTTCATCTTGATCTAGTGATGACCTGGATGCAGGAAAAAATTCAGGCTTAAAGTGTGTTTCTCCAACACCACCACATCCCACTCTGCCTGAATGAACAGACCCTAATGATCTGCACACAGAAGCAAAGATGAGACAGAAACACAGGTAGGTGTGACTAAAGAAGAGAAGAGAGAAGGACTGAAAAAACCACCTGATTATTTTTTCTTCTGTATCATAGGGATTATTGAAAGGCGCTTTTCAATAGAGAAAAAACAAATTACAGAATGGATCAATGTTTGAAATTTGTCCCATTTCAGAACAGAAAAACAAATGCGTATTTTAAATTACATTGTTAATGTGTTCTTTCTTTTCATCACATTGATTTCCACAGTATTAAATATCTAATTAAAATACAACCACTGAATAGTTTCTCTGGAGGACTGGGAATCAGGCAGGACAGGAGGGCAGAACTGAGGCTCAAACAGCTACAGCACCACAGCTTTGCATCTGGCCTTAATCCCAAGCAGCTTTCAGTGTGAATCACTGAGATATTCTGTCCATGCAGAGCACAGCTAAAATTTGCCCCTCTATGATAATTTCTCTACTGGTCCAAGCCCACAAGGCCAACAGACATAGTGCAATAAACAAATGTTAATGTGGCTCATTCTTGCCAGTTAATTAATAGTTCTTCTCAGAAACCATTTAGTAAATTATTTGGATGATGCATAGTGCTTTGAAGGCGTTTTGCAGTTACTAATAACACCATTCTCCCTTCCTATTCCCCAGCTGGTTTTATTAATAGAATCTTTTCATGGATGAGGGCTGATCTGCAAAAATATTCACTAAAATAACACCCAGAAATATGTTCCATCTAGGTTGTTCTGAATCCCTAAGCTCTGAGAAGCACAGCTGGTTTAGGAAGCCATCAGTTTGCTGGCTGAAGCTGAAGAGGAGGATTGCTTTCAGGAGCTCAGACCTTCCTGTGTGAGAAGGTGCTGGCTGTGACTTTTCTAACTTTCCATAAGACACCAGAGTTCCTAACAAGGAAAAATTCACCTGCTCCATCCCTTATTGAACTCTACCAAGTCTAATGGGCTCTACTAATTCATTTTCACTTAATTGGCTCTAAGATGCTACCTCATTATTAGTTCAGCTGCAGGCATTCACACCATCTTGGAAAGGTAAATTGGCCCTAAACCCAGGGAATTACTCTTTTAATTAGGTTGGATTGATCAGAAAGGCTACAAAGATCACCTGCATTAACTACAAATCAGCACATGTACCCTGCCTAGAGTCAGGGAGTGACAAATGACCACAGAGGCCTTGTCTTGTAGCACCCAGCAGTGTGAGACCAAGCTAGGGGATGTTCCAGTAAGGCCATCCATCCAAGGGGCCACAGACTGCAACCGGGCTTAGCTGAAATTTGTTATTGTAATGAACTGAACCTTCTCAAAGTAGCAGATGCCAGGAGGGAAGGATGTTATATGGATTTCCAATACCAGCCAAACAGCCTCAATCTTGGAGCCAAAATTCTGTCACTGTGATGCTCCGTGGAGTGTCTTGTTTATGGACTTTCATTACTTACTCGGCTTTGTAAACCACTCATTCCAGAGCTCCCCGTGGTATCAGCAACTTATCATCACTTGCCATCAGCTGTTGCATATTATGTACATTAGTAAAGTTCCCCACAGAAACGCAGAATAACAGAAGCAGCTTGGTTTGTTTTCCCCAGCAAGAAGAAAAATAAAATCAAGATTTCCACGGAAATAAGCTCCTGAATATATAAAAATTAATAACAAGGCACTAAATGTTTCTGTGCCAAATGAGAGAGTGGGCAATGAAAAGCTCATTGTTGGTGCCTGGGTAAACCTAATACACATTGTGGGAGGGATTTTAAAAATTGTCTAGTGCTCCTGTTAGTGTCCTTTTTCAATGACAGCCATTTCACAGTTGCTCAGGTGATCTTAAGGATTTTCCCTTTTTAGCATCCAACCTCTGCCATCAGACAGCTCTCAGTAAGAGCTGAAACACATAGTGGGGCATGCAGAAGACACTGCTGTTGGGATGGTGCCAAAATGTATTTTAAGAAGATTCCTGTTGCTTTATTAATTTCAAGTTCCATTGAAAAACAGTCCTTAGTTACAATACAGATACCCCTGCTTGCAAAAGCTCATAAAGCAATCTTGGTTGTATGCAAAACATCTGTACTCTGTGTGCTGTTATGGCTATAAATCTGTATTATGCTCCTCTGCACACCAGTATTTATCTTTGTTGTTTAGTGCACCTCTGCACGCTGGAGAATTCATTAGGAAAACGACACAGTCATGCAGTGTGGCTATAAATTAGTGTGCTGCTGCCTGCAGAAATGCTATTGATTTTGCATGGCACTTCCAGATTTGCATGTTTGCCAGTTACCTTAACCATAACACCATCATGTATATCAAAAAATATCCTCAAGAGTTGAGTCTGCAGCCCAGCTAAAGGTACATTCTGGCAGAATGTGAAGCCTTCACAGAATGCCAGTGATGAAAAAGGCCCCCAGACCAATCAACTAAGTGGCTTAGATTTAACCAAGCATGGGGGGAAAAAAGGGAAAAAAAGGACAGTGCTATACCCTGGGCAAAGGAAGGAAGCCCCTGCAGGACTGCTGGAAAAGTGTTAACCAGAAGGTGGAAGCCAGGAAAATCCAAGGAGGAACAGCTGCTTGCAAGCCTTGGTCTGTGCAGTCCAAGGGCTGCAGCTGCCTTGGCATTTCCACCTGTGACAGGGACACCCCGTCCGTCGTCACTCAGTACAAAAGCTGCGAGTTGGCTTTGACTTGTTGGCAATCAATTATTGCAGGAGAGCCAATTGATCACATATCATGATTAGCCAGATAATTTGCTTCACATTTCCATTAACGAGCCCAACGGGCATGATTAATTGCTGCAGGGGGTAGAATTTCAGCATGGCTAGTGGGGAACTTGCTTTGTAATATTGTGAATCCCATTACTGTTAATGGAAATTTAACAGCCAAATCCCCTGTGGATCACTTAGAAAAAAATTACCCCTTAAGGTTAAAGGGGATTTCATTAATATTATTCCAGGATGCTCAGATTTAAAAGTACCGTACGTCTTTAGTGTCACACAGAAATATGCATCCCACTGTTTTGTGCATACCCCTCATTATTATATCTATCACTTTACCCTTCTCAAATGGAATTTCAAAACACAGTTCAGCCTATTTAAATGTAAGGCACATTAAGGGTAAATTTTCTAAAAGTTATTCAAGGAGATTTATCTGCTAAATTCCTATTAATATTAATGGTATCGCACAGCCATATTGCTAGACACTATTCTGAAAATGAACCCCAACAACAATTTATCAGTTTCCTTGGTTCTTGATGCCCATATACAGCAGAACTCACACCACATTCCAGCCCAGGTTTGGGATGGAAATCTGGATACCACGTTGTCACAGCTAATGACATCTAATGCTTCTTCTGGCATTAGTGTGAGATGTAGACAGAATATTATAAATGACTGTCTGGAGCCAACACACAGATGTCACTGGAACCTAGCTAAAGGATGTGTAGAAAAGTGTTGTCACTCTAGAGTGCCTTACTGACTGTCAATCACTAAGAAACACCAGTGACAGACTGCTCCTATTGTTGGGCAGTCAAGTTGATAGAGAGTTAAGTTCCTCTGAAACACAGGGCTTATGTTCTCCAGAAGCCAAAGCCCATTAAGACAGACACCCAAAGGAGTCACCTCCTAAATACACATGAAACAAAAGCATAACTGCAAACCTTAGACAGTGTGTCTCAGACAGATGACACCAATCCTTCAGATTGGATTTGGCCATTTGAATGTCAGCAGTGTGTGTGTGGGCTCACTTGTTTAACCTCCACCATGACCATTCAGTGAAAACACAGCCTTGAATGCAGGCAGCTGCCTGTGCACATCTATTTGTTAGGCTATTCAAATCATGTGGCATTGAACATCCACAGGAACTGCTCCCTAAGACACCCTCCAGTACCACTTTACTGATGCAAACCAACAGAAATCCACAGGTGATTGCTTAAAAAAAAATAATAAAAAAAAATAGGTACTTTGATGGTTTGGTTCAAAGAGAGAAAAGGCTGACTGGATCAAAATTCATAAGCTGGCACAGTTAGTGCCAGCCACAGCTTGATGCCACCACAGCCAAGTTATTGAAAAAAACCCTGACTAGTTTGGGAATACTCATGCACATAAACTGAAACATCCAAATTAATCAAGTAAATCAACCTATGATATCAAGCAGTTATTAGCATTAAAACCATCCCTAAAACAATTTGGCTGCCCTGGACACGAAGGGGGATGCACCTAGCCCAAACGTCCAGGATTTAATGATACATGGCACTGTAGGGATTTAAACTTTGTTTTCTGTTTCACTTCTACACCCCATGATTGTTTTTGTACTAAAAATTGTGTCCATATTATGCAATCTGCTCCTTGTGAAGTGTGGGGCCTCAAGGTCTGTTTTCATCAAGTGGGAGAAAGGCAGCACTGGATTCTCATTAGCATGAGATAATTCTGAGCTACTATGTCCAGCTACCTGAGGGGAACGTGTGGATGAAAAGAAAGAAGACAGCATTAAAAAAACAAGCAGCCACAGAGAGAGACCAAAAGAGCAGAAGAGACAATCAGGCAAGAGATACCAGAGGTATAAGGGATACAGGATTCACCCTTGAGATCTTGAGGGTTTCAGAGACTTCTCCCTGTGTATGTGACTTCTCCCAGCCCTCCTTTGACTCTTTAATCAGATTCTATTTACATTCATTCTGCGTTCATTTCCTGAGGTCACTATTCCCAATTTTTCTTTCAAAAGCATAACACCTCTAGAAGTCTTTACTCCACTACCTTTCTACAGTCAGAGGGGATGTCAAAAGAAAGCTCTAGGATCACCAAAGGCTAATTTCCCTACAAAACATAAGCCTCTTCTGCTTTTCCACTGAATTAATTCCTGTTCAAGCTAAAACATTTCCCTTACATTCTCACTTCATGTCACAGACAGGGCGCCTGGTTAGTTGTTCTTGCAATTTTATAAAAAGGCATCTATATTTTTCTACCCCGAGTAATGCATTTTCCCCTTCTCATCTAGTCTAGCCTTCTCCTATTAAGCAAGAAACTCCTCAAACCTCTAATGCTTCTCTTACTTGGAACATCCATTGTGAAAGACATTTATGAGCTTTCCTGGGAGTTGCTAAGGTACTTAAGAGGTCTGGTGTCCACAGCAGCACTGAGCTCATAAGTCAGTGGCACAGCTAGGGGAGAATGTGGAACGTTAAGGCCTGGTGGAGCTGAGCCAGGAAAGGCGGAGGGAGGGATAGGAGAGTGATGAAATAGAATGAGATACCTTGGCAAGAGCAGGAGACAGAAGGTGGAGAAAAAGTCTAAAGACTTGCCAGAAATAAAGGATTTAAGACTGGGAGAAAAGCTGAACCAAGGTGGGAAAACCGTATGAATTTTCAACACGGCCCTTGGACAGCTGAGGATGATTTGGTCTTGGCCATTCATCTCACACAGTTGAATGGCTCATCCCTACAAAACACTTCCTTTGTTGCAGCTCCATGTGCAAAATGCAAAAGATACCCAAACCTCCAAGACTGCCTTAGAGAGGATTTAATGAGCCCTGCCTGCCAGGGCTGAAATCTGAGCAAAGTCAAACAAGTACCTCCCTCTGCATCTCATTTTCGTGGTTGCCAAGCTGGTGCCTGTCACACAATCAGCATGGTTACATCTACACCTTCCTTAGCCCTGCTTGGGTTCTGTATGTTGAAACACTACCGGGCAGAACTGACAGCAGATCTGTGTTTACCCCAGAGACTGTTGTGAAAGCACCTAGAGATAAATAGGGATGTGGCTGACAGTCAGCCCTTCACAGCTAGACTCTAGAAAAAAACTCAGTGCCTCACAAAGTATGCAGAATATCAAAAATCGTGTAAAGATCTAAAAAAAGTCATCTTAATAAGTGTGAGAATTTGCTATATTTTCATGTAGAAACTGCCTTTGACATTTGACATGACAGGAAATGTTGCTTCAGTAAGATGGACAACAGCGCTATGCCTAATTAAAACAGGCAGAGGGAATGGAAAGGGAGAGAAAGTAAGTTATAGCACACTGGCACATCGCTGCATCTTCCTGAAGAGATACTGAATAGGGATTAATGAGGAAAGAGAAAAATGAACCCCAATTATTTTTGCTGGAGACAGCCATGAGTAACCTGTACGAATGAAAGCACCTACAGTGCTACTGAACACAGAATGACACCAGCCTGGGTCTGGATGCAATTTTCCAAAATCACTTCCCACTTCTGCTGCAGCCCAGAGAACACCTCAGCACAACTTCAGAAGCAAAACACGTTGACCCTCGAGTTTAAAAAATGGCCCAGGGAGGAGATAGGAAGGAGGAGGCAAGGTAAAGTTGGAAAGTTAATGGACTGATTCATCTTATACCAGGTCTGGCTTAACATTGAGGGTGCTCACTGCAGAACACTGAGGGCTTGGCTCCCTGATCTATTATCCACAACTCCATCCCCTGCAGGGATAGGCCAGGTTCATTTCAAGCAGCTGGTACTACCACAGGTAGTTTCTGAACTGACTTGACCAAGACTCTGCTTCTTCTCTCAAGAGGTTCCTGGCAAAGCTTGGTTTGACACAGAATCAGAGCCATGCCCCACTCTGCTGTCCTGTCCTGAGATCAGAAAAATAATGGATATGATGAGTTGAAACAGGGAAGCACTTTTGTAGGAGTGTAAAAAATATCCTTAATAATCTCTGCAGCCTTTTTGACTGAAGATCATTCGACTCTTATGAGCAAATCCCTCCACATTTCATTTGGCATTTGTTCAAGAAGCCCCAGTTCTAGCAATACTAATGCTTCTCTCTTATCTATTTACTTCAACACCTTTTTTTTTTCTGCAGTTCCTAAGTCTGGCACAATACTTCCCTGGCCCTCAAAATATAATCTTCATTCTCCTCCCTACTGCTTTGTAAACATTTTTTTTCTCTAATACCAGTAATCAGAAAAGCACACATTTTGAGGCTTGGAGACACCTGCCTGCATTGGCTAATCTTCCCAGAGCTCCTCTATGATTCTCAAAATCCTTCTTGCTAGGCAATTTGCTTCTTCCCACTCAGCACCAGGGCTGACCCTCCTTTCTGTCATACACCCCATTTTCTCATCACTGTTCCTAGCACCCTCCTTAGCCCCGTGTGTGCAGGATATCATCCATCTGGTCAAGATCTTGTAACAGGAAAGGCCCTTTCTCTTTCCCAGCCTTTTTTGTCTTGAGCTCTGTATAGCCCCCCTTATTTTTATATTAAAAAAGGCATTTCTATAAAGTAAAAATCCTTTTTAGTAACTCTTTCCATTCTAACACTACACATGTATTGAAGATGTATCAGTTCATCAGAGCACTCAAATATTTTGGTACATAAACAACAGATTTGTAATAGTCTCTTTCTGACTATTCATATGCCACTGATTATGTGTGTTAAAGGGACAATTTATGTACAAAACTGGTGGCTGTATTTTATAGTTAAGACAATGGAGCAGACCATTCACAATGAAAATTTAAAATCCACTGAATTTAGACTCTGTTCTGCTTTTATTTTGTAAAACTGACTGAGGCAAACCCAAAGTTTCTCTCTTTAATTCTCTTGCTACAAAATATAGCACATCCATACCTTTCTGCTTTTGGAGAGAAAATTGCTTCTGCATTTGAAATTCTGCATTTCAGATCAACTGTACTATGAAACTCAGTGTCTCAGCATAAATCCAAGTGTTTCACAGAAGGCCTTTGGAGGAAGAATGGCCCAAAATGAGCACTAGTCCATGATCTCTACTTACATATAAATATGTATACACAGACGTATGTACACAAACACACAGATGAGTTATCAAGATGGGGAAACAGAATGTGTGCATGATGCTGCAGAAAGAGGGCATGCTTAATTAAAGGATATCAGTAAAAGAACAAGTCTAAATGTCTGTGACAAAAAGTCTGGCTCTGTGATGTTTCTGATGTTGGAGAGGATTAGAATATTCGATTGTAGATTTAAGAAAACTAAAAGTTCTTAGGTGAAGAAACATGAAATAGGATCAAAAAAACCCCACCCTATTCTCAAATTCTTTTCACATGCTCATTTAGCAATCAACAAAAGAATAAAAGCTCTTATTAAAAATAAAATTAACTAGTGATTGGCATTACTAACACTTATGCATAAGAGGGAAATGAAGCATCCCAGTTACATTTCACAGGAAATCATAGAGAAAGAAAGCATGTACTCTGTGTCATGTGAGTTTCTCTAAATATCACCATTGGTTTCTAAGTAAAAAGACCCTGCAAAGCCACGATCTGACATGCAGAAGTCAATTGTGGCTTGAGAGTGTTCAGCACAGTATGACAACATATCCAGACCCACTTCCAATGCCTTCTACTTCTGTTTTACTGTAGTTAGAGACCTGCTTGCTGTTTGTCCCTTCTTGGGACCCAGAAGGCCTGAGCCCAGGCCCTTTTAGCACCCCGGGAAGGGTGGGGAGGGCAGTGGGTGGGACAGGCACCAGAGCTCTGTCGCTTCACAAGGCACAGAAACCCAAACTCCTTCTGACAAAGGAAATCAATACGAACGTCAGAGACGTGCCCTGGCTTGGCACAGAATCTCAAATGAACAAAAGGCCTCCTCCTGCCTGAAGATCACCCCTGAGCACAGTATCAAAGCTCACCTCATTTAATGCAAGCATCTGCAGAGGGTATTTTCCCCTCCAGGCTTTCCACGTCCTTCTCTAACATTTACTGTTTGAGATCAGAAGTCTATACAATTTATCGCACCTGTCAAGGCTAATTTATTCATGCTATCTGGCAGTAATCAAAAGGACTGAGATCGATGTGCCAGCAAACCCTGACACTTATTCATATTTTAAAGTCCTATTTGACCTTGAACTGCAGCTAACTGGAGCTGAACTGTCAGCAGCTCTCTGAGGCTCGCGGGGCCTGGCAGATCGGCGCCTCTCGGCTAAAGGCGCGATGTCAGGGCAGCAGACGCTCGAGCCACAGACAGAGGGGCAGGGAATGCAGCACCATTCACAGCTCAGTGCTCACAGACACACCAGCCAGCCCAGCACAGGCACCAGTGCAGCTGATGCCTTAAGATTTTAGCTTCTATATTTTTAAAATCCTATACTGCATCAGTGCCTAGTTCCAAACTCAATGTAAAGTGCAATTAATTGTCTCCACATTTTGGTCAGACAAAGCAATCCCTCTGGGCCTGTGATCCAAGGACACCTTATGGCCTCAGGCCCCGAAAAGTATAAACAAAAGTGAGTTGGGGAAGGAGCAAACTGGGGGAATGTGACTTCATTACCTGAAGCTGTAATTGGAGAATTAACACCTGATATGCAAAAAGACCACACTTAGATCTGTCTGAAAAACTCGTGTTCATCATCCATCTTGGGTGTAGCCTCTGCCACGGCTTTTGGCTGCCCAGGGTGTACCTATTGAAGGCCTTTGATAAATACCCACTTTATCCACTTAACTTTGTCTAGCCTCTGTTCTAGGTAGCCATTCCAAGGTACCACAGCCTGAGACTGAACATTCCTGCAGTACAAGTGTTCAGGAGCCAATGGATTCCTTGACAAGGGATAAGACGGGTGAGGGAAGGGAGTGGAGAAGGAACATGATGTGTGCGTGCACAGGCAGGATACTCCACACTGTCCCCAGCTCACTGCTGCCAGACTGGCCCCAAGGGCTGTTCTTGGCAAGTGGAGGGGAGGCAGAGACAGAATATGACACTACCTCCCCTCCCAGGGGGATCAGGGACAGTGGTGGTGGCCTGGCCACAGAAGATAAATCAGAAACTCTGCAAGCCACCAGGAACCTGCCAGCACAACGTGGGAACACCAGCTGGGAACAGGAATAGGAAAAATAGTTCTCAAGAGGATTGCTTTGGATGTCCTCTTGCACTCCTACTCAGACCCAGAAATTAGAACTCACTCATTCCTTCTGAAGCCCATCACCCTTGTCGTTTCTTCACCCAATCAGGCCCTAAAGGACCACAGGAATTTCAAATGCAGTCCTTATAATGTATGCAGGTGCTGTAATATCCAGTAATCACTTCAGGTTTTGAATTCAAACCAATTAGTAGAGAAATACAATAAAGTTTGTTTTAAATAGTTTCAGCCTGTCTCTGCCATCAGATGACTCTCAGACATCCCATGAGGGCATCTTTGGAGCCTTCTGCCTCAGTTTCTCTTGGTTTAATGAAGTTTACCTGCTTCCTCAGAGTGTGCCAGGAGTTACAGACAGGACCTGCGGTGAGGTTATTGAATCATTTGCTTTTCTTCTGATAGGAAGATATTTGTGCAAATTATATTCTCTCAGAGACACAGAGGAAATCTAAGTGGTATTTTAGGTAGAAATATCCAGCTACAGTTTTACTAAAACATGTGAATATATTATTTTATTAAAGTCAAAACACTTGACTATGTGATATGCTGTTGCACCCAAAACAGATTTTGCAAATGTATTTTGTAGCTTCTCTGGATTCTCCTTGGCTGCATATCTCATGCTATAAATTCTGTATGTCATATTGAATATGATTTTTCAGTGAGATCTGCTTTTTCTAAGCCTGGAACACAAACAGAAATGACAGTCATGTCATTTTGTGTTTGTTTTCCCTCTTTTAAATAGCTAACACCTTTCCATTATGTTGAAAGAAAGCTACCAATGGAAAGCAACTGGCATTTTGACCAATATGTTTTTGTGCACATTAAATATATGCCTAACACTGCCACAAAATCTAGTCTGATGTTCATGGAAGAGTAACAGTGACATATGAGGATGCAGAGGGAATTTATCTATGTGAATCTAGACTGGCTGCAGCATGCAAGCAGTGAAACCACACACAGAGCTGTGTTACAATAAACATGCTAATAAAACATTTCAGCCAACTTGCTTCCCTATTTTTCCTGTGTAGAAAACAAAATTTAAGAGTATAATGAAATTTTGCGGCCATTAGTATTTTAATGAAGTTTTTTTCAGTCTGTGCTTAGCCAGACAAGGATCTGATTCCCTGTTCCATGCCCTGTTCTGGCTCCTCTAAAAGGAGGTGCCCGGTCTCACTCCTCTGGGAGCTCTGAGAGAGGAGCACCAACTGCACCTCTCACTGCTGGCTAATCTGCTGCTGCTTTCTACAGAAAATGCTCTTTCAAGCACAGTGTTAAGCTGCCTTTTTTCCATGTGTTACACACAATGCAGATAATGATAAATTTGGCACTAAGGAGTGGACCTTTATCTGACAACACAGCTACATGCATTATTTTTTCCCTGCTCCTCAGCTCAGAGGTACCTGTCACACAGGTCAGCTCAACATGCTCTGCTTTATTCAGGTGACACTAGAGCAAGGATAATTATTAGTCAGTTAGAGATTTCTTTACCAGACCAAAAATGGTACAGCTAAAAAAATGTCATAGTACCTCACAAGGTCTTCCAGGCAGAATCAAAACAAAGCCAAGCAAACCCAGGCTCCACAACTCTTAACCATCCAAACTTACAACTCTGAAAGACCAGCTCCCATGACAAAAACCCTTCCACTTGCCAGTGGTGATGACTTACATGTTTAACATCATAAATAATGGTGACCTGAACACTCCTGCAAGGGTAACACCTCAGCTATACATTTCAACATCTACAACTCCACCTCCAGACCTGCACTCAAGCCTGGAGGAGATTGACAGCTCAGCCCTAAGGCTGAAAAACACACTCCCAAATGAGGTTGTTTACCTGGGGTACCTGGGGAAACCAACACAACCACACATGTCATCTCTTAACTTTGTCTAGCCTCCCTGCCAAGGGAAGCACTTTGGGCTGTGACCCACACATCCACTGCCAGCTCCTCCAGAACCTACCCAGGCTGCTGGTGACCACACAGGACACTGCTCCAAGCCAAATCTTTGCTCCAACTGCAGAAATCTGGGCTGAAAGGACTCCTCCCATCTTAAGGGCACTTTATATTTCCCAGAGATTCCTGATTAAACCTCTCATCCCAAAAAAACCAAGAGCCAACTGGGGAGCTAATCAAAAAGTCAATTAGGAAAGGGGCAGCCCCTCTCTCTGGGAACAGCTGGTATCCTGGATCACTTTCACATCTTGGGTTTTTGTGTGGAAAAAGTATGCTTTCCACAGAACTCGTTTTTCATTTTTAAGAGTTTTGGGAGAGATTCAAAATGGTTTCAGAAAAACTCAAAGAAATCTTTTGCCAGGTGTGCTGGGACCAAGCTAAAGACTGACAGTTGGGCACCTCTGGGTACAAAACAGCCCAAGCCAGGCTTTCAGTAATCAGCATCAAAATTTAGAGTTCTACAGACCATTTGGAGTTCTGGATGAGCTGTTATTTTGCAACACAAAATATGTTGTATCAGAAAGTTTCTGAACAGCTGTAGCTCATCTCTAGTGTTTGGTTCAGACTCATCATTAGGCAAGTGAAACCTATTTCAATCTCAACACAATTAACACACTCCTCTTCATTTTCCCCCTCTCTCTCTCATTCAGTTCACACTTGCCTCTGAAGAGGAACAAGTGCTAGATTTAGATCAAACCTGCAGGAAAGTGGCTGAGAAGAAAGTGGCAAAGACTAAGGAAGCATTTTCTTTCCTCAGTTCTTTTGCTGTTGATCTCTTTCTGAAATTTCCAGCCCTGTGCTTTGATAATGTCCTGGTACATGAAAGAGTTTGTAACATAAAATGTTACACTCGATGGAGCATGATGTGATATTGGAGCCAAATGGCCAGATGCTCTTTCCTGAGCTATTTCCAATGCTCCCACTTTAGAGAGTGTTTTTGAGGGTACTCACATGCTCCAGTCCTGCAGTGCACAGGCAATTTCATGCCAGAGCACCACTGTGCTGTACTCTGATGAAACCATTGTTTTTCATGCTAGGTTGTTAAAGTTATCCTCAATTTAATAAAAAGAAAAATAATGAAGAAAATAAGAAAGAAAAGGGGACTGTATGGCTCAAAGAAATTGCAGACAGGTAGGGATTTGGGTTCTATCCCCAAGACTAGGATTATACATCCCATTAAAAGTACAATTAAGACTATATTAATAATCTGATTTCTTAATGCTTGGCTCTACAAGCTTAGCATTCTTTTACCTTAGGAAATACCTATACAACTGCTAAATTAAACTAGAGGTGAAAAAAGGGGACAGCTTTACTTATACACTTTATCTGGAGGGTGAGACCTGGGAGATTTATCACTGAGATCTTTGCAGCCTAAGCAGTGGGGCAACTTCCAATAACAGCAGATTACATCACTTACTGGGATTTTGCTTAGGCAATGTAGAACTGCTCAGAAACATTTTAATAGCATTTAACTTCATGCTGAAAATGCTGATTTATTGCACTCCAGTGTGAATAGGCATGTCTAAGGACAGAGCACACCACTTTTTCAGATGTCAGCAACTGTGGGGTTTTGCTAACATCATTTAAGTGATTAAACGTCTTTGAACTAAAAGGCTTTAAGACTTTTAATTCAAAACTGAATTTATTTATACTAAAATTGCAGCTTGGGAAAGGTCAAAATAAAAGTGAAGTATTTTCAGATTTACCATAATAAGAGACTTTGATTAACCTCTATTTTTGTACAATTTTCACTTGTATTTTACCACAGCATGTGTGAAAAAATGCTGGAATTTTGAGTAACTCACCAGAACTGAGTTTCTATTTAGCTCTAAGACTAGGGACCTGGCCTCATGAATCACACAGAGCAAAAAGCGTTGTCCAGAATTCAGAATTAAAGTTTGCTATACATAAACCTTGTGACATTTTTATTACAGCACACCAGTCTGGAATCTGCATTTAAAACACTGACTGCTCAAAGGAATCTAAATCTCTTTAGCTAAAGGTAATAAAATGAGGTCAAAAATTCACTGCTCAACAACCTACCATTAGCATTTCTGTTCAGAAAAAGTGTAGTTCTTCTATTTTTAGAGAAAGTAAAGGCAGAGCATATAACATAAATTTGGAAAGTATAATGATTTGCTTGTGTATGGAAGTTCATTAGGTAATGAGCTTCATTTCCTCATAAAGAGATTTTGGTGCATCTGCATCATGATTTTCTTTTTTTTCACAGTACATGCAGTACTAGTGTAAGCCAGAGGTGGGACTGCATTTCTATTCACACAACCCACGGTTTCAGCTTGGCCTCCACCACCAACCAAATCACAACACCAGAGAGCACATGGGGTCTGAGCTGGATCCTGGCTGGGGTCAGCTCTTTTCAATCCTGAGGAGCTCTGTGTTCCCAGAGACATTCCTCTGACAGTAGCCACAAAACTGGCCAAAGTTACCTGGGACACACCTGCTGATGCTGACACAGTTACTGAGAATAAAGCAGTCTGATGCTGGCCATAAAAGAAAAGGAATTTTACTTGCAGTTATTAACGTGGCAACGTTTTTTTTAATTATTAAATTTGTTTGGATTATTAATGGTGGAAGCAGAACTTAATTTCTGCTAGAGCATCCTTTAAAATAAATGCTTGATCTCTTCCCACCCACCATTACAGCTGATGGGCTCAAAGTAAAAAGAACAGCAATTCATTCACCTTATCACTGGAGTACCAGAGGAAGAGAGGGATCCTTAGTGCAATGATTAATGACTCACTATAAAAAGATGCATCATAAACTGCTTGTATTAGGTTAAATCATAAACCAGGCTTTTAATGTTTATATGATCCCTTTCTAAATAATTAAGTGTTTCTATAGCTCCCACTAGGAATGGAACTCACATGATGCTTCAAACCACACAGTTTCTTACAGGGGCAGAATTTGGGACCCTCACTTAAAGGGATCCCTGTCTTCCTCCACCTTCAAGCACTGCTTGAATTTCTCTTCCTATTGGGACATCTCTCTCTGTACTACAGGTCAGAGAGACCATTTGATGTTCAGGAGCAGCAAAGATGATCTACCCTGAATTTAGGGTGTCTCCTTCAGCCTGTGCTCATGAAGGGCAACTCACCCACAGAGGAGTCAGCCAAGACTGGATGCTGTAATTTCCTGTGTTTAGGTGCTAATAATAACTCCCATCAGCTTCAGTAGCTGGCTGGAGAACAGTGAGAGAACAGCACCATTTATCCTAACAGAATTCCCCTGATTTATCCACCTTGTGGCGAAACTGCCACCTTTAAAAAACATAGTACAAGGTGACATTATGTAAGTGTCCATCAATTTCCTTATTGTCACAAGCCTGCAGATGTGTCCACCTCCCCTTTATTTCCCAGAACAGCTGGTGCTTTTTCTCAACCAAACCAGAATCTCCCTCTCTTGGCAAGTAGACATTGGCTTCACTGTAAAGTCACCCCATCAGGAGAATATTGCAGCTCTAACAACTGTGAAGTTTACACAAAAAATAAGAGGAGTTTAAAAAAGAGCTGCAGAGCCCTAAATATTTTCAGTAGGTATAGTAGGTAGCCCCAGTCTGTTGCAGCACGGCTTATTCATATTCATTACAGGAAATCACTTAGGTTAATTATTTAAATATTTCCATCTATGGAACTTACAATAGGGCAAAGCCAACTGTGGTACACCCAAGATCATGATTTTTTAATAAACAACAGATTTCATAGGAATTAGCTGGGTTATCAAACAGTATCCTCCCAAATCACCTCATTAGTTTCATCAAGTTCCCCTATTTCACTTTATTAAATCAATTTAAACAAGGGTTCACTAGATGCAATATAATCTATTTCAGGCACTCCAACCCAATCCCTTTTCTCTTAGCAGTAACATGATAATAGTTTGCAAAAAAGTTAAAGAAGGATTATTGCTACAACTGTTTCAAATAGAGACTGTTTTTAGCCAAGCATGTGTCACCACTTTCCCTACATCTTATTATTTATTTTTATATTAGCTTTTGTTCTTTACTTATTCATTCATTTATTCCTTCCTTTTTCTATCTTTCATTGCTTCACACAAGCAGTCACACATGGTCAACAGCATCTCTCTGTGCAGGTGGGGGGGATGCACCAAATATCCCTGCATGGGTCACTGCACCAGGCCTTAGGAAAGAAGTGATTTTTTTGCAATTTACTTGGAGGTTCTGGTGTTAAAAAACCCCAACTTGGTAAATTCACAGTGGTTTCATAAATAGCCTAGAGAGAAGAGAGCAGGTTCCTATGCATTTTCACACTGTTAGTTTCTGACAGCTCTGAAAGACACACAGGAGGGGATCACACATAGGACTTGCAAATTAGGAGGCAGACACTTGTATATTACTTACCATGATGGATCCAAGCTGGAAACACAAAGTAACAGACCTGTGCTATGGACACAGAGCTTATTTCACAACAAACTCAGGTTTTGATAAAACCTTTTCCGAACAGTAGGATTAGCTTCTCTTATAGGGCAAAAATACAAACAAACAAACCCCCAACCAAAATAAAACCCAAAGAAAGAGAGCTGTTTTCTAGATGCAAGGTTTCTGCAGGCTTTAACAGGTCCCCTTTCCCTGAAACCCCGTCCTTGCTCACCTCAAATCCTTGTCTCTTCAAGCAAGTGCCACTTCATAATCCTATTAAAACCTCTGCCTCTCTTTACCAGGAGCCCTAATCGTACTCAGCAAGTTCTCCTGGTCTAAGGAAGAGCGACAGCTTTCAGATTTCTTAGGAGGCTTATTCATCAACCACGCCAGAGTTTTGCCAGAGTGTTCAATCTATTCTGGGAGCAGCCATGTGGAAAAAGTTTCAAACAGCTCAAAGCCCTGCACAATGATAAAGGAAAGCTCACACAATCCTGGTAATAGCCTGACCCTCTTAAGGAAAATTGGATGATTTGTGGTAGCAGTTTTTCTGTCCCCTCTGTGAATTCTGAACCTTCAAGTATAAGCAGTGTATTCACACAGTCCCATTACAAACCCCATCCCTCTTGCAATGCTGGAATAACAAACACACACCCATATGTGAAAATAAACTCTTGCTGCAGTGACCTTCCTCCTCAGTCTAATGGTGTGAAGGAGTTTGTAGCCATTTTAGAAAAAAAAAAAAAGAGCCAGATAAAGAATGGACTAATTTGATGTTCAGTGTTTCACCATGAGCAGAATATATGCTTTAATGAGCACATTACATGCACCAGGGACATGTTACTGGGAAGCAGGGGATAAAGAGTAGAGGGGAAAATAATTAAACAGTGAGCTTTATAATGAGGAAACTCTGTTCATGCAACATTAAGCGGCCTAATTTTCAAATGCTAAGCAAAGACATGTTCCTTGGGCTTCAGGAGGACTTGCTGGCAAGCACCACCTTGAAAACAAGGGCAAGGGATCACAGGTATCACACCTCTGTTAGGTCCAGGCCACAGGGACTGATGCTGTTCCAAAGTCACCTGTCCACACTTCACACAGACGTGTCCAACAGGGTTGAATACAGGATTGCACCCTGTAGTTCTTATTCTACAAGGAGGATCCTTAGAGTTGTAAAATATCCCAGCATTCATAATGTGTGTATGATGAACATTACAACTGAATTCTACCAGTCTGGCCTTGGTTTTCTGTAGGTATTGCATCTGTTAGACCACAAATGTACAACCTCAGCTAAGGGCAGTGAGCACATGGAGACTTAGAGGGGCTGTTTGCACAAGGAAAGCTACTGGGAAAGGGGAAAACCTTTCTCACTGGGTTCAGACACTGACAGGATGAACCAATAAACCATATTCCTGACTGTTACCAGTTCTCTCAAGGCCTGGAAGGTCAGGAACATTCATTTACTGGCACTGTCACTTCCAGATAGTGTTGCAGCATCAATTACTCCAGCATAATAGCCCATCAGTCAGAGAGCAACTCTGCTGGGCCACAGGCTCCCCAGCACTCTTTGCACATGGACACTGCACGTTGTTACTCACTCTCATGCCTAATTCGATGTTTTCTCCTCCATAGACCTCCATGCCAGGGTCAAGCAGGCCAATCTCACCAAAATACTCTCGGTCCACCACAAAAGAGCATCCAATCATGGCTGGTGTCCTGCATGGAGAGATTAAAGCAAAAAAGTTAAGCCATTGATTAACTATTACAGACTCCACCTTGCAACAAAGTTACACACATTAAACAGTTCTTAATCTTCAAGTTTACAGTCTACTTTTATGCAAATTTACCTATTAGCATCAATCACATGGCACTTCGTGTATGCAAGAAATTCCAGTACTTCTCTATTTGGTGCTGTAATTTTTTAAGACTTTCTGTTGAATCATTCTGTAGTTAGAAGTGGTCTGAAAGCTCTACAAAAACCACACAGGGTCCTGGATACTCCCAGCTGGGCACTTCCATCCTCTGTTGATGCATATATTTATACACCAGGATCTTTGCATTTATAAATTCAAGTTATTTGACAAAAGGCACCTTCCTGATTACATTTCCCAGAGCCAAGCATGGTCATTTTCCCCCCTAAAAAATCTAAGAGCTCTCCTGTACACAGGATGAGACATATCCTAAATACACCTTGATTTCACATCTTGTACCACTGAAAAGCGTATCAGGCTAACAAGGAATAAATTTGGTCTAGGAATTAAAATAAAAGAAGGTAAAACCAAGGTAAGGAAATTCAGTACCTTTGCAATGAAATAAGCCTTGGAGGGAATATTTCAGGTATATTTTTTAAGTTTTACCCATGATAAAAGAGGGAAGGAGATGGGGGGAAGAAACACACCACTTTCTGAATTTTCTTTTTCATGTATTTCAGGATAAACACAGGCTTCACTGGATCAAGGCATCACTCCTTTGCAAAACTGAGATGCTAGTTTGGGCTTAGACTCATTCTTTTTCCAGCCCTGCCTCCTCCACAAAAATCCTCTGGAGGCAGCTCCTTACAGGAGTAGGATGCTCCCATGAGGGCATCTCCTCCCTTTCTAATGAGGAATGGTACTGGCAGGCTTTGCAAACTGCTCTCAGGTGCTGGAATCTCTCTCTCTGGGGGATGGATTTCTGCAGCTGTAGGCTCTGTCCATTAAAACATTGAGTTGTTAATTGAACGGGGGTGGGAAATACATTTTAGATGCAACTACATAATCATCACTCACAGACAAATGCCACTGAGGACTGTCTTTGCAACTCCCTCTCTCCCTGCTAGGGTTTATTTCTTCTCATTATATATATTCAAATATAGACTTCACAAGTCTTCACAGCATTTTCAGAAAAAAAAAGAAAATGTTTTCAGGAGTGAGCAACAACAGCAGAATAGTGACAGAAGGAACTCCATCCAGCTTTTATAATTTTATACTGGACTATGGTGTTACACTGAGATATCACAAACACTTGTCAAAAAACATTCTTGAAAAAAGCTCAAGGCCCTCAGCTGGCATTAGAACTGGGTTTTTCCGGTATCTGAAATACTCTAGTACATCCACTGCTTTTAGTGCAGTGCAGCACACTTACTTTGAAAGCTAGAAATGGCCACAAGAGCAAAAGCAGCTGTGTTAGCACCTCTTACCACTGCTCACTGCCCAAGGGGCAGCACGTGAGAAGGTGAGTGCCCTCAGCACTTCACAGCTTCAGAGCACAACATAATAACCTGCTTTATATAAAACAACATTTCCCTTAATCATGCACTCTCTAGTAAAACAGAGACACTTCTAGAAGGAGAAAACAGCAACTAGAAGTGCACTATTTTTTACCAACACCTCAAAGGTGTTGTGAAAGTTAATTGATCTGTGGACTATTCTCTGACACAATGGAGGATGTTATAAGCATGAATTATAATCAACAGCAGCACTCAAAGGATAATGCGGGAAACACAGCAGAATGGGTTTTGCAGATAAAAGCTTAAAATGCAGCCTAGAATTGTATTGATTCTGCACTGGAGAAAGATACAGCATAGTCAGTTTGGGGGAATTACCTGATAACACTGCTGTAGCAAGGGAGGCATGAGAGAAACATTGCTCTGGGAAATGCCCTGGGAAAGGGAGGAAGCACAGAGAGGTTTCTGGTGGTGAACTCTCCCCCCCTGCCTGTGGCAGCAGGAAGAGAGGCCCTGTGAGGGGAGGGCAGTGCCTGCCATGGGACAGGGCACAGGGAACAGAGGGCACATTGGCCAGGGAAGAAAGGCATTTGCTCCAGGTGTGAGTCAGGACTATTTTGTGTCAGTGAGATCCCCAGGAGCACAGCTCTAATTCCAGCAGGTGCTGACACCCATTTCTCCAGCCAGGTGCATCCCCCTCCTTCCCCTTACTGAAGGGAGATGCCTGAGGACTTCATCAAGAACCAGTGAAGGAGAAAGGGATGGGGACTAAGCTGCACGTGATACAGTCAGTCTTCCTCTGCCTCATGCATCTTTCTCTCCTGCCTTAAGGTCAGCATATATTTATACATATATATTTATATATATACATATGTGCACAATGCAATCAGGTCACATTTGAAACAGTTTCCCAAGCAGCCAACTGCAATTTTCAGGAAAAGTGACAAACGCTCTCAATAAGTACATAAATTCAAATACAAATAGCACCATAAATAAATACATAAGCATAAATGTATATATACAGGCATAAGGAGAGAGACAAGGAGTTTCAAATGACACATCACACATCATAGCTCTGAGTGTTCCACCTCTCCCAGCAGGATGTTTCTTTGATTCAGGTTCTCAAGCAGCACCTCAGCCCTGGTCTGACATGTAAGTGGGGAAACCTCCATGGTACCTGCATAAATATTTCTGGTTTTCTTACAACTCATGTCTTCTGTAAGGAAGAGTCACACCAGGCCCTGAGAATAGAACTCAAGGACAGATTTGCTGTTCAGGAGACAGGAAGAAAATGACAAGCTAATGCTCATCTAGAATAATTCTCTGATGCCCTATGGAAGTAAATTTTTTGGAACAGGCAGGACACGCATCAGAACCTTGACAAATAAAAGTGAAACTGCTCTGTTACAGGCTCCTGTGAGCCAGAAACTGAAAAGATGGCTGTAAGCAGCCAATAAACTCTCACCAGTTTTATTATTACATGGCAGCATGGTTTATCAAGAAAGACTTTACCTCTTAAGCTCAGGTACACAGGTGGATTTTTTCCCAGAGCAGGGAGGGCCCAGATTGGCGTCATCAGTATTGTTATTGCAGACCAGCATGGGGCCTGACATGCACGTGAGATGGGCACACACACCCCCAGACACAGGAGGCAGCACAAAACATTTCACTGTGGGCACATCAAACTCTAATTCATGTCCATGAGCAAGGCACTGGTGCTTTCTGGAGCAGCTGATGCAGTGCATGTACATCCACATCCCTACTGGTACCAAGCTATGGCATATTAAAGCAGTAAGTGAGAACATAAGCAACAATGAAATGCACCACTGCTGCTGGAGGAAGATAAAATGGAAAGCTGTGCAGCACATGGCTGGGTGAGGCTGACTAATGACTCTGATGTTAGTGGCTGCTGATCAAGAAATCAAATGCAGAGCAGTCCATCATAATCACGGCAGGTGAGGGAAGGCAAGTCAGAGCCAGAGCTCAGAATACCAGAAACCTTCCTCGCTGTTCCAAAACCCAGAAAAAAAAAATACAGCATGCATTAAAAACCCCAGCTTGTTTCAATGCATAGTCAAATTCATTAGAAGCCCTCTGAAATAGGATCCTTTGTTACACAGTTTGTTGCCAGATGATAAGGACGTTTTGGGGCAGCATGCTCGCAGGAACACAAATGGAAAATGACGTGATGGACACAGCGTGTCAAAATAACAATCCTCATTTAAATCCTCACGTTACAGACATCTTACATCTCAAATGTCAAATGTGTAAAATGGATTGCCTGCAGAAGCCAACTCGGGGAACATCAATTGTTCTGAAGTTCAGAGTATTAGCGTAGGGGGAAAAAAAGACCCAACTTCAAAGCACAGAAATCAGAAATCTTTACAAAATCTGACAGTTTGTTCTTGCTATTTCTTTACCTTTGTTAGCACTTCAAGGCCACGTCCCCTTTGTCACTTAGCTCACAACAGCTGATGTGACACTTTAGGGTGCACACTTGACATGGCTGCCCATGAATGCAGGACACTGGTGTGAGGGACAGTTCCTGCTCTTTCCTAGCAAGGCTGATTAGAATCACACCACTGACAGTGTTCAAGAAATTAGAGGATCAGGCTTCAAAGAGAAAAATTCTTAGGAAAAAGCACATCTGTTGTGCAGTCCCAGAGGAAAACAGGAATTACACCCTGCTTTCCAAATGCCTCACCTAATTCCACACATTGATGATATTTATTCATACAGTGCAAACATGAGAAATGCCAGGGCTGTGATCCTCACTGATACCAGGGTACACATGTTCTTTAATGCTGAAAATCTTTAATCCCTTAGGAGATCTGGCAGGAAGTATTTAGCTACACCAAGCACAAAACCAGTCACAGGGTTATTTGTTATCAGCCTTTTCTTTCACTAAACACATGGAGAGGCACAAACCAAACCCACTACTTGCTGAAAACAGTGTCAAACAAAGCCTCAAGAGGGACTAAATGAACTTGAAGTTTTCATGCTGATGAGCAGCTTTGTAATCTTATGAATGCACATGGATTCAAACACCATCAAAGTGCACCCATTTCTATGTCTTGCAAAGTGGACAGAAACAGGAATCATGGTTGCAACATGTGGTTTGGAAAGCTGGTTACAAAACCAAAACCAAAACCAAACCAAGAGTCACATCTGAGATTTTTTAAAAGTTTGCTTACTAGCCTGACTTTGCCTTCCATTTGAAAACACATTTTAAATATTCCACAGCTACTAAGTTCCCACTATGAGTGCTTTAAAATCTCAATTCTAAGGACAGGCTTCATGATTGTTTTCATCAATAACACTCACACTGTCACTCTTTCCATTACCATAATTACACTGGCATCTCACTTAAAAGCCACAGAATTGCATATTTCCACAGGCAGGAACAACACAGCAGCCAAATGCTTTAGCAAATCCTTCCAGGTGCTACAGCTTCAGTGTGGCCATAAAGTGGATGCTCTGCTCTCCTAAATCCCTGTCTTCAAAGAACTTGTGCCCAGGAAGACACAGAAGTGTTCATGGTTCCATGTGGATGTCTCTGCATTTTAGGGCATGGAATTCTTAACTTGCAGAAGAGATCCTTAGGCAGTTGCAGTGTGTCCTGATATTTGCCAGCAAGGGTTGGGCGTTTTCCTCCTTCTGCAGCTTGTCTCACCTGTCTCTGGGCAGTTTATGTGCTGTTGAATTGGAGGGTTTCTTCATGTGGGTTCAGAATAAAATCACTGCTCTTGGGAGCCAGTTACTCATGTGCATCAGATTTTAACACAGCTCAGTGCCTGAGTTTGGCTATGCTCACTTCTGTGTCAGTCCAACTCAGTTCCAGCCTGACACCAGCAAGAGCCTGAATGTAAATCTGAGGGAAGTCCATGGTAAATCAGGCCCTTTATTGCTGAGGTTTAACCTCTTAGTTCAGTCTTACCTGTCATGTGATCATTGTCTCCAGAACAGAAGATACTCAAATACTGGAGCAATCCATGGGAAGATTACTACAGTGATTTCACATATAAACTGTGAGTCATGAAGTGTGCAAAACCTTTCAGGAATGAAAGCTTTAGATGATTAATTTTCCTTTATCAATAAACTTTCTCAGGGCTGTGTGAAACAGGTATAAAACATCTGCACTTTTAAAACAATGTGAGGTGAGCAGGGCATGTTATCGAGGAAAACTGATTTCCTAAGTAATTACTTCCCTGCTTATTGAGGTGCCAAGCCAAGCAAAAGGTCAGTGATGATGGACTGTGCTGTCCTGTAGTAAATAAGGTTAATATTACTGTATAGCTCTGTTTTGCAGTCACAGAGCATGAGAATGAACCTGAGTACAATTTGCAACACTTGCTCAAACACAGATTAAAATATTACTCTGCATGAGGGAAGGATCCTGTGAGGTGGTCCCATCCCACCGATCACTTAGAAATGGGATCAGTGTGTCAGTGTCTTTTCACTTCCAAAAGATCACTGGCACTTTTTTCAGGTGGGTGTGGTGTTGGAAGTGCTTGGATGAACTTGTCAGGATCTGACAACTCAAGCTTTTGCACCAGAAGGGAAGAACATCAGCTCCCCTGCCAGAGCCCATCTGGGACCATGCAGGAGAGTTTTAGCTTACTTTAAGATGAAGCTGATATACACAAAAATGAAGATGACTTTAAGCTGGTAATTTGTGCCTTTCTTAAGAAGTCTTAAAAATAAGAGCATCCTAAAGTGCATACTTAGGCTTCACATTTCTAGCATTTATTTCTAGAGTTGGTAACAACAGTACCCTTAACCCAGTAAAATATGTCCCAGAGGAGCTGTTAGACAAGCATCTGCACTGGAGATGAAAGTCTAGGAGATGTGAATTTTCAAATGGAGAGGAGAGCCCTTTTCACATCAGCACATCAGTTCCAGTTTTCCCACTGTAACAATTCTCAGAAACACCTTCCCAATTCCTGTAACAGCATTTCCTTAGAAAATTCCATTGCTGTAATGTAAAATGTTCTCGTATAGGGAAAAGTAAATTGACACACTGACCACACATCTGGGTTAATTTTAAAATTCAACCAGTAGGAAAACTCTGATTATGTGCTCACATCTCAAAAAAAAAAAAAAAAAAACCCGCCAAAAAAACACCCCCAACCCCAAACAAACAAACAAACAAACAAAAGAAACTAAAAAAAAACCACAAAGAAAAGAAAAAAGATCAGCTCTCAAACACAGCTCCTAGTGGTGTTCCTGGGAAGCTGTGGTTTGGACTGATGAGCAAGACTGCTGCCCACAGAACAGGAGTGAAACCAGCCACTTTGTAATCACACACACAATTACCTTTGTTTCTCATACACACAATGGTGCACTGGAAAATAAAAGGTTAGATGAAAAGGAAAATGGATGAAAAGGATTCTGCTATCCTACTAATGGCCAGAACATGTGCTTGAAGCACACACTCAGAGCCAGAGTACTTGTGTACATTGTGGGGCAGCTCTGAGAGGCAGCACACACATCCACAGCTTTGCAGAGCCATCAGTTTTCTCCAGTCTCATTTTGTTTCTCCTGCACAAAGCCTGTAGCCTCGTTCACCTGAATTCCCCCTCGGCAGACAGCCGAGATGGAAACATCGCTGAGCCCAAAGTGACAGCACAGGGGGGATTTACCTGATGGGAGCTGACTCATCCCCTTTATCAAGCCAGTCCTGTGGTGGGATTATGTACATGCACCAGAGTCCCCAGTTGTAGCCGTGGGCTGCGTTGGCGTATTGCTGCACCTCAAAAGTGTTGTACTTGATGTTGTCAATGGCGGGCAGGATGATCCGCTTGCGATCCTCCTTGATCCGGGTAAGCGCAGGTTCCACCCTGAGAGCAAGGAAAACAGCACAATGTTTTACAGCCACACAGTAATCCCAGGTCCTGCTTTGCAGGCTGATAAAAATGAGGTTCTCTAATCCTGTGAGCATCAGCCCAGCGTGAATGGGAAAGGCAGAGAGGGACAGGGCACGGACCGCAGCCGTGCGCTGCCGGGACTGCAGCTGGGGTGGGATGCTGCAGACAGCACCTGCACAAGAATTATCACCTCTGTGAAGCTGGGCCAGAGTCTAACTACACACAATATGACCAAGCACTTATTCTGAGGCCTGGAGACTGTTAATTCATTTCGCAATGGACAAATGTTGAGACACACCATCACCACCAGCAGCTAAATGATCTCCTACTGGCTACACCACCAGGATTCCTGGTAGCAATTAAATACTGGCTGACATGGCCTGAAAACTAAACACACACCAGGGGCTGCAAGAATCTGAAGGTTAGTCAAAGGTTTTAATCCTGTTTCCCAAGACTGACCCCATCACATCTAGTTTGAATGACAAATGTGGCTGCATTATGCCTTCTAAAACCTCTTCGGTGATGAGAAGATTTCAGGTGCCAGATGGTGCAAAAGCAGTGAACTGCAGGAAATGTTCCATCATTTCAAAAGGCTTTAAAACATCAATGTGCTTTACACAGAAGCTACATCCCAAAAGGAAAGTAAAAAGCTTCAGTGCAAACACTCATTTCTGACCAAGGTAGTCTGAGTTTGCTATGAATTTACAGAGAAACTGATCCAAAGAGGTAGCAGACTTACAGAAGGGTGGAAATAATTCCTCAAAGCAGTATTAGAAAGAGCCACTGGTTCACTCCTTTGTAAGTGTGTTTCCCCTTGAAATGTGCTTTGAAGATTTTGCAGAGCTCTCACATGGATCTTTAAGGGAATGGTGGTTTGCTGCGACTCACAGAGGTAGGAGGATTTGAACACTGATCTTTTCTCACTTCTTTTTTGCTATTGGTGAGAAGGCAATTGCTCCTTTGTGGTTTCAAGTTTGTTACCTCAGATTTTGTTTGTTATATTCAGTTTGTTATCATGATTTTTCCTGTGTAGGCCAACAGAAGATACTGTAAATGGCTCAGACTCTCAATTTGTATGGGTTTTAGGCCACGCTTGTGCACCCCCATAGAGCCAGTATGACCTACCAGATCTGGATAAGCCACTTCCATGATTAGTATGAGATTATATTTATGAGATTAAGTGTTTTAAAAACCAGTCAGTGGGTAGCAGAAAATCTCTTGCAAATCCAACAAGGCAGGGAAAAATGCAGAAAAGCTGAATCTGCTTTGTTCTTTTCATCACGTTATCTCTGCTCAGCAGCAGAAGAAAATACAGAATGATGGACATGCCATCACTAATCTGGTGACTCCTTGCATGGACACAGTAGCCCTTGGGCATAAAGCTCTCTTACTCCCTCTAAACTCTGAAACAAAGGATTTCAAAATACAAGACAACAGTTACAGGTGTCACTACTGTTTGCCTGACTCTCATGGCATGAACAAATTTATTATGTTTGGGTCTGATTTCCAGATCTTCCCTGCAAAGCAGGAAAGCTGCATGCATGCCTTCTGAAGCAGAAATTTGTGAATAGGTTTCCTTTGTAAGAATCAAACTGTCATTCACTACTGTCTGATTCTGGAAACAGGTTTTTGACAAACAAGGAAAGACTGGGAGTTTTCCAAACTACTTTTATCTCTCTTGGTGGGAAATCTTTGGTCACCAAATCCTCAAGTTCTCAATTAATGTCATGTTTACGCTGACACAAAGCAAGACTGTTTAACCATCATACTCAAAACTATCCTGGAGGTTCCATGTCCCTTGTACAGTTCCCCCAGGGGAGCTCATTTTTCAAGTATTTTACTTTGTAGGGTAGATTGAGATTATGTAATGGAAAAGCTGAAAGAAGATAAGGAATTCTTCTCCCTTAATGTCAGATATCTGCAATGGACCCCCCACATGCATGGTAATTGCTCAAACTTTCATTCTCAGCAGAGAGGCACAGGCTGGCACTTTTATAGTCAGATGCTTCTCATAACGATGTAGACACTGAAACTGGGTGAGATTCATAATGTTCCAGAGAAGCCTATTTTGAATATAAAGGGAATTTAGCCTGCTACTTTGCAAGACATCTCTAAAATTGGACTGCTCAATTGTATCCCAAATAATGGTTAGAGAAATAATGTGAAGAAAATATTCAACAGTCACACTGGCTTTCAGCCCTTGATCATATTTGTGATTGTGTTAAACCAATACTTGAGTCTTGGAAATGCTAACCTGGATCCTCATTTTCTTCTTTACATGAAGAACAATTCATTCCCAGCTCTGGTGCTGCTCTCACACAAACTATCACCAAACTATTCCTGTCACTCTGCACCTGAAGAATTTCTGTGTTTTCCCATTTGTGTGGCTCGCATTTATTACTCACCTGACATGGTGTTTTGTATCTGAATGGCACAAGGGGGGGATCTCTGGAGTGTAATACAACAGTTGGGGTCAAAGTACATGATGAAATTCCATTAATCTCTATCAACCTATTAATGTGAAATCACAGATTCTGAACTTTCCTGAAATCTGAGGCATCTGTAAGCTGTTCATGTGATGGAAGTTCTGTTTAAGCTCCCTGCACTCAAGAAATGTAAATATTTAAGATATTACTGCTTCAACAAGAGCTGATTTCTGACAGATGAAGCCAAGTGCCATGCTGGGGTTATGGAGTCAATTAGTATGAAAGCAACTGCTGGAACTTCATCTTCTAAACCTCCCATCTCACCCACGGAGGTGATTTCCCAGTTCTCTTGGTATCCAGATGTGTGGAAATCACACCCCTGCATCTATTAGGAACAGGAAACATTCAGTATCTGGACAGACTGCACAGCTACCTAACTTCCAAAATATTTTCCCACCCACAAGTAAGAAAGTAGGCTCTGAGTCACAGATAGAAAAAGAAAATCCAGGACAGAGCTGCTCTCTTAGCAAAAATGCAGAATGGAGATCCTTTTAATTAAACATTGCATACCTGAGAGATTTCACAGCCTGTCCTGCTCTATAAAAGACAGCAGAGAGAGCAATGGGGTATTCAGAGGCTCAGCCCAAGCTCATCTCTGTGAGATCTGCAGGAACACTCAAATCTCAGATCCTGCCAGTGCCCTCTCACTGCCAACACTACTTGTGGGCTATTTTTCTGCCTGCCAAGATCCCCAGGTAATGGCCAATAAAGAAGGACTGTGAGTTTGAACAGGACTGGGCAATGCACGTGTTTGCACTGCTTATCTTGAGTAATCCATGGAATATGAGGGGGTTTCATTGCTATTCATGGCTGGCAAAGCCCAGCCTCAGAGCTGCTCTACAAGACTGAGCTGAGCTGCACATTCATCAAATCCTTTGTCAATTTTCCTGGCCACTCTGGCTTTATGTAATTGCTTCAGGTTTTTAAGAGAATTATGATTAAATCTTTCCAAGTAATTTCTACATTTTTTTCCTAATTTCAAACTGCTACAGTATTGTGTAGATTTACCCATCCTCTTTATAGACACCAGCATTCTTTCCATGGTTCTTTTTTTTTTTTTTCCCCCCCACTTCTTTCTGCTGCCCATCTGCAGAAGTCAGGTGCTTCTTACAGCTCACAGGACTGAAAGGATAAGAGGGGAAAAGGTTGCTGAAGTCCAATATGTCCATCACACTGAGCTGATGAGCTGCAATATGTGCTTGGAGTATTGCCTTTCCACATGGCCATCACTGGCAGCAAGGCAGGATTCAGCCCTGCCTGATTAGGTGCATAAGCCAGATGTGACTTTTGGGATCCATCTCCATTTTTCATAGGTGCAAAAATATTAAGTTCCTAGTTTGCATCTGAGTCAAGGTACTTTATGAGCAAAGAGCAGCATGCATTGTTAGCAAGTTATTTACTGGAGCAAGAGGGAAAGTTCTCCCAGGCATGTTCATAGACATGATGCATTTCAGTAAACTAAATATAATCAAAAGATTCTGCTTTGAAGGTAGTGCTTCACATCATCCAGTTTTTTTACACTTAATAAAAACCAAGCAGACAATTTGGACTGGAATTTGAGTGACATATGAAGATCCTCTCTCTTCCATCCTCTCTAAAACTACAAATTTGTCAGTGTCCTCCTCTCTCTCTGAATAGATTGTTGGTGAATGGATAAAACCAGAAGAGAAAGGACATTAAATTTAGTTCTCTTATAGACTCTACTAGGCTAAAGGGTATATTCACTTCAATTTTATTCACTTTGATTTGTCCAAGTCTGCTGAGCACATCACTGAACAGCACATGCATTCAATGCTTTTGCTTACCAGCAGAAAGATTTCTTCATTAACAGCGGATTTTCCAAGGTGTTGAGCACCCATGATGACTTTATTGGGAGTTCCAGCAATGCTGGTTCTGTGGGATTCAAAGAGTAAATGCTCCCAAGATAAACAGTGGAGGTAGAAAAAGAGTTGGAAGGCAGAATTTAAGCCAGAGTACAGAACAAGCCTGTAAGAAGATTGAGAGCAAAGGCAGGGGCCATACTGTGATCACACAGACCTCTCTAATCCCATTGTAAGTCTATCTCTGAACATATATGCATTCTGTATTTAACACTGGTTTGATTCAGAGCAGCTCAAACCCCACAGGAAACCAGAGCAAACAAAAACTCTGTGTTGTCTTACATTCTTATCAGATTGCTGGAGAATTCATGCCAAAGGGAAAGCCTGATTTTTCACAATGCTAAAAAGAACAGCTTCTTCCAGATAAAAAACAGATTAAAAGAAGTTAGTAATGAGCTCCTCAGTGCACATGATTATATAATTCACCTTTTTAAATATGTAAAAACACCTGCTGACTTCAAGCAGACTTTTAAAGAGGCACAACTTTGGAATAAGTGCACTCAATCCAAGGGAATCCATATGCATGCCCCAGGCCAGATCCTTTGCTGCCCAACTCTGCCACTTCAATGGCCTTCACAACATCAGGGATGCTTTGCTAACATGCAGCATCTGAGAGGCAAACATTGCCTTCCAGGTCTTGTCAATGAATTCCTCTCCGCAGCCCAAATGTCACTTTTCCTAAATTTGTTCAAAAGTAAATCCTTTCCTAATGTCAGGAATTGCACTGGGAATGTCTGCCCCATCCAAGGTGGGTACCCAAGTACCCTGATGTCTGGGTTCTTTTGAGATAAACATACCTCTTTTTTTTTTTCTTCTCCACCGTCACTACACTACTTTTTACTCCAATAACAAATGAAGAACTAACATTAAGAAAAATCCAACCTTCTTTTTCCTGCTTTCACAGATCAGAATTTCCTGTTCTTGCAGGCAGTTAGGGAAGAGTCTTTATAAGACATAAATGAAAGACAACATGGTCTCATCTGCTAGATTTTATGGCTCAGTGGGTTTAACACCGTATTTTACTCTGGCTCTACCACTGTCAGGTACCACAAAGTATAAACTTAACAGTGAATCCTAAGGAAAAAGAAAGCTGTGTAAACTGAAAGCTTATTTTGAATGATTTTACATGCTACCTCACATTTCACTGACAATATACATTTATCAGATGCAGACAAGCAGATCTACTGACATACATAATTCTTCACTGAGGCCATCTGCAGAATATTTAATGAGGAATGCCTTTCCTGTAAATAAGTGTTCAGAGAACTGAAAAAGTAATAAATATCATTCTCCCTTCCTCGGTCTCTAAGAGAAGAGAGAACTTCCCCATCTGTCCTGCCTGACATCTCTATCAGCATCCCTGTGTGCCCAGGGAAGTTTCAGAGCCACAGTCCCCAGCTGGAACAGAGGGAACCAACTCCTGCTGGAGAGTTAAAGGTCAGTTCTTTGGCTGCCAAACCTCAATGGCTCTTTTGTGCACCACTGAAAAGCGACAAGGATGCTTCAGTGAACATTCTGGGTTGTTGAGGCAGATGAACAGTTGAAGCTGCTTTTCTGGGACATCCTCTGCATGCAGGCTGGGACTGTCCCATGGATCCCAAAGGCCCACATGGCTTTTGTTGCATGCCCCATTCAGATTATACTGGTTTTGCTACCTAAAACATGTGTTCTATTAAGTTACCAAAGTGAACCTAAGGCTTTGGATGAGGAAAAACTGTGGACAAACACATGTTCTCCCCTTTTCATTTGGGTTTCCTAGGTCAGCCTTGGCCTGGTCCCAGGGATGCTGCCATGAGCCATGTCCTGAGCACGAGAGGTGTGCCTGGATGCTCCAGAGGGGAGACACTGCACTGGAGAAGGACTGCAAAGGTAATTTCACCTTCACCACTTCTCTCATTTAGAAGGAAAGAGCCACCTGGACCTTGTCGTGTCCCCAGAGAGCCACCTGAGCTTGAAAATGGGGGACAGGGAGTTTATCTGCAGGTAGAGACTGGCTTCTAGTACATTGCATGAAAATGTTCCAGGGAGCTTTCAGGGGGAAAAAGACCCTGTGGCTTTGCCCCAAAAAAGCTCAACCACGTCTCTGTTACAGGGTACTTGGGATAACCAAAGCCAGTAGATTAGAAGAAATCAACTTCCTTTCTCTTTTACACACCTCTTTGAGAATCCATTGTTTACTGAATTACACCTTACATAGAAAGAAGCATCTGCAAAGTACCATCCATAGACGTAGGGATCTTGATATTTAGCTCTTCTTAGTTCATGAAAACACCAGTTTTGTATATTTTTAAAACACTGACAACTTCAGGGATAATCCATAAAGATGGGACATGTGTGACACAATCTGATGGAAACTCAACTTATATTTCACGTTCTCTTTCTCATGTCAGGCTCTGTCTGGCTGGTATGTTGAAATCTTTTGATTAAATCCTCTTACTTCACTGCTTCTTTATTGATACTCGCCCTTTGTCTGGCAAAATTTTAATTACTACAGGACTGCATAACTCCATTCAGTGCTCTGATAATACCTCTGTGATAGGAGCAAAAGCAATTCCTAAGATAGAATGCAACTATAATACTCTATCATTATGTCTTCTTTTATGGCTCCTAGCACCCTCTTTATGGCTGCTAATATATTGTGGTTTCTGCCTTTCAGGTACTGATCTCTGCTCTCCTTCACTCAATGTGTCCTTTTTCTCACCCAGAGAATTAACACCTTATCTCTGTAATCTCTTTCCTGCTCCCAGACATAATGTAGGGAAGGTATCTTCTCCTTGTCGTGTTATTCTTTCCCATCTCTCAAAGACAGGAGTTTATGCAATGCTCTGCATGTTCTGCAACACAATCAGCAGCCAGGGTGTGCTCTCAGTGTTACTGGGGGTGGATTCAGGCACGCTGGGTGGACCTAACCCAGAAGTCAGAGCAGGAATGCTGTAATCTTCAGAGGACTGAAGGAAAACTGAACTAAACAAGCTTAAATATACCCACAGAGAGGAAGGCACAGGAGCTTACCTCCCTCTTGGTTCTGCTGGGTTGCTGAGTCCCATTGACATCAAGCAACCATTAAAAACAGATCAGGTTCTACTACAACAGGACAGTAAAAGTTTACATATGAAATGTACACATATATCACCCTATAATTCTAATTTAAAATTCAATTTGAGAATTAATAGCAATGGCCTCCCTTTCAGGCAGTCTTCTCCACTTCCACTCTCACAGCAGCTGTATTGGCTCACACTATCAAAAGCCTTAAGGGGAACAGGTCAGTCGAAAATCACTGCTCTGAGATAACATATTTCTACACCTGAGAAGCCAAAAAGCAGCAATTAAGCACAGCAAAATAAATAATTCAATAGCTAATTTGACCTGCCAGGTTGTAGAGTATTTTTTTTATATGTTACCACATTGTAATTTAGTTTAGAAGAAGTGTCCCTGGAGAGCAATGCTGTGAGAGCCCATAAAATGCTATAGTATCATATCAGGCAAAAAGCCATCTGTAAATGGGCCACTATTGTTTAAAGAAGTTTTTTTCTTGTCAATCCTGCATATTTCATGAGAAAGTGATGAAGTCCTCCTTTGATTCTTTATGAATTAATCTGCCAACTGATTCGGCAGGTAAAGCAGCCATAGATTGGGAAACTAAATTGCACTGCAGGCACTTGACTTTTAGAGGGAACACAAACCAAACAGAAAGCTAATGCTCTTTTCTGTGGCAAAGGAATTGGCTTCTTTTTAATTGCCTCACAAATAATCCATAGACAGCTTTTAGTGGGAGCAATCCATGTGGCCTCTGAACACATAAATAAGCATTGAAAATGGGGGGAAATATTCATGCAAGGTGCAATTCAGTAGGAGAATAGAACAGCAGAGCTTTAACAAGAGACTCCCACCTGACTCCTGAATTTATAGGGCTGTGGAGTGGGGGCAGTGCTAACCTGGTGGGAAAAAATAGAGCAGTCCAGATGGAAGGACTTCAGTTCCTCCCAGTCAAAGGAGATGAGATGAAAATGGAGACGACAGGCAACCACATGTGCACAGGTGGGAAGAACTAAAACTAGGAGGAAGTGGGGGGAGCAGGGTTTGAGATGGCTCTGAGCAGCCACAAAGGCCGAGTGGGACATAAAGAGAAATACCAGGAGGGAACACTCCCAGCCCACAGGTGCAGATCTGAAAGGAAGGGATACAGGATGCTCCTGGAGCAGGTTTGCTGCCCCCATTGATCCACTGAGTGCCCCACAGCAGGGGCAGAGAATGGCCCAGCAGAACAGCTGAGACCTCAGAGCTCTGTTGGAAAGAGAGTCCACCAGGCAGGGGACAGAAAACACAAACCTTTTATCTTGCATATACACATTCTCATTTGCTGAGCAGTCCAGGTTCTTGCTGTGCTGATTTCAACCCCTTCTGACATTAATGTAAAGCAGTACAGTAAAAAAAACCCAATCCTAACAAACCCCAAAGCAACCACAAAGCCTTTCCTGCTTACTGACACTATTGCTGAGCTTCCCTGGGTACAGTACATCAGTCAGATCTCCATGTCTTATAAAATGATAACAAGATAAAAACCTGCAGGACAAGCACTGGGGACAGCACCCAGAGCATGCTTTCCCCAGTCCCTGATCCTGTCCCATAGCTGATATTACCCTAGATGAATGTTTGAAAAAAATTTGAAAGATCTACTTGCTTTAAAAGCAAATAAATAAACAAACCCCTAAGCTTCTAAAAAATTACTACAGCTGCTATTATAGCCTAACATAGTCCTAAGGAAAAAAAATAGGATGAACATAAAGCAGGTGCACTACAAGACTTATTTTATTGCATCTTCCATTTTATAAAGATATTCATGAACATATAAAAATAAACACTCTACTCCTTTGCAATTAAGTTTCTCTCTAGTTGTAAGTACAGCTATTTTTAGTTCTAATTTGAGGATATCTCCCAGAATTGCAGAGCATAATCATTTCCACCATAACTCTGCATCATCATTATCAAATGACAGCCTATGTTTGGAAAATGCACGTTTTACATGCCGAAGGTCCCAGAAGCGTTTCTGCATCTGATGGCACAGATCAGCTCCTATGGCCCCGACTTCCAGTTATGCCAAATAATGTCCACCAAGTGGTGCTACAAAGGTTTAGTCCAAATGCAGTTCTGGCCCATTAAACCAAAAGGGGATGGAGAAAGGCATGCTAATTTCAAGCCCTATTAAAACAGCACAGGCAATAATTTAATGTTTCCCTCAAATGTAAATGCGAGAAAATTTATGAGGAAATCAGATTGGTATTCAAGTTTCCAAGAAGAAATGATAGAAAATGACAAGGAAGTAAAAAAAGCACTTGAAATCCTCCAGCCCAGAGCCTCCTTAATGGTGTCTCCCCATCTGACTGCTTTGGGATTTCACATCCATTGTGGCTCCAATTACTTCTCTCTCCACTGAGCTGTGCTCGACCAGGCACAACAGCTTTTTTATGGGTCTTGCAGTCATTGCAGGAGCTTGTCAGCAATGTTGCAATAATCAGGAACACAGTTCAGGAGTAATTGGTGACGTGATGACAGCAGCCTGCAGCTCCTCAACCCTGCAGCTGAGCAAAGCCCTCCCGCAGCCCAGAAGCCCCAGGGCAGTGTCCCAGTGACACTGTCCCTCTGGGTGATGCCTTGGGAAGGCTGACCTGAAACAGAGACTGGGCAGAGCTAGTGAATAAAGTAGGTATTTGTTGAAAGACCTCTAGGAAATGCCTTGGGCAGGGCAGCACAGGGCCTGGCCACGTCTACACCCAAGGTGGACCCAAAATGGTCACAAAATGGATGGTTAGTCATGAGGTCTCACACTTTTATAAGTTTCAGTCCGTGGGCATATTGGGGTTTAATTGTCTAATTATAGCTTCATGTTGTGAGATCTCATCTTTCTTATTCCTCCTTTCAGTCCATCACTGTTTGTGCTTTTGGGCCTGAAAGCTGTCCTTGGTCTTCAGCAGGAAAAGGATTTGTTTTGTGTCCCTGCTCTGTGAGAAGAGCTGGCTGACACTGAATGTGCGGCTCCGAACTGCACCCCTGGGCAGCACAGAGTCTCAACACCATGAAAGCTAAAACTTCAGGGGGCACAGCCAGCACTTACCAGCCAATGTTGAACTCCACGTGGGCATCAAAGAACCCGACCACAGGAGAGGTTGCTGCTTTCCAGCCCTGGATCCTGGCTCGGATCAGCCCCTCCCGTTTGTTGTTGCGCACTATTTTCACCAGGCCTGGGTACCTCTTATGCACATACTGGTCCAGGTTAAACTTCAGCTCAACTGCAGGACAAAAAAAAGCCAAGCCACACAAACGTTTAGAATGAGAAATGTTGTGATTTACTCTGATTTATTCTGATTTATTTATACAGAGGGAAAGGGATCCCTGAATATTCCCCAACCCTTGGTCAGTCTCACAGACACAAACCCAGTACTGCAGCTGAGGTATGGACCAGTTCCAGGGGTTCCAGCCCAGAGAAATTCCCTACACACCAGAGACTTGCCCAGCTTTAATATGGCCTGATGGATTTGAGTATAGTGTTGAAGAGGTAGTTTGTCTATGTATCTTTAAAAAATTACTATTCTGATTCTCTGGTGATTTACATTAGGTTACAACTGGCCTCTGGAAGAGCAATTTTGACCATGAAGAAGAGTAACATACCAGTCTGGTGACTTTTTTTTTTTTCTGATTTATGCTGTTCAGTAGGTGTTAGAAAAATAACCTCAATGGATTTTGGGTCAAGATGTAATTCAGATCGCAATTAATTTCCCTTAATTTTCAGGGTTTTCCCTTAAATATAATTAAGATTCCTCAATACCAGGCTTCTTTCCTTTTTAACTAAATGGATATTGAAGATCTCAAATAGACTTCTCTTTTGTTCATTTTCAGGCATTCAATCACAGATGGAGCAGAACTTATTCACCCTTTTTCAGCTTCATTTCAAGAGGCTTATAAACAGGCAAATTACCAAAATGGTCTCTCTTTTTTTTTTAATCAATGTAGTTTGGTAATTCATTTACACTGAAACTTATTCATAAAGTGGCTTTTGCCTAAATATATTTATCAGAAAAACTAGTAGAATCTTCCAGGACATTAGGTGCCTCATTTTTCTGATCTATATTAGACAGTAGAATCATTATCATTGGAATCAAAGACTTGATAAATCTCCAGTTATTTAGAAGAGTGGCAGAGAAAAGCCATATAAGAGTTCACTGAGAAATGATGAGTTCAATTCTCCTTAGGATTGCCTTGACTCAAACACTTTGCAATCTCATGTAATTACTCCACAGGTTACACTGCCATAACTGAAATCTGAATTTCATAAACATTTTCTTAAATCTGTAGGTTTTGGAACTTATTTTTGTTCGAGTTCTTCCTTCTCTTGGCTCTCCCTTCTCTTCAGGGATCTCAAAGAGTAAGAGCAACTTAAAACTGAAAGAACTTAAAGCTGTTGATCTGAGGAGGAAAGGCTAAATTTTAGGCTTATTGGGAATAAATAAGATTTCAGAAGACATATCAGTTCCAGAAGTGTAATGTACAAGTTTAAACATGACAACACCGCTAGTCCCTTGTACCCTGAGAATCTTCAAATACAACTGTATTGTGAAATATGCTGATATTAGCACCCTATATGCTCACCAATATTTTGATTTTGGATTAAATAATGAAGAAACAATGTGCTGCCAAATAAAAGAGCAGTAACTATCTTTAAGGAGAATCTGTAGCCTCACTTTTCCTTGGAAGCAGGAAAGAATTTAAACCTTTATTCTATTGATGATGACATTCCTCTGGATTTGAAAATTTGGAGAAATGTGTCCTATTAAGATTGCCTACATAAATGCCACTCATTCTGTTAGGATTTCAATGAAATCAACAGGGTTTATCCACATCATGTTTATTTTTATACAAATAGTCAATATTTACTGACAGCTTTGTGCAAATGGCTCAATCAACCCTCTCACCAACAAACACATTTGCACTCCACACCCAGAAGTCACACGGGGCACAGTGCTTAGAGGCAAAGTGACAAAAGCTCACCATTGTCACTGTTGTCATCGACCAGGATGATCTCCTTGAGCAGGTGGGATGGGGTGTGGTTCACCACGCTGTGCACAGAGCGCAGGATGACAGAGAGAGCCTCGTTCACAAATATAAACACCACAGAGATCTGGGGCAGGTCGTCTGGGTAGGTCATCTGCTTGCACCTGGAGAGAGGAGAGACAATTAAAACCCAAGCAGCCACTGGGAGGCAAAACAGACTGAAGAGCATCCTCCTTGCTCTCCATCCGTGTAGGGATTTGCAGACTTTGTCCTTTCTAACCCCAAGGAAAGATGTGGTAAAGGCTCAAAAGAATCAGCCTGGTTAGGAGCAGCACCCTCTCCATCAGCCCAGTATAAAACACAGGGTGTGTCCATGCACGCAGGTTTGTAGCAGCACTCATTCCCTGTGAGGTGAAAAGCATCTCTAAAAACCAAAGGAGTATCAATGACTCTGCTCAAAAACAATCTGGGGAACACCTACAACACCACACCCTGGCTGTGCTCCCAGGGGAACCACCAGCAGCTCTGCTGCTAACTCACAACTGCACTGGAACTTTAAAACCAGCATTCACTCGAGCCAATTTTCTATGCCCACAGAGAGAGCACTTGCCACCCTTTCTGACTGCACAGTTTATGCAGCAATAACAAACACATGATGGTTGTACAGGCCTGCACTTGCTGAAATATCTGCAAACAGGTCTGCTCCCTCTGAGAGGTCGCCTTGCTAGGCTGCTACATCCTGATTCACAGTTTGCATTTGTGCTGCTCACTGATACGTATATTTTACCACAGACCATGCTGAGAAGAAAAACTGAGGCCTGGAGAAGTTACACAGCACAGAGCAGAGCTCCTCAGCCCATGCCCCTCTGTAACTCCATACTGCCTTATTTCAGTGGGATTCTCTCCCATTAGCAAAGAGGCTAATTTTAAAAACTACCTATGTGTTCTCACAGTCAAAAACCATTCAGAATTACCATAGCAATTACTGAACTTGCTCTCTAACATACTGCTAATGATATCACAGAAAATGACTTCTCCTGCTCTTATCAAACTTTCTGACCTCTATGCTCATTACTTTGGCATAACAATCACTTTTTTCCCCACTTTCAGCAGTCATGGGGATAGGCCAGGTGACAAATGCTTGACTGCTGAGTAACCTCTGGAAGTCAGTTATGAATTCTAGTAAAGTGTAATTATTCATAATTCCTGATCCCAGAACTATTTGCTCAGAGACCTGAACACTTGCCATTGATTACCATAGCTGCTTACTGGCAGCTTGCTGGTGGCCTGTAGCACACAGAGGACCACTGTGTAAAACTTCTGGCTAAGCAGCATTCTTACACAGCGTAAAAATAAGCCTGGAACAAGGAGAGAGGTTTTCAAGAGGTAGGAATGCTCTGACACAGCCCTCTTTCTTGAATGCAATTTTCCTCTGGAGCACAGCGATGTCATAAATTTATTTATTGCAGTGAGGATGAAGAACAGCAAAAGCAGCTGTCCAGCTGAGCACTTTCCAAAGCACAGCAGTGATTTAAGGGTTTATTTCCTCCAGACTTCAAGTCAACCTTGAACCCCCAACTCAGGTCACTTCAGAAAATGAGATCGATGTGCTGAGGCAGTCAGGAGAAATTACTGGTCCACTAACAAACACTTCTGATGATGTTTGAGAGCACGAGCAATCCCAGTTAAGGTGTCTTTCCTTAAAAATCAGTGGGTGCTTAAGTGCTTTGCTGGATTGTCGCCCGAGTTCTTCCCAAAGTGTTCTCTAATTAGACACCAGCCACAGCAATTTACAGTTAATACTTCCTTCATTCCAAGAAACTCTAACCAGGGTTTGACACTCCTAGCCAAAGAGTGACATTAGCAAGCCTCACACTGCCAAAGCACACCCATGGCTGTCACCACCTTTGCTCAGCCAGAGGCTGACAATGGACCAAGAGCACTGCAGTGGGTCAGGCAGTGGTGCCTGTATGCAGGGGACAGAAAGAGTGTCAGAACTCACAGAGTCCTCCTTGGAGCAGCCCTTGACTGGCCCTGGAGCAAGGCAGCATTTCATTAAAGAGGAAAAAGGTAAGGTTGTCACGAGCCTATTGACTTCCCACGAGCCAAAGAGCACCCTTGCAGAAAATGGTTGGAGCAGCAGCCTGGACACAGAGGAAATCATCACAATAAACCTACGAGCTAATGATGGAGCAGCTTAGCACAAGACTAGCCACTTTTGTTATTTCTTTTGAGAAGAAAATTACCAGAATGTGAAGAAATCAAACTGTACAAAATGCACTAGCAAGGCACACCTTTATCATCCTTCAGCCTTACTGCCAACAGAACTGGAGTAAGAAATTTGGAAATCATCCCTTTTTCAGCCCTGATGTTGTGCAGTGCCAGAGTGTTTAAAGCTCCCAATGCTCTGCCAGGGAAGGGAGCTGGGCCCCACCACAGTCTCCACTTCTCTGCACCAGGTCTGACTACACTGTGGCCTGTGGCAAATGGGTGAGGGAGGACAATTTCAGTAATTGACAGCTGAAACTTGGCCTCATTAACATCCAACACTCCTGAGTTTGGGAAGAATTGAGTGCACATTTGACCTCTGTGGTAGCTAAAGATGGTCTGAGCTGGGCAGGCATAGCTTACATTTAATATTCCTGTAATTTTAAATCAGCATTCAGAACTGCCAGCAGATCCCACAGAGTACAACCAGCAGAGGAGCTCAGGTCTCCAGGACACACAGGTACCCTGGACAGGGACACACTGCTGGATGTCTGCAGGACTAGGGATTCAGCAAGGGCTGACAATGCCATGGCTGATCACTTCCATGGGCCAGCTGAGGATGGGTTAGACCTGATATGTAAAACAGCCCTTCAGGCACCTTCACAGCCCCATGCATCAAAGCTGGGGCATCCTGCAGTTGTCTTGGGAAAGGTCTTTGAGTGTTCTCATTCTGTATTTGCTACTGCAGAGCTCAACTGGCAACCCAGAGGTATTTCCTTTCAGATAATTTTCCTCTGTTCTGGAGATGATTTTTGCTCACTCTTTCCCTTACATTGAACTGGCTCCTTAAATGAGCATTTCCCAGCCAGCCTCCTTAGCCCAGCTGTAAGCACTGTCTTGCAGGCATGAGAAAATGGGAAAAGCTCTTTGGTTGGCAGACCAGAAACTTGGAAAAAAAATCATGTACTAAAAAAGGTCAAAGATCAGAAACTGGGACATGAGAAAACAAAAGGTACTCAGCTGCACATGAAACTGCTCATGGTAACCTTGTAAGCTTGGAGGCATTAAAGGGAAGGAAATTTTCTTCTGTCTGAACCTTCATTCCCTGATAGATGTATTTACTCTATTTGTATCTGATCCAAGAGAAACACGTGAAGTCTTCTATTTATCAGGCTGCTCTTACAGTCCATTTGTGTTGCACTACTTTTTGTGAAGGACTGTCACGGCAGCCATGCAGGTAGTTCAGTGCATTACCAGGAAAAAAAAAAAGAAAAATCTTCCCTGCTCTATTTCCCCTGCCCTTTTTTCCTGTCTGCAAACTTGCTAAACTCCAAAAATGAGTTTTGCTCGCAGACCTTAATATACTGAGTTTGTAAATGGATTAAGCAATGCATTTAGAGATTTCTGACAGCTTTACCCTTCAGGAAGAAATGCAAACAAAATTAAAGCTGCTTCATGAATCTTTAAAGTGTTTAATACAAGATATGTTTTTGCAATGAACTACTGGGATGGAGATGACTGAAGGTTTCTCTCCTTCACAAACTTGATAAAATTGCTGGCCATGAAGAAACATCTGCAGTTCTGGCAAAATAAAAACCACTACCCCTACATGCTCTGTACCCTGAAAGCTTCAGAGCAATCTGTGTCCATGTTTTATAGCCACAGCAGGAGAACAAGTTGGAACAGCTCCTTATTTGGTACATGATCAATAAAAGGACGAAGATGAATATTTTAAAAGATTATTGAACTCTTTCTCTTTAATGCTAGCAAATACTACTTTTAATCACCAGGTCAATATGTATTTTGAGCCCTGTTAAACCAAGGGCTCAGACTAATCTTACCTACATGGTTACCTTTTAGCACCTAAATGCTGCTGTGACTTCTATAGGCACAGACAATTTACCACAGCTAAATCACTAAATTTAGTGTCTAGCTCACTTTCTTTCTCCAGAAACCCACTGAGGCTTTACAGGTAGTCCTGGATGTACTAGTAACTTCTGAGCTGCAGAAATAAACTAACATTACCTTCCTCTTCCACATTGGCACAAGAGAGGAAACGTGACAAGCTGCAAATGTCTCGTTCCCCAGCATGGGATCCAGCTGCTGACCAGTCTGCAGCAGAAGCAGTGACAGGCCACAAAACTGATTAGCTCCATGGATCATGAATCTGTCAGCCAGAGGCTCCAACTCCTTCCTAATTAATTCTCCTTCTCAACAGAGGATGTTAACTGTATTATGGCACAACATTCTCCTCCTGTTGAGGGTAGGTTTTCCTGCCCTATCCAAAAATCTGAATGGAAAATTCTTGACTTCAAGGCTTGCTCTTTTTCCTCTTGTTTTGCAGCTCAGGGAGAGCATTCCCTAAGAACATATAACATAAATACAACTGTGAACAAGAGAGCCATGGTACAGAACACTGATGCTCTGCGCACTTTGAGAAAAACAACACAATGTATTTCAAATAAGGTAAAAAGAGAAATGAGCCATTTTCAGAAAAAAGCCTAGAAATTATGGTGATATCAGAGGATACCTTCTTCACAGTCTGTGTTCCTTATGGAACAGCCTCCATTTTGAAATAGCCTAGAAAAATCAACACCTTCTTCTTGAATTTGTTAGGAGAAGTGCAGGTACAAGGTACAGTACAATTCTTGTTGGTGCTGTAAGTCTGAGGAAATCCACTAAAATAATCTTTTCTCCATCTTTTCTTGTACACAGTGATGTTCATGATAATTTTCTCATAAAGTGAGACCTTAAATATACTCCATACTGTGGGAATTCCCGGCAGCTTCTTTCACATGCTCCTTGACATATTTTTTCTTATTTTGCATCCAAAAGTCTAAGAAGGAAATCCCCCACACTCATCAGAAAGAAACCAGGCCAAGCTCTTGTACCTGAGATAACGTCAAACACTTCCTGTGTCAAGGAAAAATGTCCTTTCATGTCAACCACAAACAACTCATTGCAATGTGCAATGAGTTTCCCAGAACACATCTGCTCATGGGAATTTCCCACATTCCCAGGCTGGACAATTGGACTTGATGTCTGCAGGATCTGCAGGCTGAAGAACAGCAGCAGTTTTCCTAAAATAACTGTCTTTTATACCTTAGGACTCTCTCTTCATTGTCCTATTTCCTACAGGAAAGACCAAATTCACAGGAATTTCTGTCCTGTAATATTTCTGTGAAGGAGAGATCCCTTTCAAGCTGGACACAGGTAGTTTAAAGCTCCCCATGAACTTTCAATAACACATATTGGACAAGTGTTTCCTGAGAATCACAGATTTAATTTTTGTTCTTTTTCCTTTCTTTTAAATTCTAGTCCAGTACAACTGTGACTAATTGCTCTGCACATAAAAACCCAACACATGTTTGTGCCTTTTGTTTTATAACACATTTGCTCTATTTGGTTTAATTCCTCCTTTCTCTTTGACAAATTATTTTTATATTTATAGTAGAGAGCCCTGAGAACTGTCAATCAATGACTGATAGCACAATATATATGCATAGTTAACATATGCAGCATGAAGATGACTCTACTTGTAGCGAATATTAACCCTTATATTTAGGATTATTATACTCTCCAAAAGTAGCTGCTGCACACATAAAATAAGAGGCCTTCTATTTCAGTGAGCTATTTCTGGTTTTCCTCAGGCAAACAATACCAGAAACATGCCCTTATGTCTAATACCCTTATTGATTTATACATATAAAAATGCTAAAACTAGTTTCAATCACTTTTAAAACAAGCCTCTTTATTAACATGAAAAATGGCTCAAAGCTCGTGCTCACATCCTTCTGTAGTAAAAAGTCTTAGCCTTTTTTCTTTTTTTTCTTTTTTTTGGTAACTTAACTTGAGTCACTAATATGTTTTGAAATACCATCTGTAAAAAATTTCCACTCTATCCCCCAGTGTGCCTGTCCGGATCTGCCTCTGGCTGTATGCTTGCTGCATCACAAAGCATTAGACTCATTGGAAATTAATGGAGAGGCTGAAATCTGCTTTCAAATGCCTTCCAAAAATCCCCAAAGAAAACAGATCCCCTGTGCAACTTTATTTTTAATGGTACTGCACTTAAATTTAAGGAGGAGCTCAGCTAAATTCCAAGTGACATGTATTCTGCCTCATTTTAGGTGATTAAAACAAATGGTTTGTTTAGTGATTCTCAAGATTTTGCAAATAACCTTGCCCCTGTTCCATCAGGTTTTTAGCTTGCATCCTTTTAAAGTAAAAACTAGAGAAGAATTCTCTTAAAAACAAAAGCCATAAAAGCAGTCTTTGAAAATTCTGTTTTGAGTTTGGAGAGCTCTTTGAAGTTAAGTGAAATATAAAAATTAGTGAAACTGATGAAGCAATATTAAATGGAGGCCAAACTAAAGGCATTGTGTCGATTTGATTTGAAGATCTTATCAGGAAAATACATTCAGGAGAACACTACCTTTTGTGCAACTTTTTGAAGACTTAATTCTGGGAACCATATTGTCTGTGGGGAGCAGAGAATATACACTCACATTTCTGCTTTACCAAAACTAAGACCTCATATTTCAGATAGGGGAGGCTCACAAAGAGCCATCCAGAAAGCCAGAAGATGTTTTCCAGGGTGCATTCACAAAATTGGATGCTGCCCAGTGGCACCACTCCTTGCTGCTGCCACCAAGGGTCATTGCTCTCCAGCAAGCCACGTGAAGCCATTTAGCTGCACTTCCAGCAGCACAGGCTGTTAGCACTTTCCCCATTAAAGAAGTACTTTTCCACTCAAGGTGATGCATCAAGATCCCAGAACAGGTTCTTTATGGCAAAGGAATAATTAATCCCAGCATGTCTGCAGGGAGTGAGATGGTAACAGCCCAGATATCCAACAACAGGTTACAAATCTGAAGATAGAGCCTCCTCTGAAGCCCCTCTCCTATTGCCTACTGAGCCCATGCCAGACAAAAGGGAAAAGCAGTGGAATTTATGAAATCAAAGGAATTATTTTCAATAAATAATGCATAAGAGTAAACTCACCCTTTTCCATTTGCACAGAACAGTCTGCTGTACCCTTGAAGCTATTTGTTATTCAGATAATAATATGTAAATACAGAAAGTTATCCTTGACTATTAGAAAATGTACTGCAAGTATTTAACATTAACAATTCCAGATACTTTTGTTTAATTCTATCTCTCTGACTCAGCTGGTGTTGCTGCTGCTGGACAGAGGCTGAGTATCACAGTGTTACCTGGAAATGTAGGGCAATAAAAGAAGTTTTCAAGGTAACTGCTGCAGAGCTCTTCATGAATTTCATTACGGGTTTGCTGTCACGTTGCAGTGTAGTGGTAAGGAGGAGAATAGAGGAATGCAATATTTTTCCACTATCACTTCAGCTAACAATGTTTTTTATGGTCTTGGGAGGATATACAACAACGTTTGGCAAACAATCCCTTCTTTAATAGGCTCCAGTGTATTTCACAAGAGACCAGCTTTAATCTTTGGTCAAATTCAGTTATGCAGCAGAATGTTTCTTTCCACCTATGTACAAATACAGGATGGATGGAGGAGTAAACCACCAAATGGGAGGTCAGCCATAAACTGGATAAACTCCACCACTGCCTGCTAAAACTTTAGTGAGAAGCTCTTTAATCTTGACTTGTCCCAGCTGCTGCAAGGTTGATTGTAGCCCAGAGAGCTAATCACAGCACTTTGCTGAGATGGTGCACAAGCTCATTTGACTAACCAGCAATGGCCTTGAAATGCTTGAACAGTAGTCACGGGCTTCCTCTTACTTTAAATGATCAATTCCTATCAGAGTGAAAACAGAACCAAGTTTATGGTGTGTGGGAGGAATTATGGTTCAAATAGAGCAGTGTTCCAAGAACAAATGCATAAAGAACATTGATTTAGCACTGAAAATGGGAGTCTTAAATCCACGATGTTTAGATGCTTTATATGGGATTGAGGAGAGAGCCTGGTGGCAGCAGCAGAGTGTTTATAAAAAGTCTGAGTCAGGCAGAGAGGACAAAGGAAGGTGCATGTGCTGCGGGTGGGTAGGAAGCTGCCTGACAATCAGATGATGGAGCACACCCAAAGCTCTCCATGAACTCTATGTCAGGATCCCAAAGGATAAATCATTGGGTAAGAGCAGCCAAATCCTGAAGTACAGATGGGACTTTACTGCTCCCTACATCTTCCCCAGTGAAAGTTGCAGGATTGTCCTCTATGCATTACAACTGCTCTGTGAAATGTCCTATTCAAGTAAAGCACCTAAGCTTGTCTTAACTTTACTGAGGTTATTCATACACTTAAAACTAGGAGCATATTTAAGTGCTTCATTGGACTGGAGCCTAATTACACTTTTATAGCTTTTGTTTAAATTAAAGGCTAGTTAGAGGTGAACAGCACAGTATTCGACAATTTCATGCACATAGAAGTTAAATGTTAACAACAGTTCATTTCTAACTATTTGTATAGCTTCAGTTTGTATAACTTGAGAAAACTCTTGTGTTTTTATTTGCCTTTGGTTACATTTAGAAATGAAAAAAGTTTTTAAAAATTCAGCCACATTTACTGCCTAGCACACAGCTAATACCTAGAGCACACACTTCATTGCAGCAAAACAATGCAATGTATGGGGATTTTTTTATATTTATGAGCTCTTATCTAATTTAAAGAAGAACCCAAACAGGTCAACATGTGCTTGCTTTTCACTCAGGTTGACAGAAATTAGGCACACGTCCTAGACCAGGCAAGGTACTGAAGTACGGCTGTGAATTTGAGCAGGCCAAGAACACTCAGAGCCCTTTCCTGGCTCTGAGATTTGGCCATTGCAGCACTTCACTGTGCCTGCACTGTTCCTGCCCAAACCAGCCTGCTGAGAAACTACTTCCCTTTTCACTTTATGTTCTCTGGTATCGTTTCTATCTTTTCCACAGATGACAAACATTTTAAAATCCCATCCTCAGTGTTTGCAGAGTTAAATTAATTTGCCACCATAGAGAAAGGCAGGAGTGAGTACTCTGCACTGGGGGAACAGAGCATTGCCATTAACTGCGTGCCCAGCAGGCTGAGGTTCTGTTCACAATCCTGCCCTTCCCCATCCCTCATCTGCAGACACACACATTCAACCAGACCCTTCCAGGCTGTTTGCTCAGACCTGCACTTAGAGAAACTCTCCCCACAGTGCTTCCATAGATTCCCAGGCCTGTCAGGCAAAGGAGGGGAGGGCTCCTCTCTGAGCAAACAGAACACAAATTCCCTGTCTCGTGGTACACGTGGGTTAATAACACCAAGGCAATAAGCCAATGGAGTAGCTGGAGGTCAAGCATTTGTTTTCAGGCAGTGTAGAAAATACAGGAGCAAAGCTTCAATGTCATTTTTATCTTGGGTTTAATGTAAACTGCACCATGACCCTCTGGGAGAACCGTGTCCTAATGAAACATCCACGGCGGGGATGAAAGCTTACTCCAGTCACTGAGTGAGACAACTGCTCACTTTGTGGATGGAAATAACTAAAATTTATGCCTTTCCTCTGAAATTTTAGGGATACAGACTAACTTAGCAACAACACCCCAGGGTATTTCAGTCCGCTGTTTTAATTATTATTGCTGCTATTAATATTCCACCATTATTCAAGTCTGAAGTACTGTGTCTGCCTGAGAGGTGTGTTTCATACCACCCCAGAGGCCAGCCCACTGCTGGGGCCTTCCAAAGACAAAATGCATAAATGCAGACTAACAAAAGTCTGGTAGCACAGAATAAATATAGTCTCCCCCAGGACCTAAGAAGAAAATAAACGAATTAAGGAACTATTTGACAACCTGGAGGCATCTAGCACAGGTAAAATGCAATTCCAGAGGGTTTTGTTCCCAGAAGCTGAGAAACAGGGAGCTTGTGCAGAAGTAATACACAGAGATGATATCTCCAGTAATTTAAAGCTGCCTAGAGCCTCACTGATAAATCCTGACACACCAACACCACCTGAAATTGTGGGGGCACTTAGACCAAACTCCTTTGGCGATGCATCCAGCAAAGTGGCCTGGGTTGACTGTGGTTTGGTTTTCAGACCACAGCAGAAGGTCTAGAAGCAACGTGACAGAAGACAAGAACATTTCAGAAAGCTGGAGGAACAGAAAATAGAGTCCTCACACTCCAATATCATAAAACTTTCAAACAGCTTAACTGGCAGGTGCTGTTTCAGAGAAACCAAACCTTGGAAAGCATCAAGATCAAGCTAACCAAGACAGAGAGCTAATATTTGCCAGCCTGTATCTGTCAGGTACTTCTGGCTCTGGATACTTTTAAGAGTGTCTCACTTTTATTAGCACTAAATTCACTCAAAACAGGAGACACAGGCAAAACAAGCACAACCTGACACTATTAAAATGAAATATTGCGTCACCTGGAGTTCACAATTCAGTTTTATTTCAGACAGAAGAGTAAATTGTCTGACATTTTGGCCTGTTCATGTTTTTATCACAAAGACACAAACAACAACAACAAAAAAAACCTTGAGGTTATGTGACCTGAAGCCGTGACTTTCCTATACTATGAAACCTATCCAAATAAAATAGGAATAAGAACTCACTAATTTCTAAAGCTACATCAGGAAGACATCTGGAGATAATACATATCTCACACTGTCAGCAGAACTAAATTTGCATAAACCTTTTAAGAAAGAAATGGGAAATATTATTTCAAACCATTAGAACTCCTTCAAAGCCCTACAAAGAATCTCAGACATAGTGTAACAGAAGTACATGCAAAGAAACATAAAAGGAAAAGAAATACCACCCTGAATTCATTGCCTGTCTTGTTCTGTTACTTCTTTTTATCCTGTAATGTGATATCATGGAGTGTAACATAACATGACAGTTCAGAAATTTACAGGAATACCCTTTTCTCCCTGGAAGTGATAGCAAGCAACAACCAGCCATGGGCTCAGGGGAGGGAAATGAAAGAAATTCTAAAATGCCAGCACACAGCTGCAGGTCCTGGCTGGATCTCAGCAGTGCTTCTGCACTACAGATATGCATTTACCTATGAAAGAACAGCTCACAGAATGTGTAGGCAGCACCCCACCATTGCTCTTCTTTAAGATGAAATACTCTTTCTGCCATGGAAATACTGTGGTTTTCTGTTTTCAAGTTTAAAAAATTACAACAGTCTCTAAAGCATACTTTTAAAAGAAAAAAACAAAACAGTGGTGCTTAAGGTGAATGTGCAGGTCACATGAGACAATTTAGACCGAGGACTGATGAGAAAAATTGAAGGATGCAAACCAGCTTTTTGACCATTTTTTCTTTTCCTCCCAGCTGACCAGGCTGCCCGTGCTGGCAAGTCATTCTTCAATGAGTGTTGCTAGTACAGAAATCTGGTCTTGTTTCTGCATGCCTCAGAGCATGGAACACTTTGGGCTGGATTCACCTGAAATCCCATTTAAGCTGGCTGCCCCAGGTTCCCGAGGGAGGGACTTGCAGAGGACATAACACTCTGCACACGATAAGCACTGCTGCCATGGCATCTCCATCGACTACACAGGCAGCCAAGTCCATCACCCTAAATTAGATGTCTAATTTCTAGTCACTGTTATGTAACCCACCTTAGGTAAACTATTCATGTATTCAAGAGTACATTCTGGTGCAGACAAATTGCAGGGAATGGCTTCCAGTCTCACTGCATTTAAACACAACATTGCAATCAGTTATTTTTCATACTCCCTGGTTAATCAAATTCAGCCTTCACTAAATCTACATTTATTAGTGCTGACAGTCATGCAGAACTTGTCTTCAACAATTAGTATACACAAAGGCACTGCAAAAATGTAGAAGAGGAAAATTACTGCATTTGAACATAAGGTGGCTTTTTGGAAAAGGTTGTTCATTTTTATGGTTCTTTTTAATTTAGCCTTTCTGGTGCTCCTTTCATCCCACAGGTCAGTGTTAATAATCAAGACCTATGTTATACACTTTGCAGCATAATTAAAGTCACTACTTAATTGGAAAGCCTAGCACAAAACAAAAGGGAATCAATAATGAATCTAATGGGAAAAGCCAGGGAAAACATCTATTGAATATCAGAAATAACTGGGAGATACTGCCATGTGTCCAGCACTGCTGCTATGGAGCTGGCATGGAGTGATGGGGAGGCTCTGCTCATGAGCCATGTCCTGCAAAAAGCTGTGGTACTGGCCTCAAAAAGGGGATGGAAGCTTTCTCAATATCTTTTCTATTATTTTAACCTGTTCCTCAGTCTTCCCACTAGAGTAATTTAACTTTGCACAATTAACTAAATATACAAAGACCTAAAGGTGACCTGGGATTTTGGAAACCAAGGTTTGAGCCCACATTCCACCTAATCAATCATTATTTGTGCAAGATGAGCGAAGCTCCAGCAGAGAGACCTGAGGGAGAAGACCTGAAGTACCTTCATAAACAGGGTCAGGTCATGACTGCAGGGCTCAGTGACAGCTACAGAGGGACTCTGCAGATACAGAGCACTGGGCTGTAGGTGCTGGCAGAACCTATGATTCCTCAGAGTTTTCTTGCCCAGCCAAAGAGACAGGTGACTTTTTCCCTCTTCTTTGAGGGCTTTGCACAGTTCCAGTCTGAGCCCCTTACAGCCAAACAAGAAACATTTCCCAAAATGCAGTGACAAGCCTGTGGGGCACACAGGGATACACAAATAAGTACAGCTGGCCCAGGGGTAGCAGTATGAATGAATTTAGGTTGTCAGCTGAGATCCCAAATGATCTGAGTCAGAACTACAGCACCAAGCACTGAGGAAGAGCTGGTCAGAGCCCAGCTCACTGCAGAGGAAGCAGCACAAGGATTTACTCAGTCCACACCAGTTCCTGCTGCTCTTGGGCAAGGCAAAAGTCAGCTGAAATCTGGCTGCACCTCCCTGGGGCTGTATCTCCAGTTGTTCACACAGATAATGTGCATGCAAAGGTGCTGTCTGTAGGGGATTCACAGCCTGAGGAAAATGCCCAGCCCATGTAACTTGGCAAAGTTGGTCATCAGCTACATAAACTCTCAGAGCATGTGTCTACAGCCCTCTCCTTCACCCTGCTCAAAATCCACATCTGGACACTGAGATCTAATTAAAACACTTCAGTTAGTTTCATCTCTTACTGAATTTCCCTTCAATAAACAATCTTAATCTGTTGCCCAGAGGTAATTCTCTGTGCTCCATTTTCTCTCTCTGTTTTTCCTTCTCTCTGCTTCAATTTGCGTCATATGTTCAGAGTGGCCAAAAAAAAGGATTTTTCAGAATTTTAGCATGGTTTTTTGGATTGATTGAGAGTGGGTGCAAAAAAAAAAGTCAAATGCTTTCCTATAAAAAATAAGCCTAATTGAAATCAAAATATCATGCCCATACTTTGATTGTGAAGCACTGTTCTGCTTAAAAAATGAAATGCTTAATTTCAACTAATGTTTCATTTTACTGTGACCTGATATTTAATCTGAAAGTATTGGTGGAAGCTAGTAATGGAATATTCATCATTTCAAGAGTGATTTTTTAAATAGGAAACTAAAGGTTTCATTGGTCTAAACACTTTGTTTAAACAGACATCTCACAGAAGATGTTCAGCCTAACACAAAATATTTTTAGGCGACTTCTTTTTCACTTGTCATTTTCTGCTAATCAGAAATTCTGATTCCTGGAAAGCTCTGGATCTGTTCCACTTCAAATATTCCTTGCGAAGAGGCCCATTACATTGCACTCTGGTTAACCTGGAAAGAATCCTAAGGGTCTGTTTTAATTTGGAGTTTCTTGTGTCATTCCTCTAAGTGGCTCAAAGTACACGCAGCGTCCCCAGAGGATCTGAAGAACGGGTCACGAGGCAGAGCAAGCAGCAGAGGTGGGGAAAACCAAATAATCCCAGACCCAGCCCTCTCCAATGCACTGATGCAAGAGCTGATGCTCTTTGAAAGCCATCTGCCTCGTGCCCTGCTGCTGCAGTGCTGTCCAGCAGAGGAGGGGAGGGCAGAGGCCATCCAGCCACAGCACTGACCCTCCTCCCAGCACAGAGAAACTGCAAACACACCCATGATGTGGCTCGAGAGAGCTGCTGCTGGTGGCTGAAATGTCACAGGGACTCCACAGAGATCTGCTGCCAAAAGGAAGGGCCACAGTTAAAGGTGATGGTTGTGCCTTTGCAGAGGGCTGGAGCTCACTGGTCACTGACAGCAGGGCTGCTCTCCAGCTGCTGGCCTCACTCGAGCTGCTGTTATTAAGCCTTTGATGCTGTTATTAAACCTTTGAATGAACAAATCAGAGGTCTATTTACCAAGCCTGCCCCCTTGGTAACACTATTTGATCAATTCCAGAATTCTTTTTGATAGGTAATTAAAAAAGCTTTTCCTTAGGTATGGAGCGGATTGAACCATTAATTACACTTCACAGCCCTAGAGATGCAATTCTTTTGCTATTGTGAAATGTCCATGGCAAACCACAAAAATGCTTGCCTCCATAAAAGCACTGAATAAACGAAAGCAATTTTGCCAAGACCCAGATTTCTCTGTGTTTTACGGCTAAAGATTTGAGTTGCCAGGGCATTAATAAGTTTGTTCTTTAGGGCTGAATTTTCTCAATACAAACGTCCATGACCGTAACACAAAGAAATATCTTCTTTGGCTGATAGAGTCAGCAGACTGAATCCATATATTAATATTATTGTTATCACTGAACTGCCACAATGCACTCGGCATCCAGTGGCACAAAAAAAGATCAGTTAAATTAAAGATCCTCACCAAGCAGTGACAATTTTGTGTAAAAACCAATTTAGCCATTATGGAAGCTGCAGGATCATATTAACTTTTCTCAAAAGTATGCATAATGCATGATAGCAAGTGGTTTTGACAAGTGCCCGAGTGTGTGTGTCTGTGTGTGTGGATGTGTCCTGCATATAAAGAAACCCCTGAAGTTATTTAAGTTGCAAAGTCAAGTGATAGAAAGTTAGCAAATTCTGGATTTACAGGTGGTGCACCTGTTCAATTCAACCCCTTGCTATGCAGCCTGTGCATCAAAAAGAACAGGGGAATTGATGTTATCCTGAGAGACAATGCTTATGTTTGAAAGCATCTGGTTAGCTGACACTTCCCAATTTTCCAGCATGCTACCCTGTAAAACAAACAGCTTTTATACGTTTGGGGGCCTTTACCCCTGTCTTTGAAGGACATTCCCTAAGGTTTTGGTTTTGGTAAGTTTTTCTACTTTCTTTAACTTTGATAAAGTCAAAATCTACTGTCACATGGGGCTTTAGCACCTCCGCCTTCATGCATGACTGGGAAGGATTGAGTCTGATGCTTTGTTACTGGAGCAAGGGCTGATATTTTGTGCTAGAGCTGGCAGCAGTGGGGGCTGTTATTCCCCCAAAAGGGCAGGAGGATGAATTCTGCCAGCCTGTTGTAGCCACACTGTTCTCTTCTGCCCAGTGCCTGCAGGGGTTTAGTGGCTGACCCTGGAAGAATCTCCACCAAAATCTCAGCTCTGTTGCTCCAGGTCTGGTTTTGACTATTCAGTCAAACATTGTCCCTTTGACATTTTGGTAAGAAAAGCATGGGCAGAGCCCAGCAGGTTTTACAGCTTTCCCAGGGGCAGGATTCAGGACTAGTCACACCTACACATATTGCAAGGGACAAGTGACACAAATACATGTTCTTATGCTTTCCAACACACAAGGTTCATTGGCATCAGTCGATTATTTTCACTCAGTGCTCAGGTTTTTTCCATCACAATTGATTCATTCATTTTATATATGGAAGAACATGTATGGAAATTACTCCAATAACATTTCACCACCCAATAACACTTTTCCCAGAGAACCACAGAACAAGCTCTAGCTTAGCCGTGTGCTTGCAAAACAAAAATAACCTATTCCTTACAAGAAAAGCTTCTCTTTCTTCCATTTCATGAAGGAAATAAGATGTGTTAGTGAGGGCTAGAATTCCTGCTAATACTTTACTGCTAGGAAGAGAAATCAGGACATTAAACATTCTGAGCTTTCCACAACATATTTTCTACAGTAGTATAGCTCTTGAAAAACTTCAAATATTGTATTATTTATACACCTTTGATAGATATTTAAAAATCTCTGATATTGAGAAGGAAAAGCTGAGATATATTTATCATACCATACTAGAATCAAACTGTAATTTTGTAATTATTGTGTGATTTGTAATCACAAGCAAGAAGTTTACTGCCATTGCCTCTGTTTGGCACACAAACACAACATGCACGAAATTTGCTCTTGCCTCCTGCACTAACAGAAATTCTTATCCTAAATAAAAGATTTCAGAGCTAAAAGGAGTATCTGCAGTGGCAGCAGCAGGTAGAAAAGCAGAACAAAATGTGAGAAAAGCATCTTGAGGGCAGGAGTACGCACCCAGGCTTGAGACTTTGCTGCAGTGGAAGGACAGGGAGGTGACTCCAATTTAGGAGCCTTCATGGTCACGCTGGCTGACGGTGCACCTCTGTAGTGCAACATATTTTTTAATTTGCTGCATGGGGATGAAAATACCTCCTGAAAAGCAATTAAACTGCCAAATGTTTATGAACCTATGCTTGTAGGTGGAACAGAAGGCTTATTCTATGAGAATAAAAGTGGACAACAATAAGAGGGGAGTTCAAATGAACTAAAATACAATATTTCTCATCAAGCTTGGAAGATTACAAGTCCCAAGTTTGCCTACTGAAATCACGTTTACTTTCATAAATTGTGCCTGTGCAATGCAGACTTGAGTATAAATTCTCCCAGTTCTTATCTTTAATACCTACTGGTGTGTGCAAATACATAAATTGAATGTTTTCAATGGAAGCCAAAATGGGGGAAAAGCAGAGTTTAACACTTTGGGAATGCAAATTCAGGTAAGTGTTTTTATTCACAGGCTGGCCATGGACCCACATCCTCCTCAGGGCTGCTCTCAAACCTTTTAAGTGGGCAAAAGTCTTCTTATACAAAGACCACCTACTTTCTCCACTTTCACTCATTTTCCACAGCAAATTCAATCTGAAGGGTTTTCCTGTGACTCATAAGCATCTAGAGGCAAGTGCATCAATTGCAGCATGCAGATCCAACTAGAACCACCTCAGAAGTGTCAAAACGTGACAAGGAAGGCAGTTCTCCCAGCAACACTGATATTTAATCATGTGGCATGGCCTGATGAGATACCCACAATGAGAATGTCAAAAAGCTCATCTGAATGACTCATCAGAGCTCCTAAGTAAAACTGTGGGAGACCATAATATGAAGTGAAACATGACTGCATTGCAAATGGTCTCATGCCTCTGACAGCTGCTGAGCTGGATTTGAGCTCTGCAGCCTTTGCTTTTGCATTTCCTAGCAGAACACATCTCATTTATCCTCATCCCCCTGAGCACAGCAGCGAATAAAAGCCAGGTCAAACCTCACCGACCTTCATTTGGGAAACTTCACTTTGACTTTAGGGTCTCTGGGCCAGATCTGATGCACAACTTCAATATTTGCATAATTACAGACTCCTTTTTCCTCAGCATAATTCCACGATGGATTTTTATGATACATCAAGAGAGGAGAGATGAGACCACTGAACAAGTCAGTGTACTTGCATCAAACAAGGTATCAAGGCAGGAGATTGTGTTCTCTTTGCCGCTTCTGTTACCTGAATTTTCTTTTCTGCAGCAAGGGTTTGAGAAAACAAACGCTGAGTCAATACTTCTAAGATCAGTTTAATATATAACACAGCTAATGAAATTTGTAGTTAAGCTGAAGTTTTGTTTTTGGCAGCTTGAACTGCCTAAAATCCTAATTCAATTGTAGTCTACTCACAGAGCACAGCTGTTTAGCTTGGCTAAACTTTTCTCACCACTTAATAAGATACTTTTTTATTTAACTTTCAGTTCTGCCTAGGAGCCCCAGTGGGTCGTTTAAAACAGAAGATTATTATTAGAAATTAATTAAGTATTCTTTTCAATTCTGTCTCCTGAGAGCAACTAGGCATTGTTGCTGATCTCCTCTGCATTAAGACGTTACTGATTGTCATTCATGGGATGATGGTGTGGATGTCTCATCTGGAAAATATATAACTCCATAAATATGAAAGATTTGAAAGTTATTTAATACAAAATATAATAAATCAGAGCAAATAATAAACATGTAATTGCAATGTCAAGCACAGCACAGGCGTGTGAAGACTATAAACACTGGAATAAAAATAGACACACATTCCAAAGACAAAAAAAAATATCTTACTGCAATTACAGGACCCCAATGGATTGCACTTAGTCCATGTTTCAGCACACTGCAAACCCTGACTAAACAATTCTAAGAATATCAAATGCAATTAAAGACAATTGATTTGATAAGCCAGGGTTATTTTTAAGGGAGCAGTGACTAGAAAGTGTTTATTTCACTGCCCCCCTCTCACTGCACATGACTACAAGAAGCACAGACTAAATCTGCCAGCTCTGAAGGCTTTTTCTAAATGAACCAACCCCAAAAAGCACTGATATCCTGATGTAATTTTTGATCTGAGGCCTTGAATGTGCATATTAATGTACTACTAACAGAATTAGCTATGCATTTAATATGCCCCTTCATGCTTGAGATGGCAGTCAGTCTATTTCATTTTCACTTACCTCAGGGCTATCTGTACAAGTAACTGCTGTCATATTCTAACCAGGGAGGGATGTGAAGAGAAGAATGGGTTAGCAGAACAACAATCAATCCCTTACTCCAAATAATAATGCAGAATTCGACTTACTTTTTTGGTCTGTAGTCAGGGATGGACCTGTCCAGTGATATCCTGTCACTGAGCTGGGCATTGTAACCATATTCTTCATACTTAGTCTCTGATTCATGGCTGTCATCTCTCAGGGTAGCAGCCATTCCCCCCTGGCCCAAGCCTCCAGGACCTTCAACTAATCCCATGGGCTTTGCCAGACCTACATGAAACAGATACCAAAAAAAATCAAATTATTAATATAAAGGATATGGATAGAACCTCTTCTGTGACCACAAAATGTTTTCAGATAAATGAGATTTGAAAACTCCCAGGAAGCTCAGCTCATAAACCCTCCTGGCTCTGTGGAAATTATCCTCAGCTTTTCAAACCAAAGTCCAAATCAACACACTTGTAGTATCTGTGCATAATGAGCAAACTATAAAGAATCAATTAGCAGCTTTCACGATTCCTTCTTTTTCCAAAATACCTAATTATTGTTAAGATAATTAAGAAAAATTTTCCCCATTAGAACTGGAGGGTTTCCCCCGTGTAGCCCATTAAAACTTCACTCATTTTAAGGGAGAGATGTTGAATTTCTACCATATGTGGGTGTGCCAGTTTAACTCCACATTATTGTCAGTTCTGCTCGCTGTGACTCCAAGATCACTGCAGCTCTGGTCAAGGTTTGGTTGCCTTGTTGGGGACACAGCTATGGACTGGTCACCAGCTTCTGCTGGGTAGGAAATACAGGATAAACCCAATTTCACTGCCTGAGTCAACAGATGGATCATTTGGACTCAAATACACACCCTGCCCAGCCTCTTGCCACAAAGATGTGCTAAAACTATTTTAATGGAGCTGACATTCCACCTGGGAATCACTCCAGATTTTCTCTGTACTTCACATCTGACAAATGAAATATGTAAGATACTCAGCTCTGTACAGCTCACAGCAGCAGAAAGTTTGGGCACTCACTAAGTGCTAAGAAATCAGCCAGTCAACAATGCATTTACGGGTTTCACTCACCGGTCAACTCAAAAATAAAAGTAAAACAAAACTAAACCAACATAAAACATGCCCATATGATCACATTGCCAAGAACCTCTTCCATGGCAACAGGCATTTAATTCGGCGCTGAATCCTCATAAATAAACTCCTCAAATATCCTGTGTTTAATGTCAAAGCTTTCCTTTCCAAAAGGCATGCTATCAAGAAGTCATTATAAGTGACAAAGTTATTTATAATAACCCTGGGAACACCACACAGGGACGTGTGACTCTCCCCCAAATCATTTATGACACTAAGTAAAGCAATTAGAGTTTGACCTGCTCAAAATTTTTCAAATCAAGATTTTTTCAAGAGGAAAATGTCATTATTTCAACTAAATGATTAGAAAGAAAGAAACTGTGTGAACTGAATGAAAGCATTTGGTAGCAACAAACACAATGGCAGTACAAACGTGGGACTGGCTTCTCCAAGTCACATCAGGGAGGGCAATTCAGGTCCTCATGAAGGAATTCTCTTGCACCTCACTGCTAACAATGTCCTTACTTGTTACAGCTCCATCACCATCTCTGTTTAGTGACAGGACAGACCAGAGAGACAGTGGTTCATTACTGATCTGAAAGAGTAAAATTTTGTATTTTCTCCTGCACTGCTTAAGACAAAATCCTGTGCTAAGGTCAAGTGTAACAATACAAACAGTCACAAATTAACATAAAAGGGCTGAGTACCTGCAGTACTCAGGAATTCTGCTACTGAATTTCAGACACTGTTGACAAAAATACGTAAATACTGCAATCAGTGGTCCTGCATCAGGGCAGACCTTACTTGGGTTTGTGTCTTTGATGCCTTCATGCTCCTCATCGTCATGCACTTAAACATGACTAAAACTCAAGACTAGTCTGGATTTCAAACCAGAGAAATTCTGCTGGCTTATTAAATGAAGCACTTCAATCCATGTTCAGTATTTCTGAAAATATTTTAGGGCACTTCATTCTGAAGAAAATTGTAACATTTGTCCTTTTTGTTCCAATTTAGGATGAGAGGCTACTTAGCACTTTGACTTCCCTTTAGACAAATTAGAACAGAGGGCCCTCCATGCCTGGCCTGACAATGATTTGTTGCTTGAGTAATTACAGAAATTACACATCTGAGACTCTACATCTCTCCCCACCCAAAAGGAAAAACACAGCAGCGTAATCTTCCTGCATGCTACAGTCTTAGACTTAACAGACACCACCAGCAATGATGCTGCAAGCTCTGCTTGACATGCCCAATATATGAAATATCAAAGGGGGCTCAGTTTCTGAGAAAAGTCAGCAGTTGCCTCGAAAAAGAAGTCAAATTAGGCACTTCAGAAGTCAAAACCCCAGAAAACTAGACAAAGCCTATGCCCTTGAAAGACCATAATGTGGAAATTCAATTGATGATCATTTGGAATCATCTGGGCTAGGTTCTGATATAAGATCAAAGCAAATTGAGGATGACTTCATTAAAATTAACTGACCTGCTTTAATGAAAGGGTCTCCAAGATGTGGCGTGCTCATTTGACTTGAAGCAACAATTTAATTCCAGTCGTTGAAAACTTTATTCTTCATACTATATGCTCTTGCAGTTTATGGAACAAAACACTTGAGTCTTTATGGCACAAGTAATGTGAGAATGAAACTTCCAACCCACAGGAAGCATCAAGCCCTTGGCTGTTTTACTTCTGAGAGAATCAGTTAGACAGCCTGCCAAACCATGCATGATGACAATTATTTCATATACCTTTCTCTAAATCTGATATTCTAGCTCTTTGTGCTGCTAATCTGATCTTGTTCAGGGAAGGTGTCATCGTTTGTCTGACTCTCTCTCAGAGCATATTGCTGTGAGCTTTTTTCTCCATTCCCTACCCAAATTGTAGCTCAGTCTGACTGACAGTTATCCCAGTAATGCAGTAACATTGACCAATATATAGCAGCAATTAAAGAAATGATATCACATTGCTTTCTTCCTCAAGAAGAGCACTAAAGTCTTTCTAGAAGTTCTAAGGAACAATGAATACACTGTATTTTTTATATGTGCATGGGTGTTAGAGGCAGCAATTACAGGCAATGCTCCTCAATGCATGGTTGGTTAGCCAAACCATGTCTCACATATTTGCATTGCATTTTCCATCTCAAAGTTGCTTCAACAATTGTCTCCTCAACAGAGAGCTTTCTCCCACCACTCTCTAAGTCAAGATGATGACTTGCTAACCCGAAATCCACAGCTGCTGCACTGGTCAGCCTTAAAAAAAACACACACACAGAAAAGAAGTTTCAGTTCAGCAGCATCTTCATAGAAATAGGTTGGTATTAAGAGAAGGGATCAGGGGACAGGTGATGGGATGAGCATCCCTCAGTCTGGCTGCAGCAGAGGCTGCTGGTGAACACCTTCCAGCACATCCTCCAGGCCCTCATCTGAGAGCACTTTTCTGCTTTCTTCTTGTTTTGAAGCTTATTGCAGACTTCCAGCTCCTTCTCTTATCTTTGGGCTACTCACCTGCAGTCCTAACTCACACCCTTTTTTCCATGGCTAAGAAGCCAGTGAGGGCAAGGCACACAGCCAGAGCCAAGGATTGAGATCATGGGGCCAGCTCTGAAATGGGGATGTGCAGAAAGGGGATGCCCAGTGAGCAGCAATTTATAAAGCTGTCTTTTCTTTAAATTTCCTAGACTAAAAATATCTGCAGCGGATGCACTGGGAATGGTCATAGACTGTTCCATGCTGCAGATGACAATGAGGTCACAAATAATTAGTGTCTGTCATTCATTTCAGATTTATTGCTCTCACTGCAGAGATTTCTGTGTAGGACAGAAACTGTTGGGAGACTGAAGAGCAGAACAAACCAGCCTTAGTTCCTTAACCAGATTAATTACTCCACAGGATGCATAATTTTCTAGGAAGAAAAGAGATCTACTATTTTTCATCATAAACTCTGTCACAATGGAAAAAGTACTAAGGAGATTTATATGAGAAACTATGGCAAAAGCTAGATCAGATTATGGCTGTGATTATTTTACTATCATTTTTTCTTATTTGCAACACAATTACAGGCAGCTCTAAATCAGGTTCAGCCACAGTTCTCAGACAAAATTAAACTTCTGACAAATAAAAATAAAAATAAGTGATTGAAAATAATGATAGAATGTTAGAACACTGACAGAACTGCTGCAAAATCTCCAAAATGCCCTTGTTGGCCTGTCTCAGCCCCAGCTTGAGAAAGGCTCCAAAGCCAGACTTCTGAGCTTTATCTACACAATAGCTGCAGAAAAATATTTCAGTTTCTAGCACCTTAAAAGGAGAGGATAAAACATTTCCTACTAAAAACCTGGCACAGGTCCAAAAACTTGACATAGTCACCCAGCAATTCTACCTGTGACTCCTGAAACACTTCTCTCTTTTAAACAGAAAACATAAAACTCATCAGCAAAGCAGTTGTTTCCTTCCCTTTCCAATTATTATTTCTCAGCTGAAAATATCACATACCATGTAAGGCAATAAAAGTCTTTGGAACCTGGCTTAACAACAACAAAAACAAAATAAATTTTTTAAAAAAATAAAATCAGGAACAACAGCAACTCCACATAGACTGACAAAGCTGACTTTTAGCATTCCCAGATACAGCTTTGCAAAGAAAAGAAAAATGTTCAGAGATTCTGAAATAGGTTCAGTAACAGCTTAAACAAGACTCAGCTCACAATGTCTTTTTAAGCTATTTTTACATAAACCCACCTGTTTGGAGGCAGGAATTAGAGCAGTTGCAGCTATTGAATCAGCCCTAATGCTTCCACCTTGAATTACTGTATTGTGCTAATTTTGTAATCGTGTTCTGTTGCAGCTAGAAACTTCAGCTGAAGGTTACAACCTCAATGAATGGCATATCTGGAGGCATGGAGTGAAACACTGATCTTCCTCCTTCAGGAGCTACATGTCAGAGTGAAGCAGATGCACAAGAAAAGCAGCTGGTTGGAGGAGGAGGAGGAGAAGTGCAAGACGAGTGAGCCATTCAACACCAAGCTAAAGGTCTCAGCTCACCAGCTGTTTATAACTTTGTTTTAGTGATCCCTAAAAATAACTATTAGCTGGTAATTTCTAAAGGAACACGCTCACGCCAGAGAAAGGCTCACTGGTGTAAACAGCCCCTTGCCTCTCACACACACCCAGCACAGCCCCACAGCCATAAATTCAGTGAATGCATCAGCAGTTCACTGCACCAATATTAAACCTGAAAAGTAAAAGCATTTTTCTGTTGCAAGCATGAGGATCAACAACATGCAGGGAAAAAAACCCCAAACTTATTTGGAACTATTTCACTATTTGACAGTGTTTCAGCCAACTTTGCAAACAGTAGCATGCAGCATAGGGAGTTGCTGGTGTCTAGCTCATGATTCAATCTAAATGTTAAACAGAACCTGGCCCTTAATTCTGCATACCCCAACTTTCCCTATCCAAATCAGTTTTTCCCACCATGACCCTGAAGCAAGCCTACATAATATGTAACATTTGCTGCCCAGAGAACTGATCCAAATTTTGCCCATATCAAAAGGTGCTCACTTTCTGAGCTAGAAGGAATGCTGAATGTGGAGGAGATTTATTTTACATACAGCACCATTCAGCAAATCACATCCCACAGGGATACAAGCTCCAACTTTTGGAAACTGGAGAGCAACAAACAAACCCCATCTAATTTAAGTGACTCCAGCACTTCCATTTATCTGGAACTCAAAACACAGTCTTATTTTTTTATAGTTGTAGTCAAGTTGCTGCACCCTTGCTTGAAAAGTTTATGTCCCCTGGTGCCTGGTATCAGGCCCAAGTATCTCTGCAGATACATCAGGGAGAAGACAAACAGCATCCTGCAGCTGATGGCTTGAAAAGGAAAAAAGTACAGCAACTTATAAAGCTCAAGCACTTGATATGCAACTTTTTGGCTCTAGAAACAGGAGCTGCAGTGGTTTTGTAGCTTAACCTCATCTCCAGACCTCAATGAAAAGCCTGAGACAGTATTCCTCAGTTTTGATGCCCCGATGAGAGGCAATCCTGTAAGACATCCATCTGTGAGAAGAGTGCTGAAGGATGGTGAGGGGATGAAGTGATTTGGCAGCTCTGCTTGTAAGGGGGTTGCTCCTTTCCCACCCACAGCAGCCAGTCAGGCAGAGAGTGCAGGACCAGGAGCCTTGGAAATTATGTAGATTATCTGCAAAGAGGACTAATACCCAACCCCTTGTGTGCTTTGCCATATGTTTCTTCTTCAAAACAGGGACTTTTCCAGGTTGCAGAGAGCTCTCTGAGACACAGCATGTGAATATCTGTCAAGTGCTCAAAATACATTCTATGGAAAATTCCATGAAGATGCCCAGGGCTGTTCTCAGCATCTGGGTAGGAAGCTGACCCTTATTCCATCCTACACACTCTGCTCCCACCATATTGGTGCTTTAATCCTTAAATCCAACATGGTAAGTCCTACCAGGACAGGATTTTTCCAGAACAGTTTTTTCCTTAGAGTTTCCATGGCATGTAGTCCAGACTCAGGATACCATGGCAGCAGGTGCTACATGAGCCCAAAAAGACAGTTCCCACCCCAAAGAACTTGCCATCAATAAACACAAGAACCAGATGCAAGAAAGATAATGAAGATAGAAGACATGAAGACAATCTAACACGATCAGGGTGTTTCTGAAATGATCCTTTTTGTAGGAAAGCTTTGAGAAAAGCTCCCTAGTCATTCAGGTAATTTTGAGATGATGAAATGCGGCAGTCCTGTGTCTGTGGAGGGAAGGAGTCCACCTCTGGTAAAGCTGCCCCATGCCAAATGCAAGACTGAATAGTTTGAGGGAGAGGAGAGGAGAGGATTATCTGAGGAAATAAAAAGGCTGAGGGCCAGGTGTAGAAGAGAGGCATAGTAGGGCAAACTGTGTTAGTCATCTTGGCACAATGTGGAGAGGGATCTGGTTCATCAGTGTTGACAAAAGGCCTGCTGGGGACAAAAAGGAACAGGATGTCCTTGCAGAGCCATGCTCTCTCTGAGTCTGCTGTTCAGTGGCGCAGCACACACACCACTGCCCTCTTACAGGCCTTATCCTTTGTTCCCTGGCCTCACAGAAACTGCAGCACTGCGTAGGCTACTGCCTCTCTAGACACAAAATTCATTAGTGCTTTTTAATTGGAAGAAATACTGTGTTTTTATGTACAGATATCTAATATCAAAAGTAATTGCTTTTATAGAACACTCATTTGGAGCTGGTTACCCCTTGAGATGAGAAAATGTATTCTAATTACAACAGATAATTCAGGAGGAGATAAACAGATTGACGACTGGAAGGACCAAGAAATAGCAGCTGTACAGTCCATTGGAAATGAAGATAAAAGCTCATTTGTGAAGTAGGACACCAATCCCAAATTTACAGTTAACAGGAGAGGTGCCAAAGTTTTGCCAGAAACTTGAGATAAACAAAACCAGATTTCCTCCTTAAGCCAGGAAGAGCTATATAAGGATATATTTTGAGAGACAAAATAAAAAAGACCCTACTCCAGATACATAATTTTAAATTATATGTGTGTGACTAATTTGTTTTTAAATTTTCGTTTCAATGATCAAAAGATCATTCACAGAGAAAGATCACTTTGTTACCATTAAATAAATAACAGATGCCACGATTCTTCTAGAAGTTTTTAAATCCCAAATGACTTGTGCTTTTTGCTGGTGAAACATAAAATATATTTTTCCCTCCAGGGCTTTAGAGGAAAGCCAGAAAACTCCTCTGGTGATGGCATAAATCTGGAGTTGAGGGGGAGGAGCTGAAATGTTGGTGTATCTGCCTGGCAGCCCACTGATATTAAAAGGAGACAAAATCTGAGTGTCATCAGTTTGGCACCTGTCCTCTGGCAACGGCCAATACCTGAGGCTTCAGAGGAAATGAAACACAAATGATAAAGCACTTGGCCAATTAAACTCTGCCACAGTCCCTGGAAGCAGAGTTCCCTTCTGAACCCCATAGCAAGGTAACTAAAGCCCTGAAGCATAATATTAGATTACCCTCATTATCTTAACTCAGACAGGTAGAAACAGGGCATAAAACTACCCAGTGTCCTTTAAAAGCCCAGCCACTAATATTAGATTCAATGGGCTCCTGCAGCAATGAATTCTCTGGTACTGTCACGGTCAGAGTGTCACCGACTCACATGAAATGGATCATCTGTATCAATATATTAGATTTTCTTTAATTTTTCCAGGGAAACAGAGGTGAAAACTCCTGGGTGAAGTGGTCATTAAAACAATAACAGAGCCATTCTAGAGGGAGGGAGAGTGACTTCTCCTTGAAAAGCTCCATGGTGCAAGAGCTAAAACCTTGGGGCTGTTTAATTAGATTCAGGGACAAGCTGGTTCAGCCAAGTTAAAGGGTTTTAATTTCATAAATGAGGAAAATATCTCTTGAAAAACAAGGAGTTTGCTTGTGTTAATCATAGGTAGGGAAGGGAAACAGTGGACCACTGCAGGAAGGGAATTGTGACCCAAGGTTTGACAGAATGGAGCCACAGCTGGAAAGCTGCTGTTCAATGCAGTGACATTTCCTTGACCCTACAGAGCTGACTGCACACCTCTAGTCATTAAAAAGACCCCTTTGACTTCCAATGCAGTTCTGGATGAGAAATCCCTGACTGCTCTATTCTCAGACCAGCTCCACTACGACACTCAATCCCACAGGTGTAGGTTCCAAAAGGAAAAAGAAATTATCTTTAAACACCAAAGAACCAAAATATATATATATATATCTATATCTCTAATTTCAGGTCCTATGCAGGTTCATACTGTTTTAGACTCCATTGTGCTGATAATAAAGTCCAAACTCATCAAAGGCTTTACCACATCTGACATTGCCCAACCTGTCAAATTACTGCCTTTCAGCCCGGGATTCACCCTTGGGTCTCTGTCTCAGAGGGATTTTGTCCAAGGTTAAGGAATATTCTTCTCTCCTGCACAAGGGTGTTTGGAGAGCCCTGACAGGGGCCAGACAAGCCCATCTCCTGCAGCATTATTCTGCAATCATGCTCCACATTATTTGCAGACACTCATATGCCTCCCTGCTCATTTACCTAAACAGCATGCTATTAAATTAAACTAACATAATCACACAGATAGCTTTCCCAACAACAAAGTCATATAGAACACTTTGCCATTTGTATGGCTGAAAAGCTCCCAGTTGCTCAGCTCATTTTGCACAGCAGAGGATGGCAGCATTAAACCCAGACGTGGGAGCTGCTGGAGCTCAGAGTCACATCGTGCTTGAAAGTGGATCTCGATTTTCCACTGTTGTGAAATTAGTCACTGAGTTCACCCCTGGCAATGCAACCACAACAAAGAGCCAATGTTAACAACTGCAGACCTGCTGGCTACATCCACTGCTCTCCTTTCTGTGATCCAGGAGTCATTGCCTGCTCTTCCTATTGGCCATCAGAGAATGAAATGATCAGAGAAAGTCCCTGGGTTTGTCAGAGCAGGGCTGGTTCTCTATCTCCTGCCTCTCCACCTTATCATCGGACATTCCTCCTTGGGAACAGATGGGAGAAGACACCAGCTGCTATTGAGGATGTGAGATTTCAAATACTTCCACCCAATCTCTTGAAAAACAGTTAATTTGGATATTGGTTTTCACAGGAGCCACTTGATCCCTCCCCTTTCCTTTCAGTGTGGTATTGCCTTAAAAACTCTGTACGGGTGACATTGCCTTAAAAACTCTGTACGGGTGACATACTCCTTTTCTTTTTTCTTTTCTTTTTTTTTTTTGCATCATTGCACATTGGTTTCAAAACATACTCATTTTCCTGACAGACTGTCTATTTTAGATCTGTAGATCTGTGTATTTTTCTTGACCTGTCTCTGCATTCTTCTTTCTCAGGCACATCTTTGACACCTCTCAAGGAGCTTGGCTTGGGAATTTGGTTGAGACAGAACTCGCATCTCTGCTTTTCCTCCTCTCTCCTGCTTTCATTTTATTTTCATATCTCATGTCAACATACACCACAGCTGTGCCTTGCTTGTCAATGCCAGGCTGCAGTGCCTCCTTCCATCAACCTCTTAATGTGTGTATGATTTAATTTTCTGCCAGCAGGACAAGTCAGCTCAAAATCAAACAAGGGACACATTTTAAAAAGCAAAAATACAGTCCTGAATCCAGCATCTAAACCAAAATGCTTACAAATTATGGCATATTTGAAGCTAAAATGGATGAAGTAAGTTATTATGCAGAGTCCTCCTAATTGATGAGATGAAGTGACAGCCACATTTATAACAGATCTATCTACTAGAGGATGTGCCCAACTACAGCTCTGAGCCTCTCCTGCTCACAAAGGAGGAATAGAAGGAGTCCACAGTGCTGAGAATATTACTTGGTTTTGAAGTGCCTTGCTATTGTTAAAGGAAATGTTGAGTCTGGATTTGGTTTTGGCTGTAGAAAGGAAAGCTTTAGCTCTTTATATTCATAAAAGAAAGCCTATTTAGAAATGAAAGACACGATGTTGCATGGATAGCTTATAACATACAATTAATCAGGGATTTATCAAGGACAAATAAAAAGAATTAGGTACCACATTCTCTGGGGGAAGCAAATCAAGGGATGAGATAGCTTTGCAAAAGAAAGGAGAAATGAAGATAAATAGCAATTGCCAATAAATTTGAGAAAATAAAGATGTAATGTTAGGGGAAAAATATTGGCACAGTGTTTTATTTAAAAGCGGTAATAAAAACATGGCTTACTTTGATTTCTGCCCTTTCTGGTTTATTGTTGATATAAAGATAAATTGACTCAGACTTCCAGGAGCGGGAAAGCTACAATCTACTGTTACAGGCACTTTAAAACCCAGCCCTGCTATAATAACTGATTCATTATTAACTAGATTGGCTTCATTGCATGTGGGTATTTGTACGAATTGACTGTGACCTAGGGCTGATTTAGGCCCTGACAAACCCACAGCAGGACCTCTGGGCTTGCCTTGGAAAAGACAAGGATGCATTTGGTTACAATGTGCTGCTTTGATCCACCTACAGAGCACGTTTCAATTACCACACATATACAGACTTCAGGTCAAATATAAAGACAATGGCCAAGTTTTTGAAGTTGTGGATCAACCTTCTTCAATCTACCTTCCTAATGCCACTGACTGCAACAGTGCTTATCTGCTTTTCAGCAAGGCAATGTAAAAAGAAACTCAAGTTTTCAGAAACTCAATTTTTCTTCAAGCTTTCCTTTCCCTTATGCCAAAATCCCATGAAAGAATGGATGTCCCTGTCCCCTGATGTGCCTCCGGTTTTACTTACGACTACATTATGAGGTGTTAAATTACACAGTAAAGAGAGAAATGAGGACAGTGATAGAAGGTGCTTTTATACAGGAGAAGATCATCCTTCAGTGGAGAGACTGGTATGAATTAAAATTTGAATTTCAGGAACCCGAGTTCTGAGTTTCCAGCTTGGGCTCATCACTCCTCAAGGACACAAAGCAGATGTGCTCTCTGGTCACGATTAAACTTCAGGTCACACCCACATCTCTCCTAAGCACCAAGAGCTTCCCAGCACCAAGTGGTGCCAGAGGAAGGCAGGGCTGAGCCCTGGGCTGTGACAGGGATGTGATGGGATGAGCAGCAGGACGTGCGTCACGCTGCCGAGCATCACTGCTCTGCTCCGCTCATAATTTAATTATTCACTCACCACTGAAAGGCACTGAGACAGGCTAGTGGGACCCGAGTCTGCCATTTCAGCAGGCTGAAAATAAAGCAGGTTGTCCTGCAGTACTGGTGTAGTGTCAGGGAAATGTCATGCTGCTGTAGTTATTAACTGAAATAAGCAGGGAAGTAGAGAAAAATGCTTGTGCTAACATATTACCAATAACAGAGAATGCAGAACAGTGCAGTGTGGACATCTGAGTCTGGTTCCTTTAAAAGCTCAGAACTTAATTTTCATGATTGTGTTGAAATAAGTAAAACTCCCATTTTTCACCAATATGGTTTTTAGCCTGGTTTGCTGAGAAAAAACATTTTGTGGGATCATGCTGTCTCCATTTGTCTATCAGCCTGCTTCCCTCTCCATACTCTCCCTTCACTCTGCTTGTTAGATTTTGAGGACTGCTTCCAACTTCAGCCAAAGCTTGGCAGACAGTCAGAGGTCTCCAAAAATTGCATTTCTGAGAGTGTCACAGAAGCTGACACCTGGGAAGAAAGTGCCATTAAAATATTCCTACTGAGAGAAGAGGTTTGGTGAAAGATCAAACACCAGAGACCTATTGGAGCTGTTAGAGACCACCCAAGAGCTCACTTGTGGGATGTCAACCCACAAGAAAGTCAGTTTTCTTGGTTAAGCTGCTTAAGGAACTAAACACGTATTTTTAGGATTAAATGTGTTAATTAGTGGGTGTCCAGGTCTGTTGGATGCCTTGTTGTTGTATACACCATGGATTAACAACACCACAAAGTTAACCTGAGGACACAGATAAGGGGAGGGGATCAGGGGAGCAGAGAGATAAGCTGTCACCACAGATAAAGAGCACAGGACAGCCCCCCTGGAAATGAAGGCCAGGTCTCCTGGGTCTGGGACTTGTATTTCAGCAGCTTAAAATATTTTCTTGACCCCTTCTGTCCCCAGTTCCAGTTTCTGGGAGCTCACACACTCTGCTTCTTGTCAGGGGTTAGTGGCAATGATGAGAACCAGGGTAATTGATAAAAGAGCCTGTTTTTTGGTCACAGATTAGGGGATTCCTAATGAAATAATGAGGTATGCATGTGATCCCATTTAAAACTACTTTTCCATATTACAGAAAATTCACATGGAAATGCCTGAGTCACTAGATTAGCACTTCTTCCCTTGCAAAGGGAGAACACAGGCTTAGAGGTGAGGCACCATGACAGCAGGGCATACCACTCCATGCAGCTCTGCCTGTTTCCCCTGGAATTAATTAAAAAATTAATCCTTCTGACTGCTTATAGTATGAGCGCTTTTCCCTCCCCACCTTTGAAAGGAATATAAAGCCAGGTATGATCCTAACACCCACAAAGCCTCATGAGCAGAGGAGCAAACAAAACCTCTCTTTCTCTTTTTAACAGGGAATTTGTCAGTTCAGTATCCGTCAAAATACTTTTGGAAATAATCAGCCTCTAGTTTCACAACCATGTGCTGAGGCACTGAGGAGCCACAGGCATGCAATATCACCCATCAAACAGATTAGAGGCAGCTTCTTCCAGCTCAGGGACAACACCAGAAGATCATACGCTGGTTTCTGCTTCTAAAATGAATTTCCATCCTGAAATATCATTTTGCTTGATGACAGTACGGTGTGCCTCAGCCTAGTCATGTCTAATTGGTGCTGATCCTGCATGAGCTGTCCTGTCCTCTGGGCCTGGTTCTGACTTTGCTACTCAGTGCCATAAGGAAGCCATACAAGAGCTTTTCTCTCTTGAAACTGGTCCACAATAACTATCCACACCCCATGCTAAGATGCATTGTCAAACTGTGGTATGGCTCTCCCAGTGACCTGTCCTACGTGGTGCTGCCATAGGGATCTCCACCTCTTGTCAGGGCCAGAACAGTTCTGCCATGAGTTGGGCACAGACCCTGACCCCAGTTCACACATCCCATGAGTGCTTCCATCGACCATAAGCAACTGCAATAAGGAAAATTTCACACTGGCCTCATTCTTCCACAGGCTCCACTGTGTCTCTTAGACTCTATTTGTGCTCCAGCTTCTTGTCAGTGTAATTAAAGGCTGAGAGATGCCTAAACAAGTAGTCCTGTAACATATGCAAAAAATCCTTTTGCAGTGATCATCTCCTTCTCTGAGGGCTGCATCATTCAGCCCGTGTCCCTTGGCACACTGGGCTGCTCCATCCCAGCTTCAAAGTTAAGGCCATATCTTTGTTCACTCATAAATATTTCTCCTCCATTTACGCACATCTTTTGTTCACTCTTCTCATTGTGCAAAGAAGACTGAAAATTCTCACTTTGTGAACTTTTTAATGTGTGACAGAAAGAGGGAGACAAAGAATCCAGTTATTAGGCAGATCAGGTTCAGAGTGAATCACAGAAGAAATTCTTCATTCCATGACCTCATCTGAGAGGGCTCTCTGCAGCCTGGCTTTGAGTTATGTGGGCCTGGAATGGAACATAGCTGTGAATATGGGACCCATACCAAGCTGACTCTTTCAGGAAACAGAAGGTTTTACATATAACCCCACTGGATACAAGCATTATAAAAGGCACTTCCCTTCCGGAATTAATTTTCTGTTGAATGGAAATGCATTGAGCCAGATGGATCTATTTCAGGAGGAGCATCAGGCTGGCACAGGTCTAAAATTAAAGATTACTGGGTTTGTGTATTCAGAGCCTGAATAGCTGAGGGTGAAGTGTTCAGTGCGGGTGCTGTCATGGTCTCATCTGTGCCTGAAGGAACACCCCATAAAGGATGTGTTGATTGAGTTTGCCAAATATTAAATTCAAGAAATATGTGAAATTTATAATTAATACCTGCAAACATTTTCACTGCTCCTTGCAATACTAGCAGTGAATAAACAAAATACATTTTTCAACTGCTGAGAAAGTTGCAACTTCTGGCAGATGCAAAAGTTCATTAAAGAGTGGTAGAAACAACTGGCCACGTGGAAGAAAGGTGGCTCCAGTGGAGAATTTGGCTGCCCACATCCCTGTGATGGGTTTGGAAAGTCAGCAGCCTAAATGCACAGACCTGGGTCCTGGGGATTCCCCAGGCGACACACAAATTATGTAACAGAACTACCAAAAAATAAAAGTGGTTTCCAAACCCAAGGCTAGCACAGGCTCACACCTAAGCCACTCAACCACCTATTTTTCCATGCCAAACCCACTCATTGCTTGTGGAAATCGAAACCATCAACTCTTTCAGCAGCTGGGCAGCTTAGCATTAGGCTGTTTAATAACTCCAACACGCTCAGCTCACTCTCCCCTCCTACCCCACTCCCATCTGTTACATGGAGCCACCTGCAATCCATCAGCAGGGTTTAGCAATAACAGCTCTGTGCTGGAAAACCTGTTTGTCCTGTTAGAGGTGTGAAAGTGCCTGGTCCCTGTCCTGAACCCGAAGTTCAGTGCTGGTAACACAGTCACCATCCACCCCCAGCTCTCACCTGAGCAATGGGTGTCAGCACTGGACACCAGCTGAATTCTGCTCCTGGCAGCCACCAGTGGGGCTGAATTTTGCAGATACAGAACTTTGCAGCTATCAGTAGCCTCATTTTACACATGGCTGCAAGACCAGAAATCTATCTTACAAGGAATCTATACAGCAACTGCAAATTTTCATCCTGAGGAAAACTAACCTTTGGGTTATACAATGCTATTTCAATTGGGGATATTTTTAGTCTTATCACTGCCTTCAGTTCAGTGTGCACAGGAAAGAATACCACCAATCTTTGCTACAACACAAGGCTTGCTTGAAAATGAGTTAATACAACAAAAAATACATTTTTATTTACAAAAGCTGTTCATCCTAGAGGCATATGAGAACTGTAGAAAAAATTAACTCAATTTCTAAAAGGGCAGTAAGGCCCCATTGCCAAATAAAATACAAAACCAACATAAAAAAATCCAAATGAAAAACAACCAATTAACCCTACCACCCCACCAAAAATGCTAGAGGAAAAAAAACAGAAGCAGCAAACTTCCCCAGTATTGCAGGAAAGGGCTTTCCAGCTGTCTTCATGGATATCTTCCAAGAGAAAAGAAATCCTAAGCAAGAAACTCCCTTTTACTTTGCAAATGGTCCTGCAGTACCACTGTCAAGACAGCCATGATGAAGTGCTCATCTGACCTGGTCTGAGAACTTCTTTTTGCAAAATGCAAACTGGAGCCAAACAGCGCAAACACAGAAGCAATGAGAGCCCCCTGAATTAGGAGTCAGAGGCAAAAAAACTCAAATTCACCAGATCTCAACTAGAAAGGGGAATCCTTCCAAACCCCTCAAGGAAGAAGAACCCTGTTCTCAACCAGACTGAAGTAGGACAGGGACACAGCAAGGCTTCATCTTTTGTACAACATACAGGTCATCACGACTACCAAACATACCCTTCAGCCTGTGGCAAAAATGCCTTCACTTTGCCAAATTTACTACTGGAGTTACTGTTCTGATAACTACTGACTGAGCTGATGCCTCTTGATCAATAGCAAAGATTAATTTAGGCACCTGATTCCAAGAGGACTAAGTGCACGGGTGAGCTGAGGAGAATTTGAATCATTGCTGCAGTCATAAAAACCTACTTGAGGCAGCCACCCCATGCAGCCAGCAGTGTCTGTCACCCCACACACTGCTACAGCACAATGACTGAGCTGGCAGAGCTGGCAGCATCTGCACTTTGCTTAGAAAGCACTGTCACTTTTGTACCTGGCTTAGACTCCCAGCTAAACACAACTGCTGACTCAACCACAGATGTGGCTTTCACAGTTCCCCAGGAACAAAATCCAGTAACACACTGGGAACCCCAGAGGGAGCAGCTCTGTGCTGTGAGCCCTGTGGCCCACAGCTAACACAGGCCTTCACACAAACAGCTTCTTTCCATAGACCTGTCTTGGCTTTGCACAGGGGAAAGAGGCGTCAGGAACCTGCTAGGGGAGAGCAAGGCTTGTGCCAGTGCTGTGCCATTTTGCAGGGGCTGTTCTCTCATCAAGGGAGATCCTGGTGTTGCAGCAGCTTCTTGGGCTTGTTGCTCTAACACGCAGCCGAGGAGGTTGAGACTGAAGCAAATGCACACTAAAGAATCCCAGAAGACAAGCATGTTCCTTTGTATCCTCACTCACCAAATTTGGGTTATTCACATGCGATTCCAGACACTGGAATTCAAAACAATGTGCTGTGAAACAGGTAACACTCTCCTGTAGTACTTTGGCATCAAATATCTCTGCTTGACAGAACCATTTTTAAGTAGCAGAAAGCTCTTTTAAAAACCTTTTCCTTGGTTTAGTTTTCATCATTGCCCACCCTCCCAGGATGACATGCAAATTACAGCTCGTGTATTAAAAGTATAAATCAGACCAGTGGCAAGTGAAAGTGCTTCTAGAGAATGGCTCCATAGGAGGTGATACAAGGCTTAAGATATTCAGAAATCTATATTTTCTCTAAAAACGTTTTGCTCATTTACTTCAACAACTCTTCAGCCCCCAAGAGAACTCTGCATCCACAACTGCGCATGATGACAAAGCAGAATCACTCTATTGTCTCCTCAGCTCTCTACCCTGCTGCTGCCCTCAGACTCTCCTTCAAAGACAGTAATCAAGGACATATTTAAAGGAAAAAAAAAACCCAACAAAAAAAATTTGGCCTTTTGCCATTTGTCAGAGATTCTCAAAACCAGCCCATTTCTGCGGCACTGTTTCACTAAGGACTGCCCTCAACAAGGATACAAAACAATTCATGGCCCCAGGCTCATCCTTGGTGAGAAGATCCCTCACAACAAGTCATCCAAGTAAATTAAACACAGAATTGTTCAGAAGTGAAGTGGCCTGACAAGTGCAGTAAGAGGGGCGGGGAACTGGGGTGAGAGCTCCTCTGGAACATCCATTCCACTGGATTTCCCATAAAAGGTGCTGCTGGACTGTCTTTCCATGCACAGCAAGGAGTCCAACTTAGCTGAACCAGGTGAAATAAAAAGTTAGTGCAAAGAACTGCAGAAAGCACAAGTCCCCTTCCCTCACTGCGGGAGGAGAGCATCAAACCAGAGGGAAAAGGGAGCAGAACTCAGCTCCAAAATACCACTTCCTTGGACATCTACAGATGTGCACATGCACACAGCTCCCTTCATCTGGACCTACACCAGATCGCTGGTGTGATGTCACTTCAAGAAATAAGAATTTGAAAGCACAACAGATCAAACTGAGAAATAATCAACAGAACCAAGGCTGTCACCTTTATCCCCAGCAGCACTGCCATGTGTTTAAACTCAGAGTAACCCCAGCTAAATCAGAGGGTCCTAGACCAAACTGCATCATTGCTGCCTTCTGTTGTTTACGTCAAGAAATCTTGGCCTTACACTCTTTTTATACCCTACAGGACTTGCTGAGTAATCAGTAAGTGCCAGTTGTGCTGTATCTTGTCTTCAAAACTGTCTGGAGAACCTAGATACTCCAGAACACCTGAAAGGATAGAAACTTTACACACCTGAAAGGATTGAAACTCTAGGGCAGAAAGAGTTTTTAATCTGTTTGCACCTGCCCCACTGTCCTAGAAATGGGTTTTTCCTCCCTCTATGAAGCTTTCAGATATTCACAGCCATTTCCATGGCACCACAGCTATGAGTTTTAGGAAAAGCAGACACATCCAATTAGTATTTGGCTGGTTTAGCTCTGTGCTCTCAGAAGAAGATGACTTTGGGTCACTGGGAGGATCTCTCTCTCTAGCTTTTGCTCTCAGGAACTCGAGGTGTCTTATTTCAGAGGACAGTTTTGATCAATAGGACTACAACAAGGTTGGAAGCTGCTCTGCTGTCACTGACTCTCTTCCTTCCTGTTATCCAGAACATCACAAGCTCTTTTTATTTTTCTACTTTTTCTTTTTTCTGTCCTTCAGTGTGTTGGTTTAAACTAAATGATGGTAATGACTACCAAGAGAAGCCCCACAAACAACAACAATAATAAAAAGGTATGCCAAGTATGCTGAGAAAGAGAAACTGAGTGCCCATTAGTAAAGTTAAAGAGGAGCGTTAAAAAAAGGCAGATTTGTTAAACATGACTCATTTATTTTCCTTCCTTTCATAAATCTTAGTGTTTACTTGGATAAGTGCCACACATTCAGTGTTTGAAACCTCATTCTAAAATGATGCTCCGGGTTTAACTGCTAACTGCCTTTATTTACTAAAACATCAAATAAACAGACAATAAAACCTCCTAAGCTCAAAAACCAGCTCCACCTCTCTCAATCAAGGGTATTAAGTTAAAGCCAGGTTTTCTAATCCTCTAAACCTGTGCAGTGGCTGTAGGTGTGCAACCACCACACTGCAGCTCTTCTCTGGGAAGACCCATATTTGCTTTTCCAATTCCAGCTAAACGTACAAAGAAATGGAAGGACACTGAACCAGAATACAGCTGAAAAGGCAACAAAACCAACATCAGGCAAAGGTTTCCTTTTTGCCTCTGTAAACACTGCTTTTAATCTCATATGATACAAATGATTCAAGTTCCACACAAATGAGTCAATGATAAAATTACCACTTTTTTTTTTCTGTCAAAATAAGCTTTCTTCCCAGCTACAAAGGCAAAAAGCAGAAACATGACATAAAAAATAGTTACCACTATATGAAACACAGAGTACAGGGAAAGAATTTAAAATCACTGATGTGCTGCTGGAATAGAGGCATATTTTTTTGTATTTGTCAATATTTTGCAGAGCTGAGTACAATTTTGCCTGTTTTACAAAAGAGAGTTGCCCTCTTTTTTTACTAAACTTTTAGAACTTTTCTTCCTAAAGTGCCTAAATAGAGTAATACTCTTTTGAATATTACTTTATATTTATATTGGGCCATCCAAATATTGGCTCATTACATTTTCCTTCTGTTGCTTTGGGGGAAAAAACCTTGACCTTCCTGAAAGCACTGATTCTAAGTTTCCTCAGCTACATAAATCAAGGCTAACACAACCAAAGCAAGTGTGATGGGTTAATTGGTTTAAAAATGTCCTCAAATTGATGCTAGAAGAAAAGCCCATCACCAGGATAAGGAAACCACATGGCTGAGAGCAGAGCTCACAAGTGAGCTGATATTTCTGGAGATGTTTAGGTGCTAATTTGCCAGATGTACGTTAGCAGCAGACCATAAAAACATAAAATAGAAATAGTTATAAAATGTGTGGGTATGAGAAGTTTCACTGGTACAAGGCTGCAGTCACACTGAATGTCACCCGTGCACATGTGGCTTTACCTCTCTCCTCTGCCAAGGAACTGCTCTTCAGCTGAGAGCTCCCAGATGTAAAAACTTCTTTTTGACAATGTGGACGTTCACACGACTCCCCTGCAGCCTGTTCCCAGCCCTTACTTTCAAAAGTGGAAATCTGGACCCATTTTCAATCAGTCCCAAGCTTACGAAGAATAAACTGCCCTTTTAAAAGTACTCCTGTAACTTTTACCTATGCAGATTGCCAGGCTGAATTTTAAATGCAATCACTTGGCTTCCAGAGCACTCTAAAAATCAGGAGTCCCAGTCAGCAGGAATCAGTACTCGGCACCCAGGACCTGCTATTTCCATCATTTTAAGCCTCTGTGCTGCAATTATGTGAATTGTCCACTTTTTCCCCCAGCCTCCTCCATGAAATGCATATGTAATGTAAACACCATTGATCACACTGGAAATTGCTATTGCATTTAATCTTCCCAAAGAGAGCAAAATCAAATTATGATGTGTCACGAATGATAACCTGTCAAATTCCAGGGAATATTCCCAACTTATCCCTCCACATCTAAAACAGAACAGGTCAAAGGGGTCTAGTGTAGAAGACATGGGTAGGAAGACATGATGTGAGAATACATAATGAGAAGATGAAAGCTCTCTTAATCTTTGCAGATTGAATGAAATCTAATTACATGCTGTATTGATTGTTGTGTATTACTGGAAAGAGACAGTGAAAAGGGAAAAAGGCAATTAGACTGAAATTGTAGTCTGACCTTCAATTGCTTTTGGCATGAAAGGTTATGCACTACTTGGGGCATCAAAAATTCTTTATCCTCTATGGTGAATCTGTAGCAACAGACTTAGATACAAAACTGATTAGGGGAAAAAAAATCAGTCAAATAAATAATTTTTAATTTTTCCCCTTTACAAAAAAAGGAAAGGAAAAGGAAGGAAATACCAAGGTGTTATCATTATGGCCTTTAATGAATTGCTACCAAGTGCGATCAAGTCTAGCTGGCATGAGTTCTGTGTTAAATGACAATAAAATGTATCCATCAATAGCAATACCATAGGGGGAAAAAAAAATAAAAAGATTGCTCAACTAGCTCTAAAATAACTCTGTTTTTCAAAATAAACATTGTACCCAAGGTCAAACATCAGGAGGTAATACAAAGTCTCACCAAGAAAATTCCACTGACACGTTTCATTGCTTTCCTTTCCCTTTACATGCTCTGTTCATTTGCTTCCACCAAACCCAGCAGCAGCTGAACGAAAAGAAAGCTTTCAGAAATATTATTTTTCCCAAGTTGATAAAAAACCAGAGCACGAGCCAAATGAAAACTGTTGTTTGGGTGTATGTCTGCACGACTCTGCAGGGAATCATGGCAATTCTCATTCATCCTATTCTAAAAATTTCTTGTTCTGCCAAAGATAATTGCAAGGACCAGCTTTCTCCTGACTTCCATGCATGGTCCTCTGCGTTCTGCATGCACCTCCACAGGCACTGCACTCACTGATTTTATTCAGACTGAAAAGTTAATGAGTTCTCAAGTGATCAGTTTTGGGTTGCCTCTTTATACATTTGTAATGTTAGTGCCTGTGTTTATTTTCCTTGCAGAAGGTGCACGCTTCCAAATAACATTTCCTTGATTGTATATAAACAAATATGTGTGACAGAAACAGAATTTGTGCAGCTGCAGAGCTGGTCTCTCACAGGATGACTTTTTATTGCACTGGATCAACACAGTCCCTAGAAAATCCAGGTAAGTTTAACGAGTTCAGGTCTCATCTGAATAGAAGAGAAAAATAAAAGAAAAGAACACTGAGATATTACCAAAAATATACTTAATAGATAGCTCTAAATTTGCTGATTTCAAAGAGAGAAGACCAAGAGCAGAGAACTGAAATACTGAGATGGGCTGACCTGCTGCACTGATAACACTGAGCTGGACTCAGCCTCTTGATGCTTTGAGGGGTTCTGGGTATGCAGGGAACTCGTATTCCTCCTGAATAAAATCTGTCTACCCACATCTGTCTCTCCACATAAAAGAGACTTTGACCCACCTTATGAAAAAGTAACATCCAAGACAGCCTCAGTAGGCTCTCTAACCTTGTGATCAGGCAGCAGGCACAGGACAGAGGCTGAGAAACCTTGTTCAACATTCAGGTGAAGCTGCAGAGCTCCAGAGCACACGGAGTGTTTGTGTAACACCAGCCTTGCTGTGTGACACAGCACTGCCCTGTCAGACAGGCTCCTCTGAATCCCAGTGCTGCCCGAGCAGCAATTTATACCCATTAACAGCATAAATAATGAGTCATGATATTGCAAACAGAATAGCAGCAAGCTAAACCCAAACAGAGATGCTTGGTCCTGATTTCACTTACAGCGATGCAACTCTTGATGATTTCAGTGGAGCACCTTCTAATTTCTTGGGGGGACTTTTTGCTTTCGTTGAAACAAGATGGGGGATAAAAAGTACTTTTTTCAGAAGATGATTAAGTAATTAATCTGTGTTAATGTACAGATCCAACAATCACATTAGAGAAAAAGTAAGGGGAAAAAACCAGGAAATTTGAACAGCTCAGCTTGTAAAACTTTCTGTATTTTCCTGTGTAAGAACTTTCAGCAAAAGAAGACTGCCTGCAGTGTTTGATATGACCTGAAGAAGCAAGGTAACATTAAGATCAGGCAATTTCACCATGAAGAAATTTCATATCCAACAAATGAAATTAAAGAAGATGAAGAAAACAGTTGCCAAAACAGAGGCATGCTTTACAGAGAACTCCCAGTCATTGCGTGCAATGGTGCCTGCCTTGCAGGTTAAGGACTCCTGCTGATTCTCCAGGGGATGCTATGCTGGGATGAACATTGCACAGGGAAATCCTACCCAAAGTCTTCCCTGTGAGCAACACCAAAACCAAATCTATTTGGACCAAAAAAAACCCCATTCACTGACCTACAACAGATATATCTTGAGGAGCGATCTAATTTAGTTTGGGAACTTTGTGGCTTTGTGGAATTCACGAGAAGGATTTTCCTCTTCAATCCTACATACCTCAAAACTGTTCCAGAATATGGTTAGAAAACACAGCTGTTGACAGTTTCCCTCTAATTCCTGAATGTGTGGGTTTAGGACTAACACTCCACTCCACGTTCTCCCTCTCTCTGCCCTGTTTATCGAGAGGAGAGTGTGAGGGGATGCCTGTTCCCTAACACTTGCTGGCACAACCTGCATATTACCATAACAGCCTAACGTACTTAGATTTATACATTCATTCACAAAGTAGTAATAGGAAACATACTTTATGCTAACCCTCCTATTTGTCTGCACTTTGAGACTACAGTAGCCTTTCTTAAATCAATGTTACGGGTAAAATTTCCACAAGCAGCCTAGAAGCACATTTGCTCTACTTAAACATATTTACACTGAAAATTTTATTTGCTGTGAAACACTAAATGCTACATTTATATTATAATTTCATGCAAAAGTTCACTCCTTCAGCCTTTTCTCGTCCAAAACACTGTTGTATTTAATCACATACTCATTTCTTTGATGTTTCACACTTAGAACTTTACAAATCTATGCAAATCCAAATGCACTCATTTTGAAGAATTAGTTTCTATATGAAATGTTATCTGTGCTATAACAACTTTGATGGCTTAGCCTCCTTTAACTATTGTGGAAGGGTTCTTTGCTTACCTAGCAATATTTTTCAAGGCTGGTGAATTAGAATGGTAAGTCATAAAAAGAACTGGTGGATGCTTCCCCTCCTCATCAATGACAATAACAAATTTAAATGGCAAAATCATTAAGGAAACATATGGGTGCTACGTTTAAACAGACCATTAAGAGTGCACAATGTTAGAACTCAGCAGAATGTTTTTAAAGTAGTTCTGAAACCAAGTACGTGACTTCCAGCTACAATCTAACATTGTATTTGCTATACAAACAACTTCCTATGCAGAGTTATTATATCCAGGCAAACTATAAAAACTGGTACAGTTCATAGGGACTTCCTCTCATTCTGAAACCCCTGAACTGCAGCCTCCTGAACTTTGCATCTATTGAGGAAGTCCTGACTTTGGACCAAGAGTTGTCAGAGAGGCAGGGTGGTGGTGGGAGGCTCGACAAACCCCTCCAGCAAAAGCCCGCACCACCTCTTGCCCTCGGTTTTCAGCACTCGAGCGCTGGGGTCGGTTCGATCGGTGCCCGGGCTCCCCTCCTCAGAGGGGAGGACACTTCGGGGGCCCTTGCCCAGGCTGTAGCACCCTCCCGGGGCACAGGACATCCCCTCCCCGCCCCTCGTACCATTGAGCTGGTTGTAGACCACTTCCTCCAGGTGGTCCAGGCGCTGCAGGATGGACTCCCTGTCGGCCAGGCTGCCCACCTTGGCGCCGCGGCTCCTGGCCCGGCGGTCCGCGCTCCGGACGATTTGCACCAGCTCCTGGGAGCGGTCCTGGATCCTGCAGTAGACGGAGAAGAGGATGATGCCCACGAAGACCAAGATGTTCACCGTCAACAAAGTTTTGATTTTCCGTGCCACCGCCATGGGAGCCGCGGGCGCGGTG